>CM066242.1:3501209-3971562 GCA_033675125.1 Athetis lepigone | reverse complement strand
AAGTGCATTAATTCAGTTACACATTGTATAAGCATGAAAAATTTGTTTAGTCTTACACTTACAACATTAACAAAGTTCTTCAATTGCATTAGATTAATAAAATAAAATTAAAATGAATTTAGATTATTAGGTATTTCTACATAATTATTTAAAATAAAATTATGGTTAACTTTACATTGATCCGTTACATTTAAATGTCTTTATCATTCGTGAATTCGTTTAAAGTATAATATGCTTTCTCTATGAGAAAACAGTGTAGTTTTTTCTTAAATAGCCTAATCTGATTTAAATTGCGGATGCTTATGGGTATTTTGTTATAGATTTTTGGTCCCATACAAACAAAACTTTTGTATAAGGCTGAGGCTACACTAGTCTGCGACGCGAGCTGCGACACATTAGCGATTGAAACAAATACATGGATGCTCACGTTTATGGCTACACCGTTCATCAAATACTACTAGCGATCTTTGATTTCTTTCTGCGACAGGAACTACATCACTGTAATCGCGGCACCGGCTACATCGACGTATCAGCGAAATTAAATCGAATATACGACAAACTTTCGCTTATAATGTAGCCCTTCCATGTTTATCTAGTTTCGCTCTTCCATTCGCATCGCAAATCGCTGCCCACTGTAGCCTCAGCCTATTATGAGCGCTGTTTTAGAGGGTATAACCGTAGTAACTATTTATTAATCTGTGGTATAACGCACAACTGGTCAGGTTGCAGGGTGTGTTCTTTGTGAATATTAGACCCTTAAGGGGCAAAATGGTTAATAAAAGTTCGATATTCACGCGGACGTAGCCGCGGGCGAAAGCTAGTAGTACAAAACGTATATCCACATTCAATTTATTTGATCAAACGGAGACTACACATGCTACATATTATCCCAACCCGCAGGTTCGTCACTATTTATTTAAACTACAAACAAAACAGAATCGTTTGCATCAAATTAATACAGGTACCTACCTGTCTAACGAATGCAGTTTATACTAAAAATATACTGTTGTAATGTATTTTTAACCCTCTACAGCTGTTATGCTGTTGTTCTTAAACGAGTGATTTGATTGGATACTGTTTTTTTATTATTTGAAAGTAAAGTTATCTAACAATTCTTTCTAGACACGTTTCGTCAAAATTAGTTCAGCCGTTTCGAAGTTATCATCTCTTTTGTTATCTGCAGTCGGGATTTATAACTTGGAGGTTATGTTTTTAATTTTATTATTTTCACTTAAAGTAATTATGGGCAAATCTACCAGCAGTGCGATTCCGTAAGAAATCGCGTGTGAATACGATTTCGATCTCATTTCCTAACTCACCTTAGGTTATAGCTCATTACAGCCACCCGGCAGCCACTCCGCACCGACTCGCCTTATAACCGAGGCGATCCGGTGACGGTACGGAGTTGATATAGTGAGCGCATGCCCATACAAGTCCATATAAAGAATACTAGCCGCAGGAGGCGAGTCGATGCGAAGTGGCTGCCGGGTGGCTGTAATGAGCTATGAGCTCTAAAGTGAAAAGTATTTGATTCAATGTTAAATTAGACAACTTTTCACTAAAAATAGCTTTTTTTAATTCACCCACGTTCTCATTGAGTGGCGCTAGCGTAGTTTTCATTGGGTTACAGAATACCTAATACAGTTTTCACCGCGGAACGAAGTGAGCACTGAAGTGAAATCTTACAGAATAGCATTGCAGAGTAAATTTCGGAATATTGACATTTGGCCCGCGAGCCAGATAATCGGGCGAAATGTATACAACATGCCCCGGAATAAACGCACACCACCAGACACCCCAATTAGAATATTATGTTATAATCATAATACATACACTAAATTTTTATTATTTTGTTAAAAACACTGTTTTTTTATGGTAAGTGACTTTATGGGAAACAATGATTCTGGCACGTGACTAATATGGCAAATGAGAGTAGGGCAAATGAGTATTATGTCGTATGATATTATGGCTGTTGACTATTATGGCAAATTATATTAGGGCAAATAAAATTCGGGTAAACGGCGGTATACCCACAGTCGCACTTGCATAGGGGTCTAGCGTAGTAGGTATTTCATCCATTTTAGTTTGTTTTGACTGTACAGCGGAAGTGTGACAGCAGTTTACGTAGTTTTAATTATTTTTGGGATAAAATATTACCTATATTAAAAATTACATAAATCGATTCAGAAAACGATTCTGAACAAACTATTTTCTCAAAGTGCATTAATTCAGTTACACATTGTATATCTGTATGTATCTTTATATACTCATATATCTTTCAGTAGCGTGCCCTTATTATAATCCCAAAAGCTCGGAGTTTCTCGCACTAATAAAAACATAATATGAGCCTGATAGTAAACATGAATATACGAATAAATATAATATTAAAAAGTTTATAGCTTTAAGCGAAAACGTGGCTTAGTAACTCGAAGTCTTTTCCCAATGTTGCGGAATGTTTATAATAGTTACCGTGACCTCGGAACATAAAGGGCAACCGAAGGAACATGAGTGGGTTTTAGTCAGTAAAAGTCTGACACGCCCTCCCGCCGCACCCAGGACGGGAGAATCCATTTGATGATTTCCCACTCCCCAAAAAATAAGTCTTCCCAATTATCTTTGCGGTCGGCTTCCAATCTAACCGGATTCAGCTGGATACCAGTGTTTTACGTGAAGCGACTGCCTATCAGACCTACACAACCCAGTAACTGGGCGACGCAATACCCCTTGCTTAGACTGGTCAGACTTTCTGTCTCCTGATTACCCGTAACGACTGTCAAAGTTCTACGAATGACAACCGTTAAATTACTTATATTACAACTAGCTTCTGCCCGCGGCTTCGCTCGCGTTAGAAAGAGACAAAAAGTAGCCTATGTTACTCTCCATCCCTTCAACTATCTCCACTTAAAAAATCACGTCAATTCGTCGCTCCGTTTTGCCGTGAAAGAAAGACAAACAGACAGACAGATAGACACACTTTCCCATTTATAATATTAGTATGGATTCTTATAATTTAAAATAACTGAGGCATCTAATAACTACTTTAATTTACTAGTTTTGAGAGGGTCAAACGGTTTAGCACTATTTAGCTTAACCATTTACCTTCGAACACACTAGAAAGACAATAGCAGCGCGACAGCCGGCTGCCGCTTGGTCGACGAAAAGCGAAAATTTAACAAACCATTAGCGAAACAAATTAGAATGGAATTGAATGAATGGATAATTCACAATTTACATGTCTTTAAACATCGAGAAGACAGCGACTTCCAAGTCTCTTGACTTCGAAAGTCTATTTGAAGTCGGTGATTGTTATGAATGAATCATGAGGTTGGTATCCTAACGATGGTATTTACATAGTGGAGAGATACATATTTCTTGGTTTAAGGTAATTTATTAACAGTTATATAGTGAGGTAGAGTTTGTGTTGGCTTTGTGGTTAAGGCATCAAAATTCAAAATTCAATATTCAATATTCAAGGTATTTATTTCACTTAGACCAGGTACTTATGAACTGTCAAAGAGTCGGTCGGTCAGTCAGAAAAGTGACGCTAATTGCCTGTTCCAAAACGTAGATCTCTATGGAGAAGAACAGGCAAGAAACTCCACGGACACTCTTTTTAAAATAATCATGGTTTACAAGATCTTGGTTACAGTCTTTTTGGTGCTTCTATATGTGAAATCAATGTAGATAAATAACAAAAAACGATGGATTAAAATATGAGAATAATAATATAAATCCATCCGACTCTTGTGTGTGTGTTTGTGAGTTTGAGGATCGGCAACTGCCAATTATGTGAATTTTTCAATTTATGTACAGTCAGCAAAGTAGATGGGTATGCAGGACCGTCATCTACAATTGAGGTTTTCTTGAATACAAATGAATGTATTCATATGAAATTTAACCAAATTGAAGAACTAGTTATATTTTTATGAGAAAATATCCATGGGTTTTTGAGAAAACTTAAATTCTACCTGAAAACCAGCGTCGTGGACTCATGCCTATATAATGGGTCACGGCATTATGCTGAGCGCTAGCCGTTTCGCGCGGTAGTGACGCTACTTAGCTGTCTTTAGTTTTAAGGTTTGTAGTACTTAAACCAAGAAATATGTTGTTTTTGTTGTCATATATTTAATACATAATTTTGTGTTTCTGCAAGTGTCCGTATGTGCATCCGTGACATCACTAGCACTTTCGGCCCTGTCAGAATACCAGCGCTGCGGTATTTTTTATGGAAAATATCGCAGCATCATGCTGAGATAGGGACCGTTTTTGGCCTCGCACAGGTATCTTTTTTTTTTGTTATATAGTTTCATGTATTTTTTGTGTTATTTTTCTTTTCCTGTGTGTGACCGAAATAAATGTTTTTCTTTCTTTCTTTCTTTCTTTCTTAGTATATAAGTTTTTTATTTGTAGCGCACATTGCACGAATAAATTGTTTTTCTTTCTTTTCTTTCTTGTCTGACGGCCCTGTACACTTATCTGCTTTGCTTACCGTACATTTCTAAGTTTATCTTAAACACCACAGAATATTGGTAAAAGAAAAACGTCGTAAGGAAATTGGGCCTTATATTATAATAATCTAGATACTTACTTCGTGATCTATACTAATATTGTAAAGAAGTAAAGATTGTTATTTGTTTGCGGAGGAGGTAATCTCTGAAAGTTCTGGCCCGATTTGATAAATATTTTTTGTGTGAGGAAAATTAAATTGAAAAAATACAAAAGATATAGAAAGTTGGAAATTTTCACGTCACTGATGAAACCGAGGGCGACAGATAATCCGTACTTATATTATAAATGCAAAAGAAACTCTGTCTGTCTGTCTCTTCTTCACGCCTAAACCAATGAACCGATTTGAATTAAATTTGGCACAGATAAAGTCTGAGACCCGAGAAAGGACATAGGATAGTTTTCATCCCGGAAATCCCCGGGAACGGGAACGGCAAAAGCTAGTAATAAATAATTCCAATTTCAATTTTAACAACATTTATACATAAAAGTACACAAACTCACATTCACAAATTAATATATTTATAAAGACACGGCTGACATACTTCGTTCTCCGAAGTAGTCATTACTAATATTAGATCGAGCTCCTCATATATAATGCAGTCTGTCTGTCTTTACTGCCACACAAGTTACGAGCGAACCCGCGTGACACATACAGTGTTTATGAGTTAAGGAATGTGTGGTGACATATACATGAAATAGGGGAAGAAGAAGAATTGAGAGAATCGTATATTGCCACGTCATATTTATTTTTCTAAGATGTGGTCGGTCGGATTTTAACCCCCGACGCAAAAACGACGGGGTGTCATAAGTTTGACGTGTCTGTGTGTGTAAATGTGTATGTGTCTGTCTGTGGCATCGTAGCTCCCAAACGGATGATCCGATTTTAATGCGGTTTTTTTGTTTGAAAGGTATATCAGTCGAGAGTGTTCTTAGCTATGTTTGGTGGAAATCGGTTTAGGTCTTCAAGGTCATCAGGTCGTTTGTTAGGTGTGATAGAAATGTTACACGCTCAGTTTGTTTGCTTTTTATAGGGTTTAGCATTTTTAACCTTTTGTCATAATAATTGCATACTTTTTTTAGGTCGGGGGTTTTTTTAAATTTTTAATTTAAGTTTTTTTATCGAGGTCACTGATTACAAATTTTACTGGAACTTCTCCATTCTTCTTTGCCAGTTACTAAATTTGTAGCACCTGTCAAAAATGTATGGAGATCCATAAAAGACCTTTTCATAGTAAGAATTGAATAAGGTAACTGTTAACAGCAACCTTTCGAAGCCCAACCGACAGCCGGCTGTCGGGCTGTTTTTGTCTTTCCACTGTGTCTCGAGTTCGAAGGTTTAAAAGCTATCGTAATGCAACAAGTGCGATGTAAGAGATAATCAAATAAATAAATTAGCAACAAATAAATATTTAATTTAGACATCTTATAAATAAATAAATAATAATAATACCAGCCTATAACTGTCCCACTGCAGGGCAAAGGCCTCTTCTCATACAGAGAAGGCACGAGCATTGATTACCACGCTTGCTCAAGACGGGTTGGCGATTTCGGACTTATATTAACTACAAGTCCAGGTTTCCTCACGATGTTTTCCTTCACCGATGTCTGTGATGTCTACGATAAACTTTAGAAAGTACATATGAATTGAAAAAGTCACATTGGTACTTGCCCGGATTCGAACCCGCGACCTCTTGCATGAGAGCCGGGCGCCTTAACCACTAGGCCATCACGACCACAAAATTATAAATATCACACCTATTTCAAGACATAAAAAGGAAAAAACACCCTGACACCTAAAAAAAAGTAGAGATTTTTGCAAAAAAACACCATATTTTTTCCACCCTCTAGAGATTATAGCAAATGCATTAAAAACACACCCCGTATTTTTCCATTCCACTAAATTCTATAAAATTAATCTTGTAAAGTGCGTCACCGGCTCTGAATTATATATCACCACAAATGCTATATTTTCATCCCCTGGGATGAAGGAATAAAAACGGGATGATATTATATTCTAGCTGTTCCTCGCGGTTACCTTAGGTTTTTGGTTACTGCTTCGCTCCCGTGGGACATAGCGTGATATTATATAGCCTATGTTGCTCAGGGATAATGTAGCTTTCTAATGAAAAAAGAATTTTTGAAATCGGTCCAGTAGTCCGACAGTAGTCTGAATTGAACTAAATAGAATTTAATCTTATATATAAAATTCTCGTGTGTACAATGTTAGTTACCTTACTCCTCCGAAACGGCTATACCGATTTTTACCAAATTTTATATTATTCATATAAAATTTGGTAAAAATCGGTAAAGCCGTTTGTTCAGTAGGTCTGAGAATCGGCTACTATCTATTTTTCATACCCCTAAGTGATAAGGGTTTTTTAACGCGGGTTAAACGGCTGGAGGCAGCTAGTATTTTATATAATTATTCAATTACTGATTAGAAATATTAGTTAAGTCCTGTCAAATTTAGACACTCCATAGATAATTTAGACGCGATTTAAAAACATGGCGTCTAAATATACGTCAATTTTCTTCAGGCGCTGTCTAATTTGACAGGATTAAACTAAAATGTATCTTCTGTACTTTTCTTTAAGAAATGGAAAGAGAAAGATGCATTTAACTTAAATTTAGTTAAGTGTGTGAACAAGAGAATCAGCGCCACTGTTTATGCATCTCGTTCTAAGATAATAATCTGTGGTTCACTAGATCGAAATATAGCTCAGGCTATTTTAGAAGCTGGGTCGATTGGATTGAGGTCATATTGCAGTAGTTGCATTTTGCTGGTAATTTTAACTTAACATTATTGACGGGCCTGTTGGTCTAGTGGCCGGAGGTCATGGTTTTGACTCCCACCCAGGACGAACTTTGTGCGATGAGCATGATTGTTTGTTATTTGTCTGGGTATAATTTATCTATAATATGTTGTATTTATAAATAATATAAGTATGTTTATCAGTTGTCTGGTTCTGGTTCCCAAATTAAGCTCAGCTTAATTTGGGATCGTGAGCGTGTTTGAGTTGTGCCACAGTAGGCAGCGATTTGCGATGCGACTGGAAGAGCGAAACGAGATAAACGTGGAATGGCTACACTACATTACAAGCGAAATTCCGGCGTATATTCGGCGATGACATGGCTACAGTACACATGCTCAACAACGAATTAGCAAGAGCGATTCATGCGGCTTACTATCCATCGCGGTTCACTATACGCATAATGTAGCCACACGCATATTTAGCAGCACTATTGAACTAGTCGTGCAAGTGAGAAATTTTCTAATAAATTCGCTTCAATTTCGCTCATCTTCCCTTCCCCTCGGACCGCGAAAGCGTATAGACGTGTGCCACTCATGTTAAAAGTTGTCAAAAGTATTTAAATTACTTATTTTAACTAAAAATACACCGAAATTAATTCCACGAAGTACCAGGAGCGCATCATATCACAGCAGTGAACGCAGAGTCGGCGAAAAAACGAGACAACAACACTCGAGAAGTCGAGACGCAAGGCGCTACGCGAGCAGCGAGTTACTCTGCGCACGCGGTCTACCCGCAATACATCCAAGTGATTGCCGCTACCGCAATTCAAGAGCGACAGCGATTAGCGGTTTTTTTAACCCGCAAAGATAACTCATCTATTTTTATAATAAATTTTCAATAATGCCGTTGAAACGTACACCTCCAAGTACACCAACAGAAGATCTCACCGCGACTTCTTACCCAAGAGCCTTTGTGCAATCTGGATCTTCACCTGATCTCTCAATTGTCGGGCAGGAGAGCAATGTTACTTCTCGACTGAAGCGAAAGCGCGATGATTGCGACTGTGTATCTCGCCTGGACGAAATACGCTCTCTGTTATCGACGTCCACGACGAAATCAGACAACAAGTTCTCGGCCTTACAAAAGTCAATCACTGAAATATTGGCACAGAATGCTGAGATAAAAGAGTCGATTAGTTTTATGTCAAAGGAATATGATGACATAAAAATAAAAATCTCCAGTTTGGAGAAAGAACGGGAAAACGAGCGCCGCTATATTCGCCAATTAGAAGAAAAAGTTGATAATATGGAACGTCAACTATTCTCCACGAAGATAGAGATAAGGAATGTACCCCAAAAACAGGATGAAAGCAGAGAAGACCTCTGCGCGATTGTAGAGAAAACAGCTAATGTGGTGGGACACACACCTTAAAAAATGAAATTAAGGAGGTATACCGTGTTAAAAACAAAAACAACTCCACAACAATAAATGTCGATTTTATAAGCACAGTTACCAAGGAGCTAATAATAAAAAAGGTACGTAAATTTAATAACGCTAACAAGAACAGCAAGCTGAATACTACCCATCTTAAAATTGAAGGGCCCATGAAACCTATATTTCTATCTGAAAAACTAACTCCGAAGGCACAACGACTGTACTACTTGGCGCGCAGTTTTGCTGAAAATAATAACTTCAAATATTGTTGGACCTCTTATGGGAAAATCCTAATTAGAAAAGCTGATGGAGACCGACATGTCATGATCAAAACTGAAGCAGATCTCGATAATCTCGTTAAAAAAGAATGACTAGTGAGTATATTTCCACTAAATATGACGAGATTTTGCTGCATATTGTACCTTATTTTATTTTTTAATATTATTTTTTATCTTCATATATTGTTCTATAAGTTTGCAATTTTATTTTTTTGGGACACACCAACTCAGACACACTACCCTCATCACCTAACGTTCTTTTCAAGTATACACTTAGTAACAATCAAGCTCGAAATATATACCTATAAACCACCTTACAACACAAACACATACAATACACAACCAAACCTCATATATTACTGTATTAGTTCACTTGGTATTTACCGAAATACTTTTTGTAACCTAAAACCTATTAAAACAAAGTTCTGTAAGCAAACTCTAATTATTATGATCTACAAAGAAAACATCATGATTAGTGAGCGCATAGTTGAATCAATTCCTCTTGTGATAATAAATTGCGGCACACAATTTCTTTGTATAAAAATTCAATCCAGTTAATTCTACAATTATCCAAGACGCCGATAGCCAAGATATCGAGTGTAAACGGCTAAGTGATCCTGTTGAATACTCGCAACTTATACCATGTCCTAATAATAAGTCGTTTACAATTCTGACAGTTAACATAAGGAGCATACAAGCCAATCTTGACATTTTTCTTATTTTTCTTACAAAATTTAGCAATATGATTGATGTTCTAGTATTAACGGAATGTTGGACAAATGAACACCATTTGATACCGAATATTAATAATTATAAGCTGTTTAAATCGAGTGTCTCTTTAAACCAGAATGACGGGGTAGTGGTCTATGTCCGTGAAGTATTTGAGACAACCTCGTTTGAACCAGCCTGTTCTGAAGGAAATTGTTTAGTGGTTAATATCAAGGATGAGATATGTATTATTTGTACCTATCGTCCACCCAGTTTCAAAAACACATTCAACTACCTTCACTCGCTAGATAATATAATAAACCAATGCTCTAAAAACAGGCATGTTATTTTAACGGGTGATCTGAATTTGGATATTATGCCCAACAATCTAAATGCCAATTCTGCTAAATATCTAAATCTAATGGCCAGTCATGGTCTAAGGCAAGGGGTTGACTGTCCCACTAGACTAAATGCATGTCTTGATCATTTTATGGTGAAAACTTCTACTAAGACGCAATGTTTTGTTTTTGATGAACTAACGGATCACTCACCAATTCTACTACGTATGGACTATGGTTCTACTAGTTGCAAGAAAAATACACACGTTCGAAAGATTGAAGTCGATCTTGATGGTGTAAATGACGACCTGGCAAATGAATCGTGGAACGAATTATACTCGACAACAAACGTTAATCAGGCTGCTATAATACTTACATCCAAGCTTGAAAACGTCATAAACGCTAATACTAAAGTAAGAAATATTCCCAAACGAAACCGCCCACTAAAACCATGGATTACTATAGGAGTAGTTAAATCAATAAGAAAACGAAACAAAATGAATAAAGCTGTCAAAAAGAATTTTAACAATCAAGAAATTAAAGATAAATACAAGGTTTACAGAAATTTATTGAAAAAAATCATAAAAACGCTGAAAAGAAACTACTACGCTAACAAACTAATAAAAAATAAACATAATATAAAAGAAACTTGGAGTACGATTAAGGAATTATGCAAAGAAATATTGCAATATGAATAGGTCTAATGTATCAGCTACAGAACTACTTAATTTAAAAGCGAATGCCACAGAATCCCTTGATGAAGTAAATAAGTTTTTTACATCTGTTGGAGCAAATCTTGCCGACAAGACCTTACAAAAACTGGGTACAGATGAGGCAACTCTGGCCCGAAAAGCCAAAACTAATAACCCTAGAAGCTCCATGGCACTATATTTTTCAGATCCAGCTGAGGTGACGGAAGTCATCTGCAGCCTTAAAACACATAGTGCCCCAGGGCATGACAAAATATCAGCATCCATTTTAAAAACATTTCGTACTGTGATTGCTGAGCCCATTACCTACTTGACTAATTTGAGTTTTGAACACGGAGTTTTCCCTAAAATATTTAAACGTGCCATTGTCTGCCCCATTTTTAAATCAGGAGATAGGTTCCTAGCCACCAACTACAGACCCATTTCTCTGCTAAGCACTCTCTCCAAGATAGTGGAAAAAATTATGAATAAGCGAATAATCAACTATCTTGAGAGCAATAAACTCCTTAGCAAAAACCAGTATGGATTCCGTGCAAATCGCTCCACAGACGACGCCGTTCTAGAACTGACATCCAAAATTACGGCACATCTTGACAGAAATAGAAAATGTGTAGGAATCTTCCTAGACTTACAGAAGGCGTTCGATACTGTGTCTATCCCAATCCTACTAACACGATTAGAGAACATAGGTATTCGGGGGAATGCTCTTTTGTGGCTGAAGGATTACCTAACAGAGAGGGAGCAATGCGTTAGAGTTGAAGACTGCTTCAGTAACTTTGATGTGGGGTCGTATGGTGTGCCTCAGGGTAGTACACTCGCACCGACTCTATTTTTAACCTACATCAATGAACTATGTAAATTTCAAATAAATGGCGCCGAGATTCAAATGTTTGCTGATGACACTGTCATATTATTTCAAAGCGATACCTGGGATAAAGTTAAGCAAATTGCTGAGGAAGGTATGTCTGCGGTCACCTCTTGGCTTGAAGATAGTTTATTAACACTAAACACTGACAAAACAAAAATTCTATGCTTTAGCAAAACCAAAGCATCTTCACCTAAAACCTTCTTAGTTCGCATACATTCTTACCCTTGTAATAGAACCAATAATATTCTTTTATCGCAATGTAGCTGTCCTACGCTAGCTAGATCCACAGAAATTAAATACTTGGGAGTAAATATTGACGATAGACTATGTTGGAAGAAACACATAAATACAGTTAGCAAGCGGCTAAGAAAATTCATTTATATTTTTAAAGACCTGAGACTGATACCAGATTTAAAGCTTTTGATACAGACCTACAAAGCCTTGGCAGAATGTATAGTTACATATTGTATATGTTCCTGGGGTTCGGCAGCCAAGACACATCTTCTTGAACTTGAGAGGGCACAGCGTGCTGTGCTCAAAGTACTCCTCTCACTACCATTTCAGCATCCAACACATTCTGTCTATGAAAAGGCCGATGTTCTGTCTGTTAGAAAGTTGTTTGTGTACCAGTGTTTATACAAATATCATAGAAACACAGTACCCTATCTAATTCCAACTGGGAAAAGAAGAGACGAATGCCCAATCCCTAGAGTAAAAACAAAATTTGCCCAACAACAATATAACAATGTAGCACCTAGACTGTACAATAAACTAAACCTAACGCATAAAACCAAGCATTTATCAAATTACCAGTTTAAAAATAAAATTAACCTATGGCTAAAAACCTTAAACTACGACGAAATTGAAAAACTATTTTTAATTGTCAAATAAAAATTAAAACAGTAATACACGAACACACTATATTATAACACAGACTCAACATTACCACAATACACTCATGCATACACAGAGGTACGAATAAACGCACGCACACACACACAAACACACGCACACACACACGCACGCACACACACATACACACACGCACGCACACACTCATACACGCACTCAGCTCCACCAATATTTGTACTTGCTAGATTGCAAACTTTTAATTAAGTATAAACATATTTTTAGTTAAAATTAAAACAGATTACAGAATATTATGATTGTAACACTTTAGCTTAACCTATTTAATTGGAAGGAACTGATTCCCAACATACAGCTCACGCTAGTTTGGGAAACAGGGCTCGCAAATGAAATGTGTACACTTGTTGTTGCAATAAAGATTTTTGTATTTTGTATTTTGTATTCATATGTTGATGTAGCCGGTGCCGTGATTACAGTATTGTAGCTCCTGTCGCATAAAGAAATCAAAGATCGCTAGTAATATTTGATGAACGGTGTAGCCATAAACGTGAGCATCCATGTATTTGTTTCAATCGCTCATGTGTCGCAGCTCGCGTCGCAGCCTAGTGTAGCCTCAGCCTAAGCCTTAACAAGTCAAGTTTTCAGAAGTTTTAGCGACTACCACAAACTCACAGCTAATAAAAATTATAAACGGTCGTCAAATACAGCTCAATTCAATCCGGTCTCCGTCCGGCGTCCGGTGTCCGGTGTCCGGTGTCTGTCCGGAAAGCGACGAAGCTATTTCGAAATCTATCTCTAATTGATTTGGACTTGTTTAACCGAATTGATGGTGAAATATTCACTTTGGAATTTTGATTTTGCGATTCAAATTTTAGGCTAATGTTGAAATTAACAGTAAGAAGGATGGATAGATAGATAGATAGATAAAACGTTTATTTAGCACAACACAAGACACAATACAGGCAATTGACAAAAACATAATAAAAAAGGAGAAAGAGAAAAAAAAACGTACAATACGATACAAGCTAGAACTACACTATTCAAATTAATTCGACGCCACCCACGGTTATACTTTAATCTTTCAACGACCAACCGACAGCCGGCTGTCGGGCTGCTATTGTCTTTCTATTGTGTCTCAAATCACGTGTGTTCGAAAGTTTAAAGATAGATAAAAATATACACTACTAGCTTTTGCCCGCGACTTTGTCCGCGTGGAATAATAGTTGCCGTTCCCGGGGGATTTCCGGGATTAAAACTATCCTATGTCCTTTTTTGGGTCACAGACTATATCTGTACCAAATTTCATTCAAATCGGTTCAGTGGCTTAGGCGTGAAGACGAGAGACAGACAGACAGAAAGTCAGATAGAGTTACTTTCGCATTTATAATGTTAATACGAATTATAAGTAGGTACTTTCCCAAACTGAAAAAGTGCAAATAAAATTAAAAAAGCAACAATTTCATAGACAAAATAAAACGAAAAACATTGTTCCAATAGAATAAGCATCGTTGCGTCGCGTTTAAAAACAGAATAACAAAAAATTCAACATGGAGGACAAACTGTTGCACATAATTTGGAACTAGCGAACATTTTTGTGTGTGGCAACTATTTGTGAAATACCAGCTTTTGCCCGCGGCTTCGCTCGCGTTAGAAAGAGACAAAAAGTAGCCTATGCTACTCTCCATCCCTTCAACTATCCCCACTTAAAAAATCACGTCAATACGTCGCTCCGTTTTGCCGTGAAAGAAAGACAAACATATAGACAGACAGATATACTTTCCCATTTATAATATTAGTATGAACTAGTATGAATTTCTGATATGTGTAAGGATTTTAGTTTTAAGTGGCATTTTTAACCTTTCATCGACCAAGCGACAGCCGGCTGTCGCGGTGCTATTGTCTTTCTATTGTGGCTCGGATCACGTGTGTTTTAAGGTTTAAGTGGCATTTTTAGTTTTTTCGTACCTTTAGGGTTAAAAATTGGATAAGTGAGTCTAGCTAGCACACAAAGAATTTTGTTCTAGTAGAATGGTTAGTAATTTATTAGTAAAAAATATTATTTAAAAGCTTTCCTTCGTTGTTCCGGTTTCACCCGCGGACGGCGAGCGAGCTACCCATCGCTCGCAGTCCGCAGAACCGTGCCTACGGTGGCCGGTAGTCGTCTTGCGACTCTCGACGTCTACGCCTGGGACAGTTAGTACCTTAACCACTAGGCGATCTCGTTTAGTCAAAACTAATTACAAGTCGTTTTGTTTTTATTGTCTTTTGTTTTTGTACTTCTTTAATTATTTTTCTATCATACCTATCCAACCTTCTCCTTTAGAAATCACATCAACCTACCACAATCTGTCAAATATTTTTAATAGATTTTCAACTTTATTTGATAATGAATTGGGCTCAAAGTTGATTAAGGAAATTTGACAGTTTGGGGTAGGTTGACATGCTTTCGTTTATACAGTGTGTCCAGTTATAAAAATCCAGTGTTAGTGACTAAAGTTTGTGATAGTGTGAATAGTGGTTTAGTGATAAAGTGTTCTGTGTAACTCCGGAAGCAACCGCTAGGTGGCAGCACTATGGGTGAGTGAAATTTTATTATTATTTTAAAATGTTGGTGTAATTACTATTTGTTATAACCAGTGCTCGGAATTACCAGAGTTAATTTACCTAAATTTAAAAAATAACAGTGACAAATTGGACTCCTTTTATTTTTAGTACTAATATCCCGGTCTTTAAGACTTTACATAGGTACAACAAAAAATATTATTAATATAAACCCACTAGGAGATAATTATTCTTATAAAAACCAACAACTTTAGATATCGAACCAACTTGAAAATCTTGAAAATAATACCAGCTGCTTCAAACGTAATGGTCGGGAGGGGATTGAACTTTTTTTAGAAACAGCTGATATTTTTTTCACGATTTCAGAGTTGGTTCCATAATAAAAGTTGTTTGTTTTTACGAGGAGAATCATATCCTAACGAGTTTTTCAAGACCAAAAATACACGTTGTATAATATGATAAAATAATATTTAATTATAATTTTATTACAAAGGAATGGAACTCCCTGATTTGTCTGTGTTTCCGAATTCATATAACCCGGAAGTATTTAGGAACGAGTGCATAGGCATCTACTGGGTAAGCTCGCTCCATCGTAGGCTCCGTCTATGCCCTCGGGCTAGTCTGGGACCAAGAGCAAACCCATAATAATAATAATATATATATATATATATATATATATATATATATGTATATTGATCCTCAATATGTGTAACTTAAATAAACAACAACGTCGTCATCGTCAATATGTGAGACATATTTTTTATTTTTGTTCAAATTTTCAAGAAGCGCTCAACTGGTCGATATATAATTTATGTATATGGGACCTCTGGAACGTGACCTACCTAACAAAACAAGAACCATCAAAATCCGTTCATTATTGGCGGAGAAATCACGCAACAAACATACCAAATAAAAATACCTCCTTTTAATCTCTTTTTGGAGTCGGTTGAAAACAAGAAAAAATATCATCATCATCATCTCTCTACCCTTTTCTCAACTATGTTGAGGTCGGCTTCCAGCCTAACCAGATTCAGCTAGATACCAGTGTTCAGACCTCCACAACCCAGTAACTGGGCGACACGATACCTCTTGGTTAGACTGGTCAGACTTTCTGGCTTCTGACTAGTCGTAACGACTGTCAAAGTTCTACGAATGACAACCGGGAGCAACGGCTTTACGTGCTTTCCGAGGCACGGGATGTCAGTTGTGTCCAAGATAAACTTTAGAAAGTACATATGAATTTAAAAAGTCACATTGGTACTCACCCGGATTCAAACTCTTACACGATAGGCGGGCCTTATCCACTAGGTCATTACGACATTTTTAAAACAAAAAAAAAAGACGGGTTGCACTCCGGGAGTGCCGGCAGAAGTGAAAACTTGATTATTAACGTTGAGCATGTTTGATATTTTGGAATGGTTAGGGAATAATTTTGCACCAATTGCTTTATCAGTATAAAAGTACTATCATTTATGTGGTAGAATACAATATTCATTTACTGCGCTATCGTACACAAACATGACAATTTATATTACATTAAAAATTTAACACTATTACAATTATTTTACATTAAAAAGTTTATCTCTCCGAAAAATCAACTTTCATCCATAATTTCAACTATCCATCCGTCCTACGCTTTTTCGATCAGGTCACGTGTCCTGACGCGAGTTTAAGATTTTATACCCATTACAGAAAAAGTGCTCAACGCCGCTAAAGAAGTTTTCACTTCAAAAAAAGACGGGTTGCACTCCGGGAGTGCCGGCAGAAGTGAAAACTTGATTATAGCTGTCTACTATCCATCCGTCCTACGCTTTTTCGATCAGGTCACGTGTCCTGACGCGAGTTTAAGATTTTATACCCATTACAGAAAAAGTGCTCAACGCCGCTAAAGAAGTTTTCACTTCAAAAAAACAGGCTACAAATAAACAACTGTAATTCAAATGAATATTTACGCCATTTTCCAAAAACTTTTAATCAATGTTGCCACCCTATAAATATTCGGGGGTTGCGGAATAGTTATAATGGTTACCGCGGCCCCGGAACATAAAGGGCAACCGAAGGAACATGAGTGGGTTTTAGTCAGTAAAAGTCTCACACTTCCACCCCGCTCAGAACGGGAGAAGTCATTTTTTGATGATTTCCCACTCGCCAAAAAACCTCTATAAGTAACTAAAAAAACTATCCTATTACCAAAAACGTTTCATCAATGTTGCCACTCCATAAATATTAAACGCCAGTGTTGCCAGCCTCCATTACGGAGACATCATTACAGGTCAAATATCACGACATTAATCATTTATGAGATAGCAACTGACAAATGGATGTTAATTTATTATTGTACAAAGTAAGCTTTTAGTGAGTGAAGTTATGATTAATTATTTATGTAATTATGGGTTTGGGAAACTTGCTTTTGATGGCGACTTTGTTCATTTCTGAGTAAATAGTTCCGTAGAAGATATTCTAGTAATATTGTGAATGCGAAAGTGACTTTGTGGTTCTGTTTGACTGTAAGATGTTTAAGCACAGATTAATAAACACCGGGCTGTCGCGCGCCCGCCTGAGTGCTCGCGCGTCACGGGTACAGCGCTGACTATCAAAATGCCGGAACCGCGTAATTATTGCGTGATTATTGTGCAATTCACCTGTTTCCCAATTCTCCTGTTTCCCTTTTGATTATTTATTAAAATTATTTACGCGGTTTTGGATATTTTCGACACTAAAATATAATAATCGGGAATTCAAGAAACGAAAAATATGCATCAGTCATTTTATTAAACTAAAAAATATGTGATCAACAAATAAAAAAAATATTGTTTTTCTAAAACATTAGTTTTATTACCATTATCATCATACGTATAACCCTAGCATATTTGCTGGACGACACGCACACACGTTAGTCGCGCGGCTGGCAAAAGAATCTTAACTCTCTTTGTGCGTACTTATGGTACATTTCTCCTCGCTGCAAACAGCTGGTATTATTATTATGATTTTGTAGTATTTTCGTTTTTGTATTGGAGTGAAGTATCTGGTTTAAGGCTTAATTAATGCAACGATTTCGATATTATCTTCTATCCATACTAATATTATAAATGGGAAAGTGTGTCTGTCTGTCTGTCTGTTTGTCTTTCTTTCACGGCAAAACGGTGCAACGGATTGACGTGATTTTTTAAGTGGAGACAGTTGAAGGGATGGAGAGTAACATAGGCTACTTTTTGGTATACCGCCGTTTACCCGAATTTTATTTGCCCTAATATCATTTGCCATAATAGTCAACAGCCATAATATCATACGACATAATACTCATTTGCCCTACTCTCATTTGCCATTTTAGTCACGTGCCAGAATCATTGTTTCCCATAAAGTCACTTGCCATAACATCATTTGCCATAATGATTGTAAGCCCTAATTATCACATGTCCTAATTATCAGATGCCATAATTATGATATGCCATAACATAATTTGCCATCGACATCCCGACTCGGACAGGTTAGGTTAGAATGGCGGGGTCGTGTGAGCGAGCGAAGCGAGCGAATAGACCCCGCCATCCCCTTCGTGGTTATTCTTTTATAAACCACACAGAAGTAGGAGCCCCGCGAAGCGGGGCTCCGTCGACCTAGCCCACCATCAACCATGCACAGAAAAAAAACCATTACGGGGCTTAAATATTTGTCTAATACTTGTTATGCCATTTAAATATTATGTCTAACAATTATTATGGCACATAAAAATATGGCAAACAATACTTATGGCATTCGTATCTTATGGTATCTAAAATTCGGGCAATTAAAAGTATGTCATATGTCTTTTAGGGCAAATGAAACATTCGGGCAAATGAAATTCGGGTAAATGAAATTCGGGAAAATGATGATTATGGGATATAATCTTCGGGCAAACAATAGACAACCCTACTTTTTGTCTCTTTCTAACGCGAGCGAAGCCGCGGGCAGAAACTAGTAATAAATAAAACTGATTGTTTTACTATGGGAACAAACCTGAAATCGCGAAAAAAACAACTGTTCAGTACATTTACGTTTGCCTAATGTACTGAACGGGTCCACCCTTTATAGCAGAACTTTTTACGTCATAATTTTATTTTGCATAGCAACGGATAGCATAAACCTCTTTTCGCAGAAAATCGTTTGGCATACACTCATTTACCATACACCGAAACCCATAATTTTGTAAGTCAGAATCATCTTTAGGCATAAATTTTATATCCATAATAATCAATAAGTATAACCATCACATCGTAGAAAGTTCAAAACCAGAATTATCTTTTGACATATATTTTATATCCATAATATCAAAAGTAGAACCATCATATCGCAGAAAATTCACAGTCAGAATCATCTTTTGCCATGCATTTCATATCTTATTTTGGCATGCAGCAAACATGCAAGCATACAGCAAGCATGCAAGCATGCAGCAAGCATGCAAGCATGCAGCAAGCATGCAGCAAGCATGCAACAAGCACACATCATGCAGCAGGCATGCAGCATGCAAACATGCAGCAGGCATGGCTTCTGTCACGGCTCCGGCGCTGCGGGGCTCCGGCGGTCCCACGCGAGCTAATCGTTGCAGATGGTTTTACGTCCACCACCGCAGCTTCGGCTTGCTGGCCGGCTTCGCCGGCCAGCCTCAGCCGCGGCGGTGTGCGTTTAAACCACCTGCTCCTCAGCTCGCGGGCCGCCTCGCCCCTCCGCGCCTTCGCGGGTTTAAATTACACTCTAGGGGTAGGGCAGACAAGACTACGTGAAGTCGGTTTTGCAGCGATTCATTTCTGTCACTCACCTTTGTAGCACACAATAGTGATTTTTAAAACAATATACATTTTTTTTCAATATGACTAATAATATTATTACTATTGAAATTCTGTGATCTTCGTAGTATGTAAGTCAAATTATGCCAAATAATCGGCGCTCTAAATAAACGTTATGCTAAACGAAATTATGCAAAATTGTAACTCTGACAAAGGTAATTATTCCCAATACAATTCTGCCATCTTAAAAGTATCCCATTTAAAATTCGGACATAAAAACATTAGGTCAAAAAACAATTATGTTAAAAAAAATTTATACCTTAACAATGTTCGTTTAAAAAAGTTTCTGCCAAGTGAGTTATGCCAAATAGGTTTCGGAGAAACAAGTTTCTGCCAGATAGAGGGCACCCGTACTGAACAGCTGATATTTTTTTACAACACCATTCAAACTTGCATACTTTTACCCCTCCCCCCAACCCGCGGCCCGCGCCATTCCCTCAACTATTCACAAAGATATGAAAGGGAATACTAACTAACATTTTAACGATGACCCGAGTTGTGTACTCAAGTATAGTGAGTTTACTAGCTTAGATAGGTGGATAGTGTTGCAGGCTAGGGTCCGTGGAGTTTCTTGCCTGTTCTTCTCCATAGAGATCTACGTTTTGGAACAGGCAATTAGCGTCACTTTTCTGACTGATCGACCGACTCTTTGACAATTCATGTGCCTATAAATAAATGAAATAAATGCCTTGAATTTTGAACTTTTTTTGAATTTACTGCTGCAGTCTAGTGTTGCAGGCTAGTGTTGCAGGCTAGTAGAGGTGGCTAGTGTTGCAGGCTAGTAGAGGTGGCTAGTGTTGCAGGCTAGTAGAAGTGGCTAGTGTTGCAGGCTAGTAGAGGTGGCTAGTGTTGCAGGCTAGTAGAGGTGGCTAGTGTTGCAGGCTAGTAGAGGTGGCTAGTGTTGCAGGCTAGTAGTGGTGGCTAGTGTTGCAGGCTAGTAGAGGTGGCTAGTGTTGCAGGCTAGTGTTGCAGGCTAGTGTTGCAGGCTAGTGTTGCAGGCTAGTGTTGCAGGCTAGTGTTGCAGGCTAGTGTTGCAGGCTAGTAGAGGTGGCTAGTGCTGCAGGCTAGTCTGCAGGCTAGTGTTGCAGGCTAGTGCTGCAGGCTAGTCTGCACGCTAGTGTTACAGGCTAGTGTTGCAGGCTAGTGTGGCAGGCTAGTGTTGCAGGCTAGTGTTGCAGGCTGGTGTTGCAGGCTAGTGTTGCAGGCTAGTGTTGCAGGCTAGTAGAGGTGGCTAGTGTTGCAGGCTAGTGTTGCAGGCTAGTAGAGCTGGCTAGTGTTGCAGGCTAGTAGAGGTGACTAGTGTTGCAGGCTAGTGTTGCAGGCTAGTAGAGGTGGCTAGTGTTGCAGGCTAGTGTTGCAGGCTAGTGTTGCAGGCTAGTAGAGCTGGCTAGTGTTGCAGGCTAGTAGAGGTGGCTAGTGTTGCAGGCTAGTAGAGGTAGCTAGTGTTGCAGGCTAGTAGAGGTGGCTTGTGTTGCAGGCTAGTAGAGGTGGCTAGTGTTGCAGGCTAGTAGAGGTGGCTAGTGTTGCAGGCTAGTAGAGGTAGCTAGTGATGCAGGCTAGTGACTTTTTACTATTTATTTTAATTTTGTATTTGTTTATTATTTTGTTACATATACGTTGCTTTCACATGTAGAAACAACAAAAAGAAAATGTAACCAAGATTTTGTAAAACATGAAATTTTTAAAAAGAGTGTCCGTGAAGTTTCTTGCCTGTTCTTCTCCATAGAGATCTACGTTTTGGAACAGGCAATTAGCGTCACTTTTCTTTTCTGACTGACCGACCGACTCTTTGACAATTCATAAGTGCCTATAAATGGTCTAAGTGAAATAAATGCCTTGAATTTTTTTTTTTTTTTTAATATAGTGTTGCAGGCTAGTGTTGCAGGCTAGTGTTGCAGGCTAGTAGAGGTGGCTAGTGTTGCAGGCTAGTAGAGGTGGCTAGTGTTGCAGGCTAGTGTTGCAGGCTAGTAGAGGTGGCTAGTGTTGCAGGCTAGTAGAGGTGGCTAGTGTTGCAGGCTAGTAGAGGTGGCTAGTGTTGCAGGCTAGTGTTGCAGGCTAGTAGAGGTGGCTAGTGTTGCAGGCTAGTAGAGGTGGCTAGTGTTGCAGGCTAGTAGAGGTGGCTAGTGTTGCAGGCTAGTAGAGGTGGCTAGTGTTGCAGGCTAGTAGAGGTGGCTAGTGTTGCAGGCTGGTGTTGCAGGCTAGTGTTGCAGGCTAGTAGAGGTGGCTGGTGTTGCAGGCTAGTGTTGCAGGCTAGTAGAGCTGGCTAGTGTTGCAGGCTAGTAGAGGTGGCTAGTGTTGCAGGCTAGTGTTGCAGGCTAGTAGAGGTGGCTAGTGTTGCAGGCTAGTAGAGCTGGCTAGTGTTGCAGGCTAGTAGAGGTGGCTAGTGTTGCAGGCTAGTAGAGGTGGCTAGTGTTGCAGGCTAGTAGAGGTGGCTAGTGTTGCAGGCTAGTGTTGCAGGCTTGTAGAGCTGGCTAGTGTTGCAGGCTAGTGTTGCAGGCTGGTGTTGCAGGCTAGTGTTGCAGGCTAGTAGAGGTAGCTAGTGTTGCAGGCTAGTAGAGGTGGCTTGTGTTGCAGGCTAGTAGAGGTGGCTAGTGTTGCAGGCTAGTGTTGCAGGCTAGTAGAGGTAGCTAGTGTTGCAGGCTAGTAGAGGTGGCTTGTGTTGCAGGCTAGTAGAGGTGGCTAGTGTTGCAGGCTAGTAGAGGTGGCTTGTGTTGCAGGCTAGTAGAGGTGGCTAGTGTTGCAGGCTAGTAAAGGTAGCTAGTGTTGCAGGCTAGTAGAGGTGGCTAGTGTTGCAGGCTAGTAGAGGTGGCTAGTGTTGCAGGCTAGTAGAGGTGGCTAGTGTTGCAGGCTAGTAGCGGTGGCTAGTGTTGCAGGCTAGTAGAGGTGGCTAGTGTTGCAGGCTAGTAGAGGTGGCTAGTGTTGCAGGCTAGTAGAGGTGGCTAGTGTTGCAGGCTAGTAGAGGTGGCTAGTGTTGCAGGCTAGTAGAGGTGGCTAGTGTTGCAGGCTAGTAGAGGTGGCTAGTGTTGCCGGCTAGTAGAGGTGGCTAGTGTTGCAGGCTAGTAGAGGTGGCTAGTGTTGCAGACTAGTAGAGGTGGCTAGTGTTGCAGGCTAGTAGAGGTGGCTAGTGTTGCAGGCTAGTAGAGGTGGCTAGTGTTGCAGGCTAGTAGAGGTGGCTAGTGTTGCAGGCTAGTAGAGGTGGCTAGTGTTGCAGGCTAGTAGAGGTGGCTATAGTGTTGCAGGCTAGTAGAGGAGTCTAGTGTTGCAGGCTAGAAGAGGTGGCTAGTGTTGCAGGCTAGTAGAGGAGGCTAGTGTACTCCACGAACCAAGCTTCGGGCAAAAGCAAGTAAATAATATAAGTGTCCCCCGCGGTTTTATGTGGGTGTGGTAGGTGTATCGGGCAGCAGGAGTCGCTGAGGCGGTATCTAAGCGGCCAGTGTGCGCTGACTCACGGCAAAATCCCTTGCCATGCCGTCCCGGTCTGCGTAGGCCTTAAGTTTGGGATCAGATGTCAGTTGTCTCAAGATATTTATTATTATATTATTATTTATTAATTTATTTACTTACTTTCGCTCGCGTGAATGTCGCAACTTTAGCTTTAATAAAATATTTTCTTAGTAAATACTTACTCTTTACAAAGAACACACCCTGCAAGTTTCATGTCTCTAGGAGCAGCGGTTTGTGTGCGGTGATATATTAACAGACACTCAATCAGTCAGTCAGTTTACCATTTCATATTTATAGATTTTCTGTTATTTAAAGTAAAATAAATATGCAATATATGCAGCAGCAATTTACGAACGCTACAATGTCAATATTGGCCAACATTTGAAATGAAACGTATTCGTTTGATTGTATCTGATAGCTACCTGTATTTATTTAAACCGATGTCTTCTTGTGTAAATAAAAAAAATCAATACGAGTGAAAAATCGCACGTTTTAAGCTATGTTCATATAAAACGGGTTTACGTGGCGAGGCTATTCGCTACGGATACATGTAAGGCGGTCACAGTCCTAGCGATAATATTCTGTCAAATGTGACAGCTATCATTAACAAAATCATCCATTTTAAAATATTACAATTTTATCATTTTATGGGCAGCAACAGACTCAAAATTCTCGTAAAGATCGGAAGATCAAATCTGCTATTGCAATAGTGGTTCAATGATCAATTTTTGACGTATAACGTCAAACTTTTGACACATTTTCCATACAAAAACTATTAAAGTTGTCAAATATCTAGTGAACAATTGGTCATCGAGACACGGCTGCAATAGTAGACTTGAGTTATTGCTTATATCTGACAGGAGCGAATCGTCACGCAAAGCATACTTGCGACGTGAATTCGTATGTGTGATCATAGCTTTAGCGAAAATACAGATTGGAACCGAGCTCTCAATTTCAATTATTTTATTGGCCTGTGGGGCTAGTGGTTAGTGACCCTGACTGCTAAGCTGGAGGTCGTGGTTTAGTTCCCATTCAGGGCAAACTTTGTGTGATGATCATAAGTTTATTCAGTGTCTAGGCGTAATTTATCTTGTTTATTCGTCACTCACAGACAACAGACAGACACACACACTGAATGTATTAATAATATTATAGTTTAGATTAAACCTTTGAACGCACATGATTCGAGACACATCAGAAAGACAATAGCAGCCCGACAGCCGGCTGGCTGGCTGTCACTTAATCGTCGCAAGGTTAAAGGTTTCTTTATTCCTTTCAAGGATCCCTAAATACTCATAATATAGCCCAGCAGTAAACTCCGATCAATTTAAAGACCTTCGCGGCCATTTTTCTATGAAAATATATTTTGTTACTTTTTACGAGTCCCATAAAATGGAGCGAGAGGTCTGTCTCCAGGGTACAAAGTTTAAATTGTGGCCAAATATGAAATTGTGGGAAAGGGACCAAAATATTCTCTTTTTGGGACAGAAAAAAATGAGATGAATTGATAAAAATGTACTTTTTTTATGCATCTTATTTTCCGGGTTCAGTGTTGTGATGACCCAATAGGCGAGACGACGAAAAAAAAGTAATTAGTCCGTCAGTGAGATTATTGAAAAATTTTGGACAAGTATTTTTTCTTTTCTCTCGTAAACGAAAAATGACAACGATACAGTGTGTTGAAGTTGAGCGTGACGTCACGATCTGATAGATTTTTTGGAGCACGGTGACGTCAAAATCTCCCACTCCGAAACTTTGCTGCTCTTTATCCTTTATATGTTTTTATTATTTTGATCAAGCAAAAAAATACGTGTCTCGTATTTTTGGCCGATCTACAAGACGGACTAAACAGAATGCCAGTTTTTTTATGCTGTCGTCATCCCTATTGTTAAGGTGTCTGCCACTCATGAAAGACGTTGTGGGTTCGAAGCTGTGAAAATAGCAAACAGTGGAGTGAATTAGATTTATATAGCATAGCTAGGAAAAGGCTAGGGAGATGACTTTTGGGCAGATTATTTTAATCATGGATTCACATGAAGACAATCCGTTTTATTATATTTCATGATATTGTGATGCAATAGGAAAGTATACGTTTTCTTACTCCTCCGCTGTTCTTTTCTGATTAATTTCGTTGCGGGAACCAAGACAGTTCAATCATTTCTCCGGGACTCCTCTAGCTTTGTTGCTCGGCGCTTTTCTGGTGGACTGTTGATTCTAGCTTTCAGCAGCAGTGGTTGGGAATAGCGTGGTGGGATTGTCCCAAGTCAATAAATAAAATCCATTCCGGTATTGGGTTTTATTCTGTTTCATAGAATTGCCATCAACTTCCGAAATTGCAGCTGGATTTTTTGATTATTTAATTATACTTTTCTTTTTTTTTCAAATTTCTACACTCTATGTCACTCCCACAATTATGACGAAATTAATGACAGCTCGTAAATGTCGAAATCCGTAAAATGGAGGCTGTAGAGCGTCCATACATAATTATGCTCGAAAAACATGACCCTCCTTTCGGCAGTTGGGAAAAAGATGATACATTCTTTTTTTAAAGGCTGAAAAAAAAATCGTGAAACTGGTTTTTGAACTGACTACCATTAATCATAAAATGACGGACACGTCAAAGTGACGGACAGTCTTTCAAAAGTGACGTTTGTCAAAAAACTCGGGCCGTTAGTTTTTTGTGGAACTTTTACGTGCTGCTGAATTGTAAACCTTCGAACACACGTGATTTGAGACACAATAGAAAGACAATAGCAGCGCGACAGCCGGCTGTCGGATGGTCGTTTAAAGGTACAAATACACCTTATAAAGATACGCAGCATTAATGATATTATAGGTAAGTAAAAAAGTGTAGATAGGTTACCTAAACGAAATTCTATCTTCAAAAACGGCACACTAACGCACACATACATTACACGTCAAAGTAGGATGACGTGATTGAAGTACTAGAAGGAGTCAGCTCAGGAAGGGGCCCAACAGGGCCAACGCTAATCGAAGGAACATGAGTGGGTTTTAGTCAGTAAGAGTCTGACACGCCCTTCCGCCGCACCCAGGACGGGAGCAGTCATTGGATGATTTCCCAAATTCCCACTCACCAAAAAAAAAAATGATTGAAGTAGTGCGAGTGAAAAAGAGATAAACGTCAAATGTCAACGCGATACTCAGTATCATGTTGGTCAAATGGCAAACTTTTAAAGTGCCACTTTTTGACTGCATATAACCTATCTACACCTTTTTACTTATAATATCACTGCGCAGCATAAACGTTAGTGTGACTAACTCTTTACGATACTAAAACATGTCTTAGAGTCACGCCTCTAACTTGTTACTTTGAAACTAATGGCCCTAACTGAATGTGTTATCTCAAAACTCAGCTTTTCGTTTAAGGGTCGGCGCAAACCGAACTGCAAATTGCTCGCGCATGGTCGACCAAAATTTTTACTGCTCGAGCATGCAGGTGGCTCGACAATGCGAGAGCCATCTCGGTTAAATATGGTCTGGGTTGCCCGGCGGTGGGTGTGCTTGTTCAGTTTGACGCCATACGTGCTCGCGCATGTAGAATGCATACTCGAACACGCAGTCGGCTTGCTCGAGCATGGTCGAGCATCAAATTCGGGCGTGTATTCAATTTTGCGAAGTATGATAATAGACATGAGATATTTTTTTCAATAATCTCAGTAAATTCTCTGCTCTGCTCTGCTCGTGGTGTGCGCTGACCCTAAGTCTGAGTGCTTTTAACAGACCCCTAAGGTCTGTTGACCTGGAAGTTATCAAAAGTTTAACTATCTGGGGGTCTGGATGTGATGTGTTGTGGTTGTTCATCAATTAGACCTTCCAACATACGTGATTTGAGACACAATAGAAAGACAATAGCAGGGCGGCAGCCGGCTGTCGCTTAGTCGTCGGAAGGTTAATGCATTAGCTCGACGGAGCCCCGCTGAACGGAGCTCCTATTACTGGTTGGTTGTGTCTCGAATTACTTGTGTTCGATGAAAAAAAAACCACGAAGACTAAGGCGAGGGCTCCGCTAGGCACTGGTCTCGCCTTGACCTTCTTACCTTACCTGTAACGATTTTGCCTACGGCATACCAGAAATCAGCTAGCGATTACGCCGTATATAAAATGCTGGGCATTATTTCAACTGCGGATTCATACGAAATGCCTGCGAGATATACAGTAGTAGCTTTCACTCTTTCAACTGTTTAGGGTTGGAATTTCCAAAAATCCTTTCTTAGCGGCTACCTACTCTTCACAAAGAACACACCCTGTAAGTTTCATGTCTCTTTTTTTTTTTTTTTTTTTTTGGTGAGTGGGAAATCATCCAATGACTGCTCCCGTCCTGGGTGCGGCGGGAGGGCGTGTCAGACTCTTACTGACTAAAACTTGATTGCCCTTTACGTTCCAGGGTCACGGTGACTACTATACACATTCCGCAACCCCGGCAGGCGTTGGCCCTGTTAGGCCCCTTCCTGTGCTGACTCCTTCTCTTTGAGGCGCGCGTGGAACACTAACGCGCCGTCGACGCGGTCCTGGTCCTAGCCGGGCGGCGAGCTACCCATCGCTCGCCATCCGCAGAACCGCGCCTACGGTGGCCGGTAGTCGTCTTGCGACTCTCGACGTCTTCGCCTGGGTCTTTGTCCGGGGCGAGAGGCTCGTCGTTGCCTCTCGCGCGCCGCCGCTTCCTTCACTAGCATAACTGCTTCGCAGAAGGAGGCGACGGCATCCCATTCCGTCTCGCCCCGCAGCATGGCCTGAACCAGCGCTGGGCGCGAGAGGTCACCGCCGCCGATCGCCTCTACGAGGACACGTCTATGGTCCGCCCATGCGCGGCACACCTCCACCGTGTGCTCGACCGTGTCCTCCAGGCGACCGTTGCTGCAGTGGTGACACCCAGGCGTCGCTTCCGCCTGAATCCGACACAGGAACCTCCCGAACTGACCATGTCCGGTGAGGACCTGTGTCAGGCGAAACGTGAGAGCGCCGTGGCGCCTCTCCAGCCACTCCTCAAAGAGGGGTCTTACCGCCGCTATCACGGCGTGCCCAGCACTAGGTTGCGACAGTCGCTGTCTCCACTCCGCCCTGAGATCTCGCCGGAGCTCCGTGAGCCGTGCCGCGATAACCCGCGGCAGCGGGACTTCACCCCGGCGTTGCACTTCCACGCGCCACTCGTACGTGTGTGCAAGGACTGTTGCCTCCAGATCCCACGGCAGAGTGCCGGCAAGGAGGCATGCCGCCTCGCAGGAGATCGTGCGGTATCCCCGCACCATGCGAATCGCCATGACCCTCTGGGACGCCCTCAGAAGCCGGGCCGGAGCCGTGGCTAGGTTGGGCGCCCACACCGGAGCCCCGTAGAGGGCCATGGACCGCACGATTCCCGCGTAGAGCCTCCGGCAGGAGGCGTTTGGGCCACCGAGATTGGGCAGGAGCCGTTTGAGGGCAGCTCCAGCCCTCGCCAGTTTGGGGCCCAAACGTCGGAAATGCTCCGTGAAGTTCCATCGGTTGTCGAGGACAAGTCCCAGGTACTTTATCGTCGACTCGACACCGATGTGAACCCCTCCTACCGTTATCTGAGACCCCGGAGGTGGCCGGTGCCGAGGGCCATGAAAACACATGGCCTCGGACTTGTGCAGGGCCACCTCAATTCCCAGTTGCCGGATCCTGTCCACGACTGTCGCAACACCACTCGACATTAAGTCGGCCGCCGCCTGGAACGACCCTCCCTGCGCTAGGACTAGCGTGTCGTCAGCGTAGCACACTACGCTGACGCCTTCGGGAAGGTCGGCGCGCAGCACCCAGTCGTACCCGATGTCCCACAGGAGCGGCCCCAAGACCGATCCCTGTGGAACACCGCACGACATCCCTCGTCGACTCCACACTCCCTCGTGACCGGGGTAGATGACGGCTCTGTCCGTCAGGTAGGCCTCGACCACACGACAGAGGTAGGCCGGCATTCGGTGATACCGTAATGCGGCCGCTATGCACCCCCAAGGCAGGGTATTGAAGGCGTTGGCGATGTCGAGAGACACCGCCAAGACGACCCTGCCCCGTGCCACCGCATCCCCTGTCGTGAGGGCTCGCACGCGCATGATGGCGTCCACCGTGGAGCGTCCTCTGCGAAAGCCGAACTGGCCGTCTGCCAGATCCGGCCCGACCCGCATCAGCCGCTCGACGAGACGGCTCGCAATCACTCTCTCCAAGAGCTTGGCCGCCTCGTCGAGCAAAACGATGGGCCGGTATGCGGACGGACTGTCCGCAGGACGCCCCGGCTTCGGTATGAGGACCAGCTTCCCGGTCTTCCAGCGAAGTGGGAACTGGCCCTCCTCCAAACATGCGCTAAAGAGCCCCCTTAGTCGAGGCCCGAGAGCCCCTAAGGCCAGGGCCCAGGCCTTCCCTGGTAGGCCGTCGGGTCCTGGGGCGGTGTTCTTGGCCCTAAGCCTTAGCACCGCCGCTCCCAGTTCTACCTCGGTCACTTCTGGAACGTCGTCGTCTTCGCCGTTGCGGTCCGCATCGGACACCGCCGGTGGTGGAGCCATGAGCGGGGGAGTGAACTCCCCTCGCGAAGGGAACAGAGCGCTCACCACGCCCTCCACGATCTGGGGCCGGAGACTCTGCGTCAGGGGGGGGGCCCCCACGGATCTCTGTCCAGAGTCCCCAGCATCTCTTGGCGGGCCGAAGATTTGGCCCGCAATACCTCCAGTCGGAGGGCTTCCTTCGCCGCTCTGTACCCCTCATACAGCTCCGCCTCAATGGCATCCGCATCCACAGGGCGGATACGGAGCCTGCGGTGTCTGGTGTACGGGCGTCGCGCAGCCACGCACGCCTCACGTAGGGACGCGATTTGCGACGACCACCAGTACACCTGGCGCTGACCCCTTCCAGGCTGAACCCGGGGCATTGCCATGTCACAGATCTCGGACATGGCCTCCTGGAACCACCCAGCCTCGGCGTTGATGTCGGCAGGCCTGTCCGGTGATGACACCCAGGCCTGCACTATCGAGGCTTCCAGGAGAAGCTCCCGGTCCAGCTGCTTCAGCGCCCAACGCGGACCGCTTGGGGTCCGTCGGACCGGCGCAGCGGAGGTCTGGGCGGAGACGTCAAACCGGATGTACCGGTGGTCGGAGAACGTCTCCACCTCCTCCATTACGCGCCAGTCAACGACACGCGGTGACAGAGCGGGGCTGGCGAACGAGATGTCCACCACCGACTCACCCCGCATCCGCACACACGTGGGGACGGTACCCTGGTTCAACACGACTAGGCCTACCTCTAGGGCCCAGTCTTCCACCATTCTGCCCCGTGCGTCAGTGTATCGGGAGCCCCAAGCCAAGTTTTTGGCATTGAAGTCCCCGAGAACGAGCACGGGGAGGGTTCGGAACCCGGCGACGACGACGCTCAGCTCCATAAGGGAGTTGTGGAGTTCGACGAGGGATCGGTTCGGGGAGAGATAGACGCCTACCACGGCGATCTCCCCGAACCGTGCCGCAACGCACCCCTGTGCCCTCTTGACACCCTCGAGGGTCGGGGTACCGGCGGCGGCCGACGAAATGATGGTCACCGAGCCGCTCAGGTCCTCCAAAGTACGGCTTGGAGACCACGGCGATATTGATCGACCACTGCGCCATGCTCTGGAGCAACAGATCCTGAGCGGCGGCGCAGTGGTTTATGTTCGCCTGTAGGAGGCGCAATGGAGCCATTATTGGCACTCCATTGCGGCCTCGGTAGTCGCGGCGGCAGCGGCAGACGCGGCAGCGGCGGGTACGGCGGGAGCGGCGGCAGCAGCGGGAGCAGCGGCGGCAGCGGGAGCGGCGGCCGCAACGGGAGCGGCGGCAGAGGGTCCTCTGCCCTTGCCTCCGGCCTTGGCGGGTGGGGCGCAAGCCTTGCCCCCAGCCCGGTGATCAGCCGGCTTGCCAGCTGCCGCACATACGTAACAGTGCGGCGCGGCAGTACACGAGCCGGCCTTGTGACCGGGCTGACCGCAGCGGAAGCAGTCACCGCTACGGTCCACCTCCGCGGTGCAGCGGACACCGACATGGTGCCCTACCTGGCACCTGTAGCACCGCAGAGGCCTGGGCTCCAGCAACCTTATTTGCGCCGAGGTCCAGCCCACCTTCAGCCTGCCGTGGCCCTCTATCGCCTTCGCCGCCTGTACGGGGCAGCTAACAGTGACCGCTCCCAGCCCGGAGCGGTCAAGGCGGATGGCTCCCACGCGCACATCGCCAGCAGAGCAGCTTCCCGCCTCGACGACGGCGGCCACTATCTCCTCACTTGTGGCGGAGTCGTCCAGGCCCATGATGCGCATGTCTGCGCGCATGGTAGGCCTGGACACTCTGGCCTCATCCGCCTGGAGTGCCGCCCGCAGCCTTTCAGCCAAGGCGTCGGCGACGGGGCCGCTGGTTGCCCCCGGGACCTCCAGCATGCGGGAAGTTTCATGTCTCTAGGAGCAGCGGTTTGTGTGCGGTGATATATCAATGGTCAGTTTACCATTTTATATCTATACCTATCTATACTAATATTATAAAGAGGTAAAATTTGTAAGTTTGTAGGTTTGTAAGTTTGTATGTAGGGGGTAATCTCTGGAACTACTGGTCTGATATGAAAATAAAAAATCATAAAAAATCAAAATCATAAAATCATATTTATTTTGTAAATAGGTTATATCATAACACTTTTACACGTCAAATTTTTTGTTTTTTTTAAGCGAACGATGGGGCCGGTGTTTCGTAGCTGGACTGCTCTGAGAAGAAACATCCGAAACAAACTCAGAGGTCAAAGTCTCTTTTAAAGTCCATACAATCGTATTGGTCAAAAATGTGCGAGAACCATGGAGGTTAATGTCTGAGGCACTCTCTTGATGAGAGAAGGACACAGATTTGAGTGGACCTGTCCAGACAGTGCAAGCATTTGTCAGTAATCGTTTAGCTCAACTAAAAACTAAGGAGCCCAACGTCTTGACGAACAGTACCAAAGTAAGGACATTTGGGTAGGCCGCATTAAATACTCAAACCGTCAGACCGAATATATTAAAAAAGAAAAACAAAGAAAAAAAAAACCAACGACCTCCATAGTCCCCACATTCACAAAAAAAATGACACGAAAACATATTATACATAATACTTTAAAAAGTACAATCAATGTCAAATAGAAATACATAAAAAAAGATTATATACTTTAAAAAGTACACATCAATGTCAAATAGAAATACATAAAAAAAAATATTATATACTTTAAAAAGTACAAATAAATGTCAAAATAATAAATAAATGTCAAAGAGAAAAAAATAATGTACATAAAGTAAATAATGGCCAATGTAATAATCGAAACAGCTCAATCCCAAGCATTTGAATCCTCAATGTAATCTTTAACAGAGTAAAAAGCTTTCTGACAAAGTTTACGTTTTATAAATAATTTAAATTTAGTAATGCTAAGTTCTTGAATTTGTCTGGGTAGTTTATTATAAAAGCGTACTTATACATTGACATTTAAACGAGCCACCTATTTTCTTAAGCCTAGTTGAAGGAACTACGTATTTGTCCTTATTTCTTGTATTTATATTATGGATATCACTGTATATTTTAAATTGATTAATATTTTTATGCGCGTACAACAAATTTTCATATATATGTATATTGGCACGGCATAGTCATAATATTTACTTCTCTAAATTGGTCTCTGAGGGAGTGTCGAGGACTCAGTTTATAAATTGAACGAATAGCCCTTTTTTGCAAAACAAATATAGTCTGAATATCGGCTGCATTTCCCCACAATAGAATGCCGTACGACCTCAAACTGTGAAAATAACTAAAGTAAACTAATCGGGCTGTTTCCAAATCAGTTAAACCACGAATTTTTCTGACGGCGTATGCTGCAGAGCTAAGTTTCTTAGATAATTTATATATGAAAAATTCTTTCAGTGTTAGATAACCCATTAATCGAGGAATGCTATAGGCTATATACCATCACGCTACGACCCACGGGAGCGGAGCAGTAACGAAAAATGCGGGTGAAACCGCAGGGGACAGCTAGTTTATAAATAAAGTACGCAATAAAGAATTGAGAATTGGAATTGAGATGGCAGGTCCAAATCATAACCGATCTTTATTGCTACACACTGCTATGAAATCATGAGATTATTTAAACTATCCCACCTACCCAGCACGCTTTAAAAATCAATTCAGTGTGTTGATGCCAAAAAATCCGAAATAAATAAGCAATAATACCTTTATCTATACAAAATGGTGGCCATTTAAATAATATATGGCGTATTCGTTTGGCGTCGACTGTCATCTGTCAATTGGAGAAATAAATAAAGTGGTTGTGATTAATATGTAAAAACAAAGGCCTCTTCTTATACAGAGAAGGCACGAGCATTGATCACCACGCGCACTCAAGGCAGTGCGGCGATTTCGAGTTTAGAAAGAAAGAAAGAAAGAAAAACAGTTTATTCGTGCTAAGTTGCTAAAGTTTTACAGCAAAAGAACATAATGTAGGTATTTATATATAAAACTTATTGCACGAAAGGGCTAGCGCTCAGCATAATGCCGGGCCCGTACACAGGTACGAGTCCACGGCGCTGGTTTTCAGCGCTAGCCGAGGGCGCGTTTACATTAATTAGAAGTTCAGGTTTCCTCACGATGTTTTTTCTACCGATATCAGTAATGTTCAATGATCCATACTAATATTATAAATGGGAAAGTGTATCTGTCTGTCTGTATGTTTGTCTTTCTTTCACGGCAAAACGGAGCGACGAATTGACGTGATTCTTTAAGTGGAGATAGTTGAAGGGATGGAGAGTAACATGGGCTATTTTTTGTCTCTTTTTAATGCGAGCAAAGCCGCGGGCAAAAGCTAGTAACTTATAAGTACATAATAATTATGTATTGAATAAAATGGTAATAGGGATGACGACAACTTAAAAAAAATGGAATTCTGTTTAGTCCGTCTTGTAGATCGGCCAAAAATACGAGACACGTATTTTTTGGTTCATCAAAATAATAAAAAAAAAACAAAGATAAAGAGCAACAAAGTTCTGGAGTGGGGGCATAGTGGGGGCTTTTGACGCCACCGTAATGCATAAATTGTATCAGATCGTGACGTCACGCACAACTTCAACGCACTGTATGGTCGTCATTTTTCGTTTACGAGAAAAAAGAAAAAATACGTGTTCAAAATTTTTTAATAATCTCAATGACGCGGTGGGCTGAAAATCGGCTTTCATAGACTTAGGGATTTCAATTTGCAAGTGCTTGTATTTATGCCGGATATCGCTTCTATTAGTCATTACTATGTACAAAAATGACACCCGAGTTAATTCTACCCAAAAACGAAGGAAATATAATTTTTTTACGAAAAATTTGTATGAAGCTAGTATGAAAAATCGAATTATCTCCTAAACGGCATGTTTAACCGTAATATCCTTGGAGATGGTCATAGTGCTAATTATTTATGATTTTTTGGTTGGCAATTGGACGAAAAATTTAATGCCGTTTTTTTTTTAAAAATCGTCAAAATATTTTTATTTGTTTTTACGTATGAAACGATTCCTTTTGGTGTTTATGTTGAAGAACACGGACTTTTAACTACACATAACATAAAATAGCATCACTCCTATATTTCCGAAGGAGTTGGCAGAGGTTTATAGTACACCCACACGTAGCCAACTATGTTTGAGCTAGATATTTATCAGCACAAAATGAGTTTTAAAACTTTTCATACAACCAAATTACCAATTGTCTTCTAATGAGTCCAAAAAGAAGTGATTAAGTAACTACACTGATTAGGTCTTCTAATGAGTCTTAATAGGTGATTTAATGATTTTCAATATCTCACGACAATGGATTATATTTAACATTTCCTGATAAGTAAGCTAATTTGTTAATTAGCAGTGCTATGAGTTCTAAGAATAGTTAGTGACAATTATAGATTTTCATTAGCTAATGAGGAGATAACTAATGAGGGTAGTTACCTAATTATTGTCGTTTTGCAATAAAAGGGCTAAAGTTTTGTTTTATAATTTAATTTGTTCACAATTGTGTAACTGCTAACACTAAATCTGCGACTATAAAATCTTAAAATGGAAAGTTTAATCACCAATTTAGACTTGTTTGTTCTTCTACGAAGTGAGAGTACTTCATTTGATCATGAAGTATTGTTTAGTGCAGTTGTATCCCGCATAGGCGATTGCCTGTCTGACGAAGATTATGTTGTTCTCAAAGAATTTTGTCGGAGATTTACGCGAGCCGCTTTACAAAGGTGGGGGAAATCCAACCGATTCCTTGATAATTTCAGGAGAAAGTACGAGAATTGGTTGGGAGCAAATATTGATTGGCCGAGTTTTGTGCAAACTTTAGTTAATCAAGAACCAAGTGTTGATGAGATACCAAGAGCGCCCTCAGTCTCTCCAGAACCGTCGACATCAACGTCCATTGGAACAATGACGAAAAGATCCCGTAAACCATTCGAAGACCTGGGAAGTAAACAAAAAAAGAGAAGATCTGATGAACACACAGGCGAAGGTTCCAGTGAATTGGCATATGCAGCTGCAGCACGTTTAAAAGAAGAAGGGCATGGAGATATCGCCTCTGTCATCGAATACATGATGAAAAATCCTGAAGCAGCCGCTAAATTAAATGAAACGCTTAAGAAACCAGCGAAAACAATCATATTTACGCCAGAAAAGGCGTTTGGATTGCTTCTTTCGCTAAAACTCTCAAAGTGGCAATATATTACGTTGCGTGAGGCTGCCATTCGAGAAGGTGCTAAAGATATTTATCCATCTTACTATAAAGTGCAACAAACTAAGCTTGATTGCTACCCTCCGAAGCAATCAGTGACAGTTACTGATTCATCGGCTAGGATTACACTTCAAGCTTTACTTGATATCACGGTTACAAGAATCCTTCAAAGCCTTTCTAACGAAGAGCATAACAAGCAGTTGAAGCTGATATCCAAGTGGGGATTTGACGGTGCTTCTAACCAAAGCCGATACAAGCAGAAAATTGAGGGTGAGGAAGATGATTCAAGCATTTTCATGACCTCCTTGGTGCCACTAAAACTGACAGATGGAGACAACATTTTATGGACGAACCCAAAACCATGCTCAGTTTTGTATTGTCGTCCAGTTCAGTTTACTTTTGTAAAGGAGAGTGAAGCAGTTGTCCTTGGGCTGAAAAAACAAATGGATGAAGAAATTGAGGCCCTTATCCCCACAGAGTGCAATAATAATAATAGGGTGACTCATCAACTAATGATGACGATGATCGACGCTAAAGTCTGTACTTACCTTTCTGAAGCTAGATCAAATGCATCGTGCTACCTGTGCTTAGCAAAGCCTACAGAAATGAACCGCTTAGATGCTGTAACATCAAAAATTGTGTGTTCGGACCTGTATGAGTTTGGCTTGTCATCCCTACACGCCCGTATAAATTGTATGGAATGTCTGTTACACATTGCATACAAACTGGACTTCAAACGGTGGGCAGCGAGAAGTGATGAGCACAAAGAAATGCTACAGACAAGAAAGAAAATAATTCAAAATAAATTCAAAGATGAGCTCAATCTGTTGATTGATATAGTAAAACAAGGCTCGGGAACCACCAATGACGGGAATACTGCAAGAAAATTCTTTGAGTTTTCTAATAAAACCGCAGCTATAACCGGTTTGGATGAAGACCTCATCAAAAGATTTGCTGTAATTTTACAAGCAATTACATCTGGAGAGCAGATCGATATAATAAAATTTAGAGATTATGCTCGCAAAACAGCAGAAAAGTACGTATTACTATACGACTGGTTCTACATGTCGTCAACCGTTCATAAGTTACTAATCCATGGGGCTGACATAATCGAGAAAAATAATATTGTGCCGATTGGGACTCTCTCGGAAGAAGCCTCAGAGTCTCGAAACAAAGATTTTAGGAGGTTTCGAGAACATCATTCGCGGAAAAGAAGCAGGCAGGATTCCAATCAAGACATTTTAAATATGCTTGTTGTTTCTTCGGACCCTTTGCTAAGTGCACAAAGGCCTAAGTTAGATGCCAAGAAAAAGCAGAGCTTTTTTGCTGAAACTCTCGACTTAATTCAATTTCAGGAAACTGAGTTCGAATTTTTGGATATATCCAATCTGGATGCTGACTCAGAATTGGAGTCTGACAACGAGAGTGATAAGGAAAATTTGTAAAAAAGATATATATGTACATATTTGTAAATTTGTATTTGAGTGTGTTTGGGTTTTTTTGTAATATTTAATGATATGTTTTATTTTTTTTATTTATTTTACTTTATTTTACGAATGCTTAGTATTAATTCCTTAAATTAACTTATTTTGTATAAAATATAACTTCATAATGTTACTTCAATATAAATCTTTTTTTATTTAAATTAATATAAATGTGTCAAAAACAGCAATTTTTTTATTTTATTTTTCTTGTTTCGTGTGTTCTTAATATTTGGGTTAATAACATATGAGTGTGGTGTAAGGCAGGGGGGTCTAACTTCTCCAGTTCTTTTTAATATTTATATTAATCAGCTGATTGAGGAGCTCAGTAGTGCCATGGTGGGTTGTTCCGTTGACGGTACGACAGTTAACAACCTGAGTTATGCAGACGATATGGTGTTACTGAGTCCCTCAATCAATGCGACACGCAAATTAATTGGGATGTGTGAAGCGTACGCATCCTCCCATGGACTGGTTTATAATATCAGGAAGAGTGAATACGTCATTTTTAAGGGGAGAAACCGAATGTCGTCCGAGATTCCTGTGATTACCCTAAACGGAACTCCTTTGAAACGTGTTTCAAAAGTCACTTATTTGGGTCATGTTGTGACGGAGGACCTATCGGACGACGCAGATATGGAAAGGGAACGTAGGGCGTTGTCGGTCCGATGTAATATGGTAGCTCGCAGGTTTGCACGCTGTACGGATAGGGTGAAGATTACGCTTTTTAAAGCGTATTGCCAATCTTTTTACACGTGTAGCCTATGGGTGAAATATACGCAGCGGACTTACAACGCTCTACGAGTGCAATATAATAATGCCTTCAGGGTGTTGTTGGGTCTCCCCAGATACTGTAGTGCGTCTGAAATGTTTGCGTATACGCGTACAGACGATTTTTTCGCAATTATGCGTAAGAGAACAGCATCACTAAGGAGTAGAATGTGGGGGAGTACCAATGTCATCCTGAAGGCATTGGGTGAGAAGTTAGACAGTCCAATTGCTGGGCACTGGATGCTTACGCACCTTCGTACTCGGGGCGGTTAATATATGTATGTGTTCCGTCCATTCTGTTTTGATTCATTGACTGTGTTATAATTTTATTTGATAATTTAATTTTAATAATAATTGAATTTTGATTTGATTTTATGAATTTTAATGTATTGTGAATGTGATTTTAATGTGATGATTTGCTATTTATTTTAATTTACTAATTGTTTTTAAATTATATGGATTATGATGGTCTGAAATAAACGTTTAATAATAATAATAATAATATCGAACTTTTTAACTTAGACACTAAAAGGGATCGTTTTACATGTAAAAATAAATAAAGATATTTTGACGATTTTTTAAAAAAAACGGCATTAAATTTTTCGTCCTATCGCCAACCAAAAAATCATAAATAATTAGCACTATGACCATCTCCAAGGATATTACGGTTAAACATGCCGTTTAGGAGATAATTCGATTTTTCATACTAGCTTCATACAAATTTTTCGTAAAAAAATTATATTTCCTTCGTTTTTGGGTAGAATTAACTCGGGTGTCATTTTTGTACATAGTAATGACTAATAGAAGCGATATCCGGCATAAAAACAAGCACTTGCAAATTGAAATCCCTAAGTCTATGAAAGCCGATTTTCAGCCCACCGTGTGACGGACTAATTACTTTTTTTCGTCGTCTCGCCTATTGCCTGGATTCGAGCTAACATTCTTCCGTAACCATTATCAAAGCAGACGTCTAATATGGTGGACATTAGACGTCTGCACGTGATTCGAGACACAATAGAGATACAATAGCAGCGCGACAGCCTGTCGCTTGGTCGATGAAAAGTAAAGAGCTACCGTTTCACAGGCACACGCAATGATGTTATAAGTAAAAAAGTGTAGATAGGTTATATGCAGTCAAAAAGTGGCACTTTAAAAGTTTGCCAATTGACAAACATTCTATTCTATTTCTTATTATGGCAATCGGAGCCGATGTCGACTATTCTGCCAATGTCAAAAGTGATATGGAAATGCAAGAGTGGAGAGAAAAAAAAATTTAAGACTTTTACAATGGAAAAAATAAACAAAAAAAAAGTGTCTTATGCAGTTGGAGTTAATGTAGACCTTGCTGAGTTAGTACAGGACTGAAACAAACAATTGACAAACATGATACTGAGCATCGCGTTGACATTTGACGTTTATCTCTTTTTCACTCGCACTACTTCAATCATGTCATCCTACTTTGACGTGTAATGTATGTGTGCGTTAGTGTGCCGTTTTTGAAGATAGAATTTCGTTTGGGTAACCTATCTACACTTTTTTACATAAAACGTCATAGGGCACACGCGCTAAAATATATAACACCCGAATTTTTGCGTCGGTTAATAAAAAACTACGATTGGCAGTATGGAGAAGACAGCTTTACCGACCTCAATTTCTTTCGGTTAATTTTCCGTACAATAAAGTAGGTGCAGGCTTCCATTGTTCGTTACGTTTTGGCTTCAGTTCAATAGTCAATTGTTTTGGAACTCCTGAAAGAAAGGAGACAATTTTTTTTGGTCCCACTATTAAACGGTTACGTTTATTAATAATTTTACGCATGAAACAAGTCATCACCTTATTATAACTAACCCACTAAAAATTATATAGATATCTAACGGGAATAATGAAATAATAGTAAAAAACTATTACGGAAAAATGCATGTTGAGGAGCGTTTTTACATTTATTTCAACGTGAATTTAAATATATTATGTGAAACGAAACGTACCTAATTAACATTCCGTTGTAGATGCTCTGTGGTACAGTTTCAATCAGTTTGACACTGACAGACTACATTATTAAGCTAAGTTCATACGACCGCGCGAAACCGCTCTGTACCACTAACCGCGTGGTACAAGACCAAAGTAAGCAGCAATTATCGTAGACATTACCGCGCGTTCTACGTTCGTTGAAAAGCATTCTTGCATCCTATTTTAAGTGAAAGACTTTCATTTAAAATAGGATGCAAGAAAGCTTTTTTATTGTCTTTGTCATTTTCTGCGACGACTCAGCCTTCGGTATAAAATCCATAAGCAAATTGCCCCCTCCTCAAGCAACATTGACATCCGGACTGGTATGCACATCATCATGCGAACGCCTCAGACCCTGTCCAGGAGGGCGAATTCGCCGCGATTCTCTCGCGCGTAACACGCGCGAGTGTTGCGTCCAGGGTCTACGCGTATAGAGCGTACGTACGCGCGAGTCGTATTTCCTTCTCTTTCTCTTTTATACGTGCACTCGCTCTGAAATTCGCGCGAAATCTGGACGCAACAAGGCGGCCCTAGTATCTCGACTCGCGCACATTACGCGCGAGTCACGCGCGAGTTTATTAGTCGCGCGATGCTTGTGGACGCGATGTATTGGTGCCTAGTATCTTGCCTACCCGCTAATGAATTCGCGCGAGTCGAATCGCGGCGAATTCGCCTTCCTGGACAGGGCCTCAACCACGCGGCGACGCGCGGCTTCTCGCGGTCATGTAAACTTAGCCTAATAGTTTCCAACAGTTTTCTAGATAGTCAGATAAGTGCTTCTTCTGTTCTTTTCGTATTTTTATTCAATAGATGTTAGAAAAATGGCTTCTGGAGATACAGTGCATAATATATAAAGCAGTTGTAACAATTGTACAGCTCGATTTCAACGAAATGTGCAACAACTTTACTTATAAAAGCATTGGCGTTCACAGTAAAAGAATAATCGAAAAAAAATCACACCAAAGCCAGGTTTTTATGTCATTTACACCTATATTATTATTGAAAGTGCACTATTCTAACATAAAATACCTAGGAAACCTATTCACTCATTAAATAATCGCTCTTGTGAGATTTTAGGTCATTATGAGAGTCATGTTTTGACTGTCGTATTTCCCAGTATTCCGGTTACTTAGAGTTTTGCTAATATTGCCACTGTAATCTAGAGATTATAAGGAATAAACTAACGTGCATTTCATTAATAAATGCCACAATTTGTAGTGGGCCTAATCCCCGAACAAAAAAAATTGTCTCCTTTTCTAGAATTTGTTACAATAGGCGAGACGACAAAAAAAAAGTAATTAGTTCGTCAGATAGATTATCAAAAAAATTACACGTATTTTTTCTTTTTTCTCGTAAACGAAAAATGACGAAGATACAGTACGTTAAAGTTGCGCGTGACGTCACGATCAGATACATATTTTGCAGGACGGTGACGTCAAAAGCCTCCACTCCGGAACTTTGTTGCTCTTCATCTTTGTATTTTTTTATTAATTTGATCAATCAAAAAATACGTGTCCCGTATTTTTGGCCGATCTACAAGACGGACTAAACAGAATGCCATTTTTTTAATGTTGTCGTCATCCCTATTGGCTTACAAGTTCGATTGTTAGGTTTATTACGTTAGAAGGAAGTTTTAGGCAAAAGTTCATCCATTTACGATTTCAACGACCAACCGACAGCCGGCTGTCGCGCTGCTATTGTCTTTCTATTGTATCTCAAATCACGTGTATGAGAACGTTTAATAAACAGACACAAACTTGCAACTGATTTATTATTCGTACTTCCGTACTAATCCGTACTAATATTATAAATGCGAAAGTAACTCTGTTTGTCTCTTCTTCACGCCTAAACCACTGAACCGATTTAAATTTGGTACAGATATAGTCTGGAATCCGAGAAAGGACATAGGATAGTTTTCATCCCGGAAATCCCCCGGAAACGGGAACTATTAATCCACGCGGACGAAGTCGCGTGCAAGAGCTAGTTCACTATATCTTATCAAAAAATACGGCTTTCATTGTGACGGCCCTTTTGGTCTAGTGGTTAGTGACCCTGACTGCTAAGCCGGAGGTCGTGGGTTCGATTCCCACCCAGGACAAACTTTGTGTGATGAGCACGAATGTTTGTTCTGTGTCTGGGTGTGATTTATTTATAATATGTATGTATTTAAAAAATATATATATAAGTATGTTTATCAGTTGTCTGGTTACCATAGTACAAGCTCTGCTTAGTTTGGGATCAGATGGCCGTGTGTGAGTTGTCCCAGGATATATTATTTATTATTATTGTTTTTGCTTCTTGCAAATATAATTTTAGTCAACGCAAAATAAACTTTGATTCCCTAGTGAGTTTATAATAGCGACATAAACAGCAGTAACTTTTAATTGCGTTAAGTTAGAAGTTTGATTTTTTCACAGCACTTGGGAATTTTAAACTTCAGTTTCTCATATTATTTTCAACATGATACCTTTAGTCGTTCTTGAGAAAAAGACTCTTGACAAACAGACAACTTAGTGATTCGGTTTTTTTTTGGGGAGTGGGATATCATCAAATGACTGCTCCTGTCCTGGGTGCAACGGGCGTGACTTTTACTGACTAAAACCCACTCATGTTCCTTCGGTTGCCCTTTATGTTCCGGGGTCACGGTAACTATTTTAAACATTCCGCAACCCCGGACTTAGTGATTTGGTAAGGGTTTATTATTCTCTTTGACTTTCAGAACCCAAAAAATAGTTGTTTTTGTTCTTGAAATGACGTTTTAAATTGAAATGGTCTTTACAAATAAATGGTTTGACTTTGGCTAAATGGTCTTAATAATAACACCAGACTATTACTGTCCCACTGCAGGACAAAGGCCTCTTCTCATACAGAGAAGGCACGAGCATTGATCACCACCCGCGCTCAAGGCGGTGCGACGATTTCGGACTTACATTCACTACAAGTCCAGGTTTCCTCACGATGTTTTCCTTCACCGATGTCTGTGATGTCCAAGATAAACTTTAGAAAGTACATATGAATTGAAAAAGTCACATTGGTACTTGCTAGAGTACCGAATGATAACCGAATTTTTATTGCAAACTAGCTTTGTCCGCGTGGATTAATAGTTCCCGTTCCCGGGGGATTTCTGGGATGAAAACTATCCTATGTCCTTTCGCGGGTCCCAGACTATATCTGTACCAAATTTCATTCAAATCGGTTCAGTGGTCTAGATGTGAAGAAGAGACAGACAGACAGACCGCGTTACTTTCGCATCCATACTAATATTATAAATGGGAAAGTGTGTCTGTCTGTCTATCTGTCTGTTTGTCTTTCTTTCACGGCAAAACGGAGCGACGAATTGACGTGATTTTTAAGTGGAGATAGTTGAAGGGATGGAGAGTAACATAGGCTACTTTTTGTTTCTTTCTAACGCGAGCGAAACCGTGGGCAGAAGCTAGTTTATAATATTAGTACGGATGTATAAACTGTATAACAATTTAAACTATACTTTGAGTCTTACAAATAAGCTTAAAATCGATCGTCCTTGACTCGAGTGTGTAGTTACAATAGTTTGAACGTTACAATCACTTAGTACAGTCGATATGATACTGTTTAGCGTTGTAACATCACGCTTATGACTTGCAGGGTAAGCAGACGTGTTAATGAACAGTAAAATAATCAATCATCAAACATCACGACGGGCCTGTTGGTCTAGTGGTTAGTGACCCTTATTGCTAAGCCGGAGGTTCGATTCCCACCCAGGACAAACCTTGTATGATGAGCTTGATTGCTTGTTCTGTGTAATGTATGTATAATATGTATGTATTTATAAAAGTATGTATGTTTATCAGTTATCTGGTTACCATAACACAAGCTCTGCTTAGCTTGGGATCAGATGACTGTGTGTGACTTGTCCCGAGATATTTATTTATTTATCAGCGAAAAGTTGCCTGGTGGTATTTTACAGATTGCAGTACGGTGAGTGTGCTCATGAGCTACACGAGCTCATTCCCTCATCTCCTTTTTACCACCAGACATCCTGGATGTCCGGTGGTAAAACGAACGACGTACGATGGGATACCACCCTTTTTTGGTTGATATCTCTATTATTTTTTTAACAGAAATGTAGCTGTGTTTATAATTTTTTCTAATTAGCTTGTCACTTTCGGTACTCGAACCGGCTAAAATTCTAAAAAGTAACACTTGCTCTTATTATGGCATCAAATGTCATGTCTACTATATAAAAATAAGTCCGGTTTTCCTTCCTGACGCTATAACTCCAGAACGCACGAACCGATTTCCACGGTTTTGCATTCGTTGGAAAGGTCTCGGGCTCCGTGAGGTTTATAGCAAAGAAAATTCAGGAAAATCCACGCGGACGAAGTCGCGGGCAGAAGCTAGTTCATTTATAAAGATCAAATCACTTTAAGAGCGTAGTAGTAACCACAGTTGTTAGTAAAACTGCAGTTGAGAACAAGAAAATAAATAAAAGCCAACAATCATGTCCAATCACAATACAATATATTGTGTGTTTATTGTAAAACAATTGTCGAACGGTACTTATATTAACCGCAGGGGACCGGGCCAACCGGACGGGCAGTACGGTGACCATGATATTCATCATCTCCCTAGCCTTTTCCCAACTATGTTGGGGTCGGCTTCCAGCCTAACCGGGTTCAGCTGGATACTAGTGTTTTCTTGAAGCGACTGCCTATCAGACCTCCACAACCCAGTAACTGGGCGACACTATACCCCTTGGTTAGACTGGTCAGACTTTCTGGCTTCTCACTACCAGTAACGACTGTCAAAGTTCTACGAATGGCAACTGGGACCAAAGGCTTTACGTGCTTTCCGAGGCACGGGATGTCAGTTATGTCCAAAATAAACTTTAGAAAGCACATTATGAACTGTAAAGGCACATTGATACTTGAACTTTGAACTTAGTAAGACAGGCGTCTTAACCACTAAGTCGTCACGAAACTTAAACAATAAAACGTTAAAAAAAGTCCTGCAATACACTAAAATACAGTCACCCTACGCTTGGCACAACATCTGTCAAAATAAATTTCTCTCTAGAAATGGTTTCGTTCCAAACGACTTTATTTTACGACTTTCATGCGACTTCAGACTTCAAATACTTGCGAAACAAGATAGAAAGAATAATTTAAAATATAACATTTATTATTTTAGTACATTTTTATGTATGAAGAGACTAGAGAAATACCAAGGCCAATTTATATACAACTTACTGTTACACGCGATTTTATCCGCCTATAGTACGATTTTTAATTCGACTATTCGAGTCAGAAAAATTACATTTCCCGTGTTGCAGGTTTTTAGTCCCAAATATGTAAATAGTGATGTGATACAATCGAGTTTTTACAGTTAAATCTTAGTCGAGAATATTTTTTTATTCAATATGAAATTGCCTTTAATTATAAAAAAATATTACATGTAATTTACGGTAATTAAATATAAGACATACACGGTAGGTAATTTAATATTACATAAAACACTGTGATATTATTTGGTTTTGTTAATTGTCCATATTTCTAAAATTGTTTTATTTAAGACGGTATGTATTCATTATTTACAATACAAAAACGCTTTGGTATCTAATAAAACAAAGCATGACTAAATGTCTAAGTCTATCGATTGCGGAACATCACTATTGTAGCGGGTCACCCTTTTTGGTATCAGTGACAGTTGCACTTGTCATTTTTCTGACTCGAATTAAAAATCGTACTATGGTGATAGGTTTTTGTTTAACTGCTCCGCTCCTATAGATAATAGCTTGATGATAATATAGCTTATTTTACTCGCTAATAACGTAGCTTTATATTGATGAAAAAAAAATTCAAATCGGTTTAGTAATTACGGAGCATATTCAATGCAAACAAACAATCGAATCAAAAGTAGAGATTAGCTTTAGCTTGCGGCTTCGGCTGTTTGGAGATCGAAAAATATCTTATGTCCTTTCTTAGGGTATGGAGTACCTCCGTACCAAGTTTCATTTAAAACGGTTCAGTAGTTTTGGCGTAAAAGCGTAACAGAGACAGAGTTACTTTCGTATTAATATTAGTATGGATAATATGCATAAATTAATTACTTAAAACTTCAATTGTTACCACCGACTTCCGAAATTTTATTTAAAAAAACCGGTCAAGTGCGAGTTCTACTCGCGCAACGAGGGTTCCGTTAATTTGTTTTTTAGTGAAATAACTACAAAGAAGGCGGGCGAAGGTCCATACATTATTGGGTTTGACTATACAGCAACGATTCTTGCATTATTAATTTTTGATATTACTATTATCAAAAAAAAATACCAATATTTACAATTTCTACATGGGAGAAAAATAAAAATATAGGATGTTATAAGTCCGTACAAAATTAGCTTTGTTTGTTTCGAAATAAACGCCTTAAATTGATAATTATGGATTATTGGCTGGATGTTTTCATTATGATCAGCCTTGGTTTGAGTAAATATAAATCAGAAGTATTTTAGTAGATTTTAGTAATAGTAACAGTTTATGACCATGTGAACTTATTTTGAAAAAAAATACTTACGACTGCGTGCCACCCATTGCTGTCTAACTGAAAGAATTCATTCCTCTTCTATTAAGCGCAAACCTACAGAAGAATTACGCCACCAGTGTAATATAATGAAGATGTTGATCACTGATTGTATTTTACTTCGTAATCCAAGATAACTTTTCAGTCCGATGTAAAAAATGCGTAGGTCGTTCGTCAAAATAATTACCGTCAGAATCCTTTATACGTAGCCAAAGTTGTAAAATAATACCAATCAAATAATTAAACCGCACGGAAACACAACAAAACATAATATCCACTATTGCAAGTTTAAAACCAACGAAGTGAATGATGTGACATTGACATAAGTTTTTACTGTGTGGCCTGTATAATAAAAAAATATATAGTTTATTGAAACTTCATTGATTAAACATTATTTTGTGCGATATTTAAAAATAAAAACAATTATTTAAAATATATTATAAAACATGTCAGCAGATTAAATCATGATTCAGTGTTTCTTCTGCAGATAATGTTTTATTTATTTTGTTTTACATTTCCATTATAATCTTATTTCAACTGATCGATTAACATATTTCATTTGGCAACATTGTTAAAAACCGGAAGTGCAGACAGTCAGTAATGTTTTGAATAAATAATTAATTTATTATCCCATGACTAAATATCTTAATATTTCATGGTAAAAAATAATAAATCATGAAAAAAATATTGATAAAGTTTTCATTAGTGTATTATATCGCCGTTTGAACTGCATCGCGAGTGGACCTTTGCCGAAATTATTCCGATTTTTGTTTTCTAAATTTATTTTAATTGCTGTTTTGCTACACTGCGGGGCTCGGTACCTCTCTTACTATCTTGTGGAGGTGCCCATTAGCAGCCGAAGCCATCTTGGAATTTGTATAGCTTCATCCCGTTCTACTCTGGCGGTGAGTTAAGACACTCCACACAACACAGAACACAGAATAAACTTTGAAAAAGTCAACTGTGATACTGGGGTTTGAACCCGCGTCTCGTCGTGCATCGTGACCAAGGCACCGCTTGAGACCGCTGAGCCAAGAATTAGTGGAGAGCGCCGCGCGAAATACCTGCCCAGTATCGGCGGTTTTGTATTGTTGAAGATCTTCACATTTCTTGGTGTTGTTTTTTTTTTTTTATCCCTTTTCGTGTTAGCAGTTCTGTATAATAATGTTCCACTCGCCTACCACATCTGCGTCCTCGCCAAATCTTACAAACATTGTAAATACTCCTGAGAATATAACACAAAGAAAGAGGAAACAACCAGAATCTGAAGTGGCGATCGCAATCCAGACTCTCACTCAGGATATAAATGTGAAATTTGACGAGTTAAGGTCTTACTTTGACTGTGCCTTGTCAAAATTAACCGATAATATTAGTTCTATAAAAACTGAATTGTCCACACTGTCTGAGGCCACTACAGAAATTAAAAATGAACTTAATTCTCTACGTTCTGCTCACTTATTACTCGAACAACGCGTAAATGACGGGCACAGTAATTTGGTCAAGGAAATTACCGACTTGCAAGTGTCGTTAGAACATACATCATCCCTGCAAGTCGACTTAAGAGAACAGGTCAGTAGCATATCTATGCAAAACAAAAATACAGAGAATTTGAATGATACTGTATTCGCATTAGAATCGAAAATTGACACACTTGAGCAACAGGCGCGACAGTGTAACGTGGAAATATGTAATCTTCCGGAAAGGCGATCTGAAAACTTGATAACAATTATGGAGAATATAAGCGCTAAAATCAACTGTTCACTGAATCAAAGAGACATAATTGCTATCCACCGTGTTCCTCATGCACGAAAAGATAACAATAAACCTAAAAACATTATTGTGAAGCTTAGCTCCCGGATATTGCGGGATAATCTCCTCAGTGCATTTCGACTGGCAAAGGGCGTAAAAACTGATCAGCTAGGAATTTCGGGAACAGTACAATCAATTTATATGAATGAACATCTCACGCTAAAAAACAAACAGTTGTTTCGAGCCTGCAAAGAAGCCGCAAATAAAAACAAGTACAAGTTCGTCTGGGTTAAACATGCCACCATTCTCGTACGGGAGGTTGATGGAATGCCTGCTATTGCAATTAGATCTACTCAGGATATTTCTAAAATTAAACCTATTACTCCTAATACAAATGCTGGAAGTAAAAACGAAATTTAACCATTTAAGGATTTGTTTTTGTGTACTATTTTCATATTATCATACGGATTATTTTATTATAATATTAGTCTTTCTTAAAGGTTGTGTAATTGAATTTATATTCTATTCAACACGTTTTGCTATTAGCTGGTACACTATTGCATGTAATTACGTTAAAATTATCACTCAGTCCACGCTGCCTCTACATCTTTTCATATTGTATTTATGCCCTATATGTAGTCTAGACTTCATCCATATGTCAATTATGGGGATAGTGACGCTCTATAAACTTATTAATTTCTACCTTTTAAAGTCTCAACCCTTCAACTGTGGATAATTTAAATGTTTATTATCAAAATTGTAGGGGTGTACGCACTAAACTTAATATATTATATATGAATATTTTATCGAATTGCTTTGATATCATAATTCTGACGGAAACATGGCTTACTCCACATATTTCTGACGGTGAGTTTATTGATAACCGCTACAACGTCTATCGGTGCGACCGTAACCGCGCAGCCACCAACAAAAGGGAGGGTGGAGGGGTTTTGGTGGCAGTACTTAAAAGTCTTGCGTCCACTCTCGTATCCCTGGCACAGCCAGTCTGCCCTTATATTGAACACATTCTCATACAATTACCAGGGAACAAAACTGATGGAAACTGTGTTATTAGCGCAGTGTATATTCCCCCCAAATCTTCTGAGGACATTTACCAGGGCCACTTTAATCTTATTCAAAGTACTCTGAGCAACTTAAATACAAGTATATTTTATCTTTTTGGAGACTATAACCTACCAGATATTAGCTGGTTGCCTAATAATCATGGTAGTGTCTCGGCTTTGCAATGCTCTTACAGCAGCCCTTCAACAGTTAACGAACATATGAGTAATTTTATTTCTTTACTCAATGCGTCTCAATTCAATAATACGAGGAACAAAAATGGTCGTATTCTAGATTTATTAATCAGCAATACTGATTGTACTATATACACCCCATCCTGTACATTACTGCCAATTGATGGTCATCACCCTCCTTTTTGTGCTACTGTTGCATATAGGTCCACATTTAAGGCCCTCACACAAGCAAAAACATACAAATATAATTTTTACAAAGCTAATTATGAACAAATAAATCTCGATTTATCTGAAATAGACTGGATGGCTGCTTTTTGTAATTTATCTGCAAATGAGTGTGTCAGTGCCTTTTATGATAATTTGTATGGCCTGATCAAAAAACACACTCCTAAGACGTCTAAAAAATCTTCAAAATTCCCAATATGGTTTTCTAAGTCGCTAATTCGCATTTTTCAATCCAAAAATAAGGCGTGGATTAAGTGGAAGACGTATAAAAACTTGTCAGACTACGAACAATTCTCATTCTTAAGACGCAGATTTCAATCTGAATGTAACAATAATTACCGTAATTATATAGATTGTGTGGAGCAAAATATTAAAAAAAATGTTAAAAATTTATGGAGCTATGTTTCTAACCGTCAATCAAATACGGGTATACCTGTTTCAATGTTCTATAGAAGTCAACTCTCATCTGATCCAACTATAATTTGTGATTTATTCTCGGATTATTTTCAGTCAGTCTATGAAGCATCAACATTAAACATTAATCAATGGATACCTCCTGAAAGTTTTGCAGACAATTCTGTTGTTATTGATCGCGTTTCGTTTAGCCATGAACAAGTTTTAAAAGAGCTTAATTCGTTAGATACAACAAAGGGACCTGGTCCTGACGGGTTACCGGCTTATTTTCTTAAAAAAGTCGCCGCGAATATTTCCACAGCGTTACACTTCATATATAACAATTGTATTATTGAGGGAACATTTCCAGAAGTTTGGAAAATGGCTAATATAACACCCGTACATAAAACCGGCTCTAAGCAAGATGTTGAAAATTATCGACCGATTTCAATCTTATCTGCCTTGTCGAAGATTTTTGAGAGGCTTGTACATGGAGCAATTTACCCGACACTACACAACATTATAATACCTCAACAACACGGATTTGTTCAAAGGAGATCTACAGTTACAAATTTATTAACTTTCACAAATTATCTCTTCAATAATATGGATCAACAGGTACAAATTGACGCCGTGTACACTGACTACCGGAAAGCTTTTGATAAGGTGGACCACGAGTTACTTCTTAAAAAGCTCGCATATAATGGGATTCGCGGAGATTTACTTCGCTGGTTTGTATCGTATGTAACAAACAGAACTCAACGAGTAGTAGTCAGAGGATATCAATCCAAATCAGTCACCCTGTCCTCTGGTGTACCCCAGGGCTCAATTTTAGGTCCTTTGCTCTTTATTATCTTCATAAATGACGTATGGAATTGTTTTTTGCACTCAAAATTCTTACTCTACGCAGACGATCTCAAAATTTATAGAGCAGTGCGCACTCGAATCGACTGTGAGTTACTTCAAGACGACTTGGATAGATTTTATGCGTACTGTATCAAGAACAAAATTCAGTTAAGTACTTCTAAATGTGTGTGTATCACATTCACAAAAAACAAACATATTATAAAACGTGCGTACACTCTCGGTAATGCTCCACTGAGCGAGGTTACATCGGTGAAGGATCTGGGGGTATTATTAGATAGTGGACTTCATCTTGATCAACATATTCATAAAATTATCAGCAACTCATACCGCATGTACGGTTTTGTGATGAGGACCACCCTAGACTTTAAGCGACCTGATACCTACACTCATCTTTATAAGTCACTTATCAGATCGCAACTTGAATACGCTGTATCGATATGGAGTCCTTTGTACAAAAAATATGTAGGAAGCTTAGAAAATGTGCAGCTCAAATTTCTCAAAGCTGCACGTTACCGATGCCGACATAGTTTGAGTTCTAAGGGGCCCTGTAGTGATTTTAAGTTGATGGACTTGAAGTCTAGACGTCTTTACTTAGAGATGATGTTTTTATATGACATATGTAGCGGCAGATATGACTGCCCTGATTTGGTAAATAATTTAAGTTATGTTGTACCTAGAACTGTTGTAAGACGTGAGGTGCGCGCTCGCCCTCTATTTGCCATTCCATCAAGCCGCACTAATGCTGGAGTTCGCGCACCTCTACGTCGCATGGCAAATAATTATAACACATTTTTTTCGGACATAGACCTATTTACTTTAACATCTAAAAAATTTCGAAATAATGTAATAAAAAAATTAACAAATTAAAATGATAAAAAAAACATTATTAACAGACTGTAATGTTAATAAATTTTATAAGGTTATTGTAAGTTCACTCGCATGCCTACTTAGTTCATATTAAAAAAAAAAAACCGGTCAAGTGCGAGTTCTACTCGCGCAACGAGGGTTCCGTTAATTTGTTTTTTAGTGAAATAACTACAAATTTACGGTTTTCGGAGTTTTCTCTTTACTTAAGTGCTACATGACCTTGCTTCTTGCCAAATTTCACGATTCTAGGTCAATGGGAAGTACCCTATAGGTTTTGAGTTTTGATTCCCTTGAAAATGTCTAAATATGCAATATAAACCGCCGTATCTTTTTATTGCGTTGATTTAGAAACTTGATTTTTTCACTTCTGTGAGAGATAGCAGACCTGAGTATGTGATATTATTTTCAGCTTGATATCTTGACGCGTTCCTGAGAAAAAGGTTCTTGACAGACAGACGGACAGACGGACGCCGGGTGTGAACTAACTACAAATTTACGGTTTTCAGAGTTTTTCCTTCACTTGTGCTACATGACCTTGCTTCTTGCCAAATTTCACGATTCCAAGTCAATGGGAAGTACCCTATAGGTTTTGAGTTTTGATTCCCTTGAAAATGTCTAAATATGCAATATAAACCGCCGTATCTTTTTATTGCGTTGATTTAGAAACTTGATTTTTTCACTGCTTTGAGAGATAGCAGACTTGAGTGTGTGATATTAATTTCAGCTTGATATCTCGACGCATTCCTGAGAAAAAGATTCTTGACAGACAGACGGACAGACGGACGCCTGATGTCAACTAACTACAAATTTACGGTTTTCGGAGTTTTTCCTTTACTCGTGCCACATGACCTTGCCTTTTGCCAAATTTCATGATTCTAGGTCAATGGGAAGTACCCTATAGGTTTTGAGTTTTGATTCTCTTGAAAATATCTAAATATGCAATATAAACCGCCGTATCTTTTTATTGCGTTGATTTAGAAACTTGATTTTTTCACTTCTGTGAGAGATAGCAGACCTGAGTATGTGATATTATTTTCAGCTTGATATCTTGACGCGTTCCTGAGAAAAAGGTTCTTGACAGACAGACGGACAGACGGACGCCGGGTGTGAACTAACTACAAATTTACGGTTTTCGGAGTTTTCCCTTTACTTGTGCTACATGACCTTGCTTTTTGCCAAATTTTATGATTCTAGGTCAATGAGAAGTACCCTATAGGTTTTGATTTCCTTGCAAATGTCCAAATATGCAATATAAACCGCCGTATCTTTTTATTGCGTTGATTAAAAAACTTGATTTTTTCACTGCTTTAAGAGATAGCAGACCCGAGTATGTGATATTAATTTCAGCTTGATATCTCGACGCGTTTCTGAGAAAAAGGGTCTTGACAGACGGACGGACGGACGGACAGACGGACAACAAAGTGATCCTATAAGGGTTCCGTTTTTACCTTTTGAGGTACGGAACCCTAAAAACATAAGGTAACTTGTGGATAACGTTGTGAGTTACACATAAGCTACTAACATTAGATACTTAAGATTTATTAAATAAGAAACTGTGTGTAATTGTTTGTTTTCCCAAATAAATAAATAAATAAATAAATAAATATAAGGCCCAGATTCGCTCGCCTCCTTTACGGTTTTCGGAGTTTTCTCTTTACTTATTGTGCTACATGACCTTGCTTCTTGCCAAATTTCACGATTCTAGGTCAATGGGAAGTACCCTATAGGTTTTGAGTTTTGATTCCCTTGAAAATGTCTAAATATGCAATATAAACCGCCGTATCTTTTTATTGCGTTGATTTAGAAACTTGATTTATTCACTGCTTTGGGAGATAGCAGACTTGAGTATGTGATATTAATTTCAGTTTGATATCTCGACGCGTTCCTGAGAAAAAGGTTCTTGACAGACAGAAGGACAGACGGACGTCTGATGTGAACTAACTACAAATTTACGGTTTTCAGAGTTTTCCCTTTACTTGTGCTACATGACCTTGCTTCTTGCCAAATTTCACAATTCTAGATCAATGGGAAGTACCCTTTAGGTTTTGAGTTTTGATTCTCTTGAAAATATCTAAATATGCAATATAAACCGCCGTATTTTTGTATTGCATTGATTTAGAAACTTGATTTTTTCACTGCTGTGAGAGATAGCAGACCTAAGTATGTGATATTAATTTCAGCTTGATATCTCGACGCGTTTATGAGAAAAAGGTTATTGACAGACAGACGGACAGACGGACGCCTGGTGTGAACTAACTACAAATTTACGGTTTTCGGAGTTTTCCCTTTACTTGTGCTACATGACCTTGCTTTTTGCCAAATTTCATGATTCTAGGTCAATGGGAAGTACCCTATAGGTTTTAATTTCCTTGCAAATGTCCAAATTTGCAATATAAACCGCCGTATCTTTTTATTGCGTTGATTTAAAAACTTGATTTTTTCACTGCTTTAAGAGATAGCAGACCCGAGTATGTGATATTAATTTCAGCTTGATATCTCGACGCGTTTCTGAGAAAAAGGGTCTTGACAGCCGGACGGACGGACAGACGGACAACAAAGTGATCCTATAAGGGTTCCGTTTTTACCTTTTGAGGTACGGAACCCTAAAAATAAGTTTTTTAGTAAGATATTTGTCTATTTGTACCAGTCGTTGTCTTCCTTTCAACGAACAAGCGACAGCCGGCTGTCGGGCTGCTATTGTATTTCTATTGTGTCTCAAATCACGTGTGTTTGAAGGATTAAATCGGGGAATATACAGAAATAACTGACAACTTTTTCCTTTGATAACCTATTTCTTTTTGAAGTCAGTAACTAGATTACAACAAGTTAAATAATACACAGTTAGTGTTAGTAACAGCAGTGAGTTAGCGTGATATTTTTGATATATCGATTGGGCTTGTTAGCGGGCCAAGAGAACAGCGGAAACGGTCATTGAAATAAAATGTTTATAATCGTTACATCCATTGTAATATGACTATCTGTTATCGACAATGATATTATAAGGAAAAATTAAGGTATAAAAAACCTTTTTAAAACAAGCTTTTATTTAAATGCGCCTTTTATTACCTTAATTTTATTTTATACAAAAAATATTAAATTGTTTTTTTTTAATCGTGCATTGTCATCCGAACTGAACGTGCATACCAAATTTCAGCTCAATCGGTTGAAGGAAAGTGCCTTAAAATTGAGTTGTAAGATTCCACCCGGACAAACATACATTGCAAGTTAAATAAAAGCTTTTAAAAAGGTGTAAATAGGTTATAGGCAGGCAGTCAGCCAGTGACACTTTAAAATAATTGGTGATTGACCTCAATCGCAAATTATACTAGGTGAATTTTTAGTCCTGCACCACCCGCTAGGAGATAATTCTACCCATGAAAACAAACAACTTTTATTAAGGAACCAACTCTGAAATCGCGAAAAAAATATCAGCTTTCCTAACAAAAGTTCAATGCCCTCCGACCGTAATATATGAAACAGCTGATATTTTTTTCGCGATTTCAGAGTTGGTTCCATAATAAAAGTTGTTTGTTTTCATGGGTAGAATCATCTCCTAGCGGGTGGTGCAGGACCAAAAATTCACCTAGTATTTGTCTCTTTTTTACTCGCAATACTTGAATCATGTCATCCTACTTTGACGTGTAATTTGTATGTGGGACAAACAATGAGAGAGTAACATTTTTATCATTACTTAGTCAAGTCGACTGGCCGGCTGATGTTAAGAAGTCACCGCCGCGCCGCCTATACACATCTGAAAGAAAGAAAGAAAAACACAATACATACACATAATACAAAAAAATCTGCAATAGTAGATGTGTATTTGTTCACCTCCACTATTGCAGTTTTTTTTTATGGATAGATATGATATAGATATGCTCTTATGCTTGTAAAACAAACAAACAAAATACATCGCACTGATTTTCAACGAAAACCTATTTTATAAATATACATACTAATAACGAAACATATTTATATACTTACCTATAAAAGCATGCTTAATCCAGTGATGAGTGTGTAAATTTTGAGTTTGGTAACTCTGACTTTGACAGTCAAAATCAAACCGCTCCCCGCTGTCTTCCTGGCCACAAATACCACAACTGGTGTAGGAAGCAATCAGCTGATAGCTTCCGACGACCCCCCCGCCTGCCGCCCGTTTAGCCTCACCCCCTTTGTCGCCTGTGCGTGGCGTTTAGTATTTTGATTTAACTTACCTTTTAGTGTTATGGTAAAAGATGGATTGCGGAATGTTTATAATAGTTACAGTGACCCTGGAACATAAAGGGCAATCGAAGGAACACAGTGAGTTTTAGTCAGTAAAAGTCTGACACGCCCTCCCGCCGCACCCGGGACGGGAGACATCATAATGATGATTCCCCACTCCCCAAAAAAAAATGGTTAAAAGATTGATTATTACACGTGGTTCTTGAGTTCACTGCCCCGGGGTTTTTTATGGATCATCAAATGACTTCTCCGGCTAGAAGGAGTCAGCACAGGAAGGGGCCCAACAGGGCCAACGCCTGCCGGGGTTGCGGAATGTTTATAACAGTTACCGTGACCCTGGAACATAAAGGGCAATCGAAGGAACATGAGTGGGTTTTAGTCAGTAAGAGTTTGACACGCCCTCCCACCGCACCCAGGACGGGAGCAGTCATTGGATGATTTCCCACTCACAAAAAAAAAAGTACTTGGGTACTATTTTAGTTTGTGTACCAACTGTACACTTTTAGGAGTTTTCATTTAGGTTGTTTATATAAAATCGGACTAAAAAGAAAAAAATATATATAAAAGAACGAAAGCGACGGACTTCAGAATTCTAAACCATTTTCTATTTTTATATACATTATACACATTACACATATACACACACACCAAAAGACACATATATGTTAAATTGTTTAAGTAAGTAAGTAGATTAAGAAAAGTAGTAAGAACATTTAAGCCTACTGCAGCGACACACTAATGTATGTTTCGTATTTTATGACGTGATACTTCCTGCGGCTGAACACTGTTACCCAAAATACAAGCTTAAGCTTAGTTTGGGTATCAGTAGCAGTACCTTTTGTGCAATATATTAATACGACGCATATGTAATATTCCATAACGAATGTATTAACTGGCGACAATAAAGAATTTTTATTTTATTTTATTTTATTTTTTTATTTATTTATATTTTAAAGGCCATTCTTTTTGTTATTAAAAAAAACTTTTGATTTATCTCACGAGTGACACTGTGGGGCACAGCTAGTGTTAAATAAATAGCAATGAATAATACAGTTCTAAATGAATTTTCTTAATTATTTAAGTATTCAGCTAAACGTGCTGCCATCGTAAAATAAACTTCAACCGCCTTATTACAAAACAAGGTTTTTCTCTAAACTAGGTTTAAACCATTGAGCCAGGTTTTGTATTTCGAATCTTGATAGTATCAGAATAAGATTCAAATTACAAAACCTGGCTCAATGGTTTAAACCTGGTTTAGAGAAAAACCGTGTTATGTAATAAGGCGGCAAGTGTCTTAAAATAACTTCATCGCCTAACTTAACAAATAAAACCGAATTGTTTGGGGCCCTAACATTAGCGTTTGTAATAAACTGAGAGATGTTAAATCATCAACATTTTACAGTTTTAAGGATTTGTCACACTGGATGCGTTCTGCGGCCGGCGGTCAGGTCAAAGTGAACGCAGCCCGCATCATGTATGAACTACATTGTCGGTATCAATATATTTTGTATAGAATGCGATCTGACCGTGCGAGCACAACCAAGGAACGCATGTTGGGCCGACGGGGCGGCGACCGACAGCGTTGTTCATACACGATGCGGGCTACGTTCACTTTGACCTGACCGCAGGCCGCAGAACGCATCCAGTGCGACAAATCCTTTAGAATCGCTCGGAATGGCTTGGAAGCAGGAATTTCAACTTCAACTAAAAATAACACGTATTCATTTCGCTGAAAATACTTCTAAAAATGTATCTTGGACTTCACAGGCATCTGTGAAGGGAAACATCGTGGATGAAGCCCTGGACTTGTAGTTAATATAAGTCTAAAACCGCCAATCCGCCTTGAGCGCGCGTGGTGATCAATGCTCGTGCCTTCTCTGTATGAGAAGAGGCCTTTGCCCTGCAGTGGGACAGTTATAGGCTGGTATTATTTTATTATTACATTTCGGTGATTATTTAGTAATATAGATTAGGATGTCGTGACAAACACTGTTATCGCGATGTAGACCATCAGTTATGGTTCGCATATTGGGCGATAGATGTCGCTAGTCGTTTTTATCTAGTTTTAAAACTCCCATAAGCTCCTACTACATTACAGTTCTTGCGTAGTTTCCAAACTTACAAAGTGTAATAAAACAATACTAACTATATACAATGCTTGTATGTGTGTCTGTATAGACAATATACGGTTTACTGTAGTTTCTTAACAGTTTTGTGAAACTTTTGGGCAGTATATAAGACATTTTATTGGTGCGTACGACTATCTGTGACTATATTAGGTGTATTTTTGGTCCTGCACAACCCGCTAGGAGATGATTCTACCCATGAAAACAAACAACTTTTATTAATAATTCACACCCAGATACAGAACAAACAATCACGCTGCACACACACTAGGGATGACGACAACATAAAAAAATGGCATTCTGTTTAGTCCGTCTTGTAGATCGGCCAAAAATACGGGACACGTATTTTTTGCTTCATCAAAATAATAAAAAAATACAAAGATAAAGAGCAACAAAGTTCTGGAGTGGGGGCATAGTGGGGGCTTTTGACGCTACCGTAATGCAAAAATTGTATCAGATCGTGACGTCACGCACAACTTCAACGCACTGTATCGTCGTCATTTTTCGTTTACGAGAAAAAAGAAAAAATACGTGTCCAAATTTTTTTAATAATCTCAATGACGGACTAATTATTATTTTTTCGTCGTTTCGCCTATTGTCCTGGGTGGGAGTCACCACGACCTCCGGCTTAGCAGTCAGGGCACTCACCACTAGACCAACAGGCCTGCTACACCACTAAAGCTATTTCGTAGGATAACAAGTGGAATAATGTTAGCTTAGGCTCGCCACACGCTCTCAAGCCTTCAGACTCACTTTACAGTGTGTCAACAGCCTTCTGTCAAAGGACAGATAGCACAGAAGTATCACAATATCCATCCATTCTAATATTATAAATGCGAAAGTAACTCTGTCTATCTCTTTTTCACGCCTGAACCACTGAACTGATTTAAATGAAATGTCGGTCGGCGGGGTTATTACCTATGAAACAGCAATCAACAATATTTGCGCAGTGATCGCGCGATCACCGCGCGATTTACCGCTTAACGTAAAAAAAGTCGTATTATGTATGAACCGATTGCTAATCGCTCGCTGATTGTTCTAATGCACTTATTGCTACGATGACGATAAAGTAGCAATCGCTGGAACTAATTAAATATCACCTTTAACAAAAAAAAACTTAACTTTGCTTTTAAAAACCATACTAGATACGAAACCACCAAACGAAAAATGCATATTTTAGTTAACTGATTGCTCCACAGAGGCAGCACTATCGCTAGATTGCTATTTGACTTGACGTATTTTGAATTGACGTTTATATTGCTAAATAAATTATCGCGAATTGACGTTTATATTGCTAAATTATCGCGATCGCTCGGCTTCTGCAAGATACGTAATCCCAGTGCGGGTTTTTTGATTATTTAATTACATTTGTTTAAATCACACTTTTTTAAATTATTATACTTTATGTCTCTCCCACAACTAAGACGAATTCACTCACCTCATATGTCAAAATCCGTTATATGGTTTTCGCTGTAGAGCGTGCCATAGAATGAGACATACATACATCATCATCTCTCTAGCCTTTTTCCCAACCGTGTTAGGGTCGGCTGCCAGCCTAACCGGATTCAGCTGGATACCGGTGTTTTACGTGGAGCGACTGCCTATCTGACCTCCACAACCCAGTAACTGGGCGACACGATACCTCTTGGTTAGACTGGTCTGAGTTTCTGGCTAACCAGTAACCACTGTCAAAGTTCTACGAATGACAACCGGGACCAACGGCTTTACATGCTTTCCGAGGCACGGGAATGAGACATACATACAGACATACATACGCCCGAAAAACAACACCCTGTTTTCGGCAGTCGGAGAATACAGAGTTTTTAAAAAGGTTTTAGTATATTTAGGGTGACTGTTCACATAAATACTCATGAAAAGTAACAAAAGTTTCAAATGGAATAATTACAGCTTCTTCTAAGTTTTATAAGCGCTAAGAAGAGATGACGAGTTAGGATCAATTTATACTAGCGCAGAGTCGAAGCGCATCGAAGCGTCAAATTTTTCACATCTAAGGCCCGAGTCACACCGGAATGGCAGCGGCCGGCAGCGGCGCGGCGAGCACTTTCAGTGTGAAATAATTTTAAACTTTAACTACATACTTAAAAGTCTAGTATCGCTTGAAAAGCTTGAAAAGGTCGCGAGACTGCCAGCGGCCGTCAGCGGCCAACCGCGGCACCGCGAGCGGCCGCGGTTGTTTCTAGCGACGCTGTCGGCCTCGCGGCGCCGCGGGCGGCCGCTGCCGGCCGCTGCCATTCCGGTTGCGTTGTCCCTAAAGCGAAGCCGCACGAATGCTCACGTATTCGCCAGAATACGCGCGCACTATTTTACGTGTAGTAATGGGCATCAACAGCAGAGCTATTGAATCACTTGTCAGTTGACTCTCGTAACTGAAACGTGTGTAAAATGTTTGACATTGATCTTGTTATGATATGACTTATATCGGAAGTTGAAGGAGAGGAAAACGAAGAAAAAGAAAGCGGAATTATAGTGTTTTTTTTTGTGTGACGCGTAGCTTCGCTAGTGGGCGCATGTATACGCGACAATGCGCGCGCACCAATCAGCTTTGTACATGCGCAGACGCGCGAATTCGAAAGAATGCGCGCGACTTTTTAAAATCTCAAGAGTAATGTATGCGTTACGCTGTGGAGTTAAGGTTGAATTTGTTATGTTCAGTTTTGGATAGACGCTTCGATGCGCTTCGACTCTGCGCTAGTATAAATTGACCCTTAGGGTGTTTTTAATTAAATCCGCACGATATTAAAAACATCCTTACACCGACTGAAAAAAGCGGTTAATTACATGGGTTGTTTTATTATATCATGCACCAATTACGCTGAGATTCGTGATCCGATTTACGTGGTTCTTATTAAGTTTGATGCCGAATAGTTACCATTTGATCCCATAAAATAATTAAATAGTTTGGCCCAGTAGTTTTCATTTTATATAATGTCGTGATGGCTCAGTGGATAAGGCGCCCGCCTCTCGTGTAAGAGGTTGTGGGTTCGAATCCGAGCAAGTACCAATGTGACTTTTTAAATTCATAAGTACATTCTAAAGTTTATCTTAGACATCACTGACATCCCGTGCCTCGGAAAGCACGTAAAGCCGTTGGTCCCGGTTGTCATTCGTAGAACTTTGACAGTCGTTACTGGTTAGCCGGAAACTCTGACCAGACTAACCAAGAAGTATCGTGTCGCCCAGTTACTGGGTTGTGGAGGTCAGATAGGCAGTCGCTCCACGTAAAACACCGGTATCCAGCTGAATCCGGTTAGGCTGGCAGCCGACCCCAACACGATTGGGAAAAGGCTAGGGAGATGATGAGCAGTTTTCATTTTATGACATATTAAATGACTTAAAATTTGAAAGCCTGTGGCTTCCGTTCTATTTGTTTCCTTTTGCATTGCCACAGACTTCCGAATATAGTTTTTTATTCTTGTATAGTTTTTGAAGGCGGTTATTTAAAAAAATAGCTTTTTTTAAGTCAATCATTAATATTTCTGGCGTATATAAAGCTTAACCTTTTGTGACTGCCTGCTATGTGTCCTTAAGCAAATATAATCACATAACAAGCGAAGGAACAAGCTACATTGTGTACGCTATCTACAGAACATGATCACTAGACTCGAGTAGCTCTTCCTTGAGTGTATGTATCACATATATATACATCTTCACTGAAAAAAATGTTGGATCTACCAAATAAAGGCAATCGGCAAGATTAGTACAACATACTTTTTTTGTTGTTTTGTGGTAGAATTTTTACCACTTATTAAGGCAACTAAACCATTCATTTTCATGAAACATTAGTATTTTTAGAAGTCCGAATTAATTAATTATACCAATTAAAAGATTCAAGTAATTAAACGTAATATAATAATAAACTAAACGCGACTAAACGTAGTTCTGTTTTTAGAAATTGCCATTTGTAAAATATCACGACGCTCGAAATGATAAATAATTATTTAAAAATAGAAATAATAGTAAATGTAATTAACCAATTACACATTATACCTTAAAATGAATAATTATTGCATACAATCTTAATAATTAACTATTTAATGAAGGGAACCTATTTACCATCAGTGTTTTTTTTGTGTTGGCAATTATTTTATTGACAGGTTACGGAAATCTATAACTATAATATGTCTCTGTTCAGTTCTTTGTTGTTGTTTTGAATTGTGGTTTGTAACTGCATCTGAGCAATTTAGCAAATTATCTGGTCATTTTTACGTTGAGTCGAGCCGCTGCTCCTACGTACTCTATCTGTTGATAGTACTTTCGCGAAAGGACGATTTATTAATTGTGCTGTGTGTGTACGTGCTTCAAAATGACGAGTTTACAATGCATCAATTGCAACGTTCGCTTGTCGCGAATAAGAAGGCACGCTTTATCTGATGAGAGTGAAGACATCGTCAATACTATTCGGCTGTGGACATATCCTAGAGATGTAAGTAGTTTCCAAATAACATTTTTTACGAGTGGGCTAGTTACGAAGTGATAACTTTTACGTGTTGAAAAGTAGGCTTATCATTTAAACTACGCGATAACATATTATAATAAAATGTATGTAACTAAAAGTAAATTAAACCTTATTTGAAAAAAAAAACACTGTTGTGGTTGTAACAATGTTTACAATTTGTCCTGTAAACGATCACTTTTGTGTTTGTACATTAACAAACACATCAGTGATCTTTTACATGTATAGTTTACATTACTTAACACTTGGTTGCCTAACTTGGTTTGCATACCACTGTTATAATAATTGTTTCTCTGTTAGTATGACTGTCATAGTCATGCAATGTTGAACCATACTCAAAGTCACTTCATTATTTCCAGATAACACCTGCCGACCATGTTTGCCATGCATGTTGGCAGCTCGCTTCTCACCCACGTTCTTCTGATAATATGCCGAGGAGACGCATAGGCCATCAAAGTGTTTGTGTTGTATGCGGACGATCCATACTAAGAATCAGTCGACGCAGGATTTTGATTGACGGTGCAAATGAAGAAGAACAAATAATGGCTAACACAGTTGCTACTTGGATCCGACCACGAGAGGTATAACCACATGATGTACCTATTATAACTTATAACAATTGGGTATCTTGATTTGATTTAAACTAAGAAATAAGTCAATTCTTTCATATTCTTTATTGCACATAAAAAATAAAGTACAAACATCCTTAAAGCAAAACTAAAATAAAAACTTATGTACAATGGGCACGCCATTGTACATAAGTTTTTACTTTAGTTTTGCTTAACCCAGAAATGAGTTTTCTACCAGCAAACCAAAATGCTATAGAGAGATTTGCAACGGGGGATGTGCTTATGTGCACGAATAAAACATAATTATTTACTTTTAACTAATATATAATTGTAATATTAAATACATAATACAAAATTAAATACAACAATAAATAAAAGTATATATAAATATTTCAAATCATCATATTTCAAATAGTCAATATAAATATTTTTTCAGTAATACCATGTATTTTGAAATGTAAGTTTTTCTTTATTTATATTTTTTGTTTTAGCTTCTTTCTGAAGATGAAGCTTGTGTGCCGTGTTGGCTAGGGTTGAACTAGGGTTATTTCACCAAATGAAGATATTCAACCCGTTGTACCTGATCATCTGGAGGGTGATCATTCTGATTTGATGTGTGCTGTATGTGGTCAGAGTCTATCCTCGCCAACATCAGAACAAGAGTGGAATCCTGATAATACTGCTCGTTTGTTGGAGCACCAGCAGGTATATTATGAAACAATAATTATACTTATAGTAATTAGCTTATAAACGTAATTAGCTTATAAAGGTGTAAAAGCACCCACGATACAGGACAAATTCCTAGTGTGGGGCAATTTTTTTTTAAATACTATTTTGGATGAAGTAATATTAAGAGTAGATTAAATAACTATAAGAACAATAAAATAAATGTATGTTCCTACAAAAACAAAGTTGTTTTATTACCCACACTCAAAACTCCATCAGCTTTTCATCATTCATCAAACTATTGCAGACCGCTGCTGGACGTAGGACTCGCCTAAAGCACCCTACTGAATAGATACAATTCTCATGTCAATTTGCCAACGTAAGGATAAGTATAACACTACAAAAATAGCACCAGCTATCTACAACATATCCTTTTTCACCAAAACAATGTTTATGTCCTTACACGTAATAATATCTATAGGGACTTAACCTCAAAAATAAAACTGGTTATAACTTTTAGGTACCAACTTCTAAAAATCTAAGAATTTTATAAGGACTTTCCTATCGTATTGACTACCTATTAAAACAAAAAATATCTCAAAACACGATATTTTATTAGGTGTACGAAACTCCCATACAAGCATGCCGATCACCTTTGGTACAACGCCAACTTAAGAAGTTGTAGAACCGCTGTAGATGTGTCAGGAGAGTCTTAGGTGGATCCACGGATTATTAATTTTAAGTTTCCAGCAATTTAAAAAAAATTTGTTGTTTTGAAAAATTAACAAAACATAGGTGTAATCTACCAAATAAATTTGGTAACGCTAACTTAAGAAGTTTGGTAAAATCAAAAATAATTTGTGATAGGACCGAATATTTTTTTCAGTGTTCGAACACACGTGACTTGAGACACAATAGAAAGACAATAGCAGCGCGACAGCCGGCTGTCGGTTGGTCGTTGAAAGGTTGATTGTTCTGTAAATCGCCTTATGCAACAGGATCGTATAATCATCTGGAATCGCAATGAATTTTCACAAGCCAGCAGTTTTTTTTTTTTTTTGGGAAGTGGGAAATCATCTAATGACTTCTCCCGCCCTGGGCGGGGCGTGTCTGACTTTTACCACAGATTAATAAATAGTTACTACGTAACAGATACTTCACTCAATACAAAAATGAAAATACCTACGCTATAATAGCCTACAAAATCATAATATTAAAACCAGCTGTTTGCAGCAAGGAGAAATGTACCATAAGTACGCACAAAGAAAGTTGGGGTTATTTTGCCCGCCGCGTGACTAACGTGTGTGCATGTCGTCCAATAAAAGTGCTAGGGTTATACGTATGATGATAATGGTAATAAAACGAATGTTTTATAAAAACAATTATTTTTTTATTTGTTGATCAAATATTTTTTAGTTTAATAAAATGACGGATGCATATTTTTCGTTCCTTGAATTCCCGATTATTATATTTTAGTGTCGAAAATATCCAAAACCGCGTGAATAATTTTAATAATTAATCAAAAGGGAAACAGGAGAACTGGGAAACAGGGGAATCGCACAATAATCACGCAATAATTACGTGATTTCGGCATTTCGATAGTCAGCGCTGTACCCGTGACGCGCGAGCACTCAGGCGGGCGCGTGACAGCCCGGTGTTCGTTGTACCGTCGACGGTACGCGAAGCGGTAGGCATAAAACGCGTGGCCTTGAGCGAGTGACGGACGCCTGCTTTTACTGACTAAAATCCACTCATGTTCCTTCGGTTGCCCTTTATGTTCCGGGGTCACGGTTCGAAAGGTTGATTGTTCTGTAAATAGTCCTATGCAGCAAGACCGTATAACCATCTGGAACCGCAATAGATTCTAAAAACGAATAGATTCTAATACAATTCTTTAGCAGAGAAATCCTTGGAGTTAGTGGTACAGCGCTGAATTATGTTCAGCGCTATCTGTGCAGCGATGCAGCGGCTTTAAGGGCCGGTGCAAGTTGCAGACGGCAGCGGAAGCATTGAAGATTGGTCAGTTTTAATTTGGGGATTAGTAATATTATTTGTAATGGATAACAGACAAAAAAGAAAAACAAATATAATAACATTATCTTATTACTGTCCCACTGCAAAGCAAAGGCCTCTTCTCGTACAGAGAAGGCACAAGCATTGATCACCACGCGCTCAAGGCGGATTGGTGATTTCGGACTTAATTATTAATTACTAGCTTTTGCCCGCGGCTTCGCTCGCGTTAGAAAGAGACAAAAAGTAGCCTATATTACTCTCCATCCTTTCAACTATCTCCACTTAAAAAATCACGTCATTTCGTCGCTCCGTTTTGCCGTGAAAGAAAGACAAACATACAGACAGACAGACGGACAGACACACTTTCCCATTTATAATATTAGTATGGATATGTCCAAGTTTCCTCACGATGTTTTCATTCAGCGCTGTCAGTAATGTCTAAGGCACACTTAGAAAGTACATAATATATTATGAATGAATGAATAAAAAAATTATTTATTTGCGTAAAACACGGTATACAGTAGTATTATACATAGGTCAGAATTAATTATGAATTAATAAAGACACATTGGTATGGTTGTGAAGGTCTAATAGGCAGTCGCTTCACGTAAAATAGTGCTCCAAAACTAATGTATTTCCTTATGTACCCCTACCATCTAAGTTCACATTGTGGAATGCAATAAACATATTGAGTATTGAGTAAAACACTGGTATCCAACTGAATCCGGTAAGACTGGAAGCCGACCCAACAAAGCTGGGAAAAGGCTAGGGAGATGATATTTTTTCTTACATAAATTATATCCATTTAAATATGAATAAATCTCGCCGCCAGCTTACTGAAACATAGATTCAATCAAACACCATCGCAAATGACTAAAATTTAAACATTAAATTACTTCCCTCGGTCACCAATTAGTAAGCTAGGCATTTAGTTAAACGATTAATGTGGGGACACTGCGAGATTAGATTAGGGTAGATACCTGGTACCCATACCAGATTAGACCACGAAACGAGGTTGTATGACCTTGCCTTGATTAAATGTTTTATTAGACGCTACTGTTGAATATCAGACAGTCGTGTGAAAAATATTATGTTTATCTCTTTAACATTCAGAGTTAAGTTATTGACTACTAGCTTTTGCCCGCGACCTTGACCGCGTGGAATAATAGTTCCCGTTTCCGGGGAATTTCTTCTGAAAACTATCTTCTGTTCTTTCTCGGGTCCCAGTCTAAATCTGTACTGAATTTTATTGTGATGTAGTGGTTTAGGCGTAAAGAAGAGACAGACAGACAGAGTTACTTTCGCATTTATAATATTAAGTAAAATATTTATAATATTAAGTAAAAAGTACCGGTTATGTAAAAAAGTTAAATATTGATTCAGAAATTCATTATTTTGTTAAATTTATATTTTCTTTTAATTCCAACAAATATAAACGATGTAATGTGATAGATGGCTGAGACTTTACTATTACGGCACAAAGTCATTCCTATTCGCTTTACTAACTTAGAAATACTGTACTTTCTATCTCACGTAATTCGCAATTATAAACTCTAGGAATACCGTAAGTACATCGACATTTCAAACTTCAGTATTCCGTGATACAAAATTCAAAAATTCAAAATTCAAAGCATTTATTTCACTTAGACCATTTACAGGTACTTATGAATTGTCAAAGAGTCGGTCGGTTAGTCAGAAAAGAAAAGTGACGCTAATTGCCTGTTCCAAAACGTAGATCTCTATGGAGAAGAACAGGCAAGAAACTCCACGGACACTCTTTTTAAAAATATCATGTTTTACAAAATCTTGGTTACATTTTCTTTTTGTTGCTTCTACATGTGAAAACAATGTGTATGTAACAAAATAATAAACAAATACAAAATTAAAATAAAATAAAAAGTCATGGCAGTTAAGAGATGACCCATCTCAACTGGCAGCGCCCGTTCACGAGCATGACGCGTGGCATCAGCACCATTTAGCTCAACCATTTTGAAGGGAACCGAATGATCCAACGCACTCGCCACCATCAGCGAGACTTTTTGAGCGAGCATGACAATGCTCCTAACCACCATGTCTATTTGTGCCAGTAGAAAACTATCGTAATAAGTCTGCATCTTACTGCATCGTACTCACATTTACAAAATTCAAATATGCATCTAAATTACACAAACCAAAGTTTTGTACTGTACCTAAATAAATATAAATGAGTGAAAGGAGACAATTTTTTTTCGGCCCACTATTAAACGGTAACGTGTATTAATTATTTTACACATGAAACAAGTGATCACCTTATTATAATTAAAACAGCAAATATTATATAGATATCTAACGGGAATAATGAAATAATAGTAAAAAACTGTTACGGAAAATGCTTGTTTAGGAGCGTTTTTACATTTATTTCAACGTGAAAATAAATATATTATGTAAAACGAAACGTACCTAATTAACATCCCGTTGTAGATGCTCTGTGGTACAGTTTCAATGAGTTTGACACTGACAGACTACATTTTAAGGCTAAGCTCATACGACCGCGCGAAACCGCGCGGTACCACTAACCGCGCGGTACAAGACCAAAGTAAGCAGTGATTATCGTTGGCATTACCGCGCATTCTACATTCGTTTTACGTAGGTATATGTTCATTCGATTGCCGCGAGTTGAGACGGGCAGACGCATAAATAAAAATGTGGACGAAGTTTAAAAAGAGCTTCCATAAGGAATCTTAATTCACATATAATAAAAATAAATATAATAAATAAATAAATATTCTCGGACAACTCACACACGGTCATCTGATCCCAAACTAAGCAGAGCTTGTACTATGGTAACCAGACAACTGATAAACATACTTATATATTTTTAAATATATACATAATATATAGATAAATCACACCCAGACACAGAACAAACATTCGTGCTCATCACACAAATAATAAGAATTATTTTTAATTTGACAAACATTTTTCACTTGAAATAGGATGCACCCAATATTGTCTTTGTCTTTTTCTGCGACGACTCAGCCTTCGGTATAAAATCCATAAACAAATTGTTTCCTCCTTGTTTGTTGTCACGCAACGTTGACACACCCGGGCTGCACGTAAGTACTTACATATTACGCCGACAAGCGAACGCGTCGCCGCGCGGTTGTTGCGCGTAATGTAAGCTTAGCCTTATTGTTTCCGATAGTTTTCTAAGATGAGTGCTTCTCGTGTTCTGTGTCTGTAGATACAGTGCATGATCTACAAAGCTGTTGTAATAAGTGTGCAGCATGACTTCAACGAAATGTGCGACAACTTTACTTATAAATATCATTGACGAAAACAGTAAATAAATTAATCGTGAAAACCACATCAAAACCTATTACGTAGTACAAACATGGTTTAGATTTATACTATATTATTATTGAACAGTGCACTATTCTAACATTAAATACCTAGGAGACCTATTCACTCATTAAACAATCGCTCTTGTGAGATTTTTGGTCAGTATGAGAGTCATATTTTGATTGTCGTATTTCACAGTATTCCGGTTAGATAGAGTTTTGCTAATATTACCACTGTAATCTAGAGATTATAAGGAATAAACGAACGTGCATTTCATTAATAAATGCCACAATTTGTGGTGGGCCTATTCCCCGAACAAAAAAAATTGTCTCCTTTAATTACCAATAGGTATACAATAATAATAATAACGATTTTGAATATTCATGTCAAAAATTAAGGGGATAAGAAACATTTTCTATCTTCCAATGATTAAAATTTCTAATTTGTGAGCTTATGTGGAGCAGGACCAGCATTTAGCCAAGCATGTTTATCATTGATATAATCTTCTAACTTATAATATGCTTGGTTACATAGCGTGCGTTTAATGCATGTTTTAAATTTTTTCTCATTTAGATGGAGAATTTCGAGTGGTATTTTATTATAACATTTTACACAGTACCCCATAAAAGAAGTGTGGACTTTTGACAATCTAAAACTTGGTTGATCCAATTTGTTCTTATTTCTGGTATTAAAATTATGCCTGTCACTTATTTTACTAAAAAGATGAAGATTTTTTCGAACGTACATAATGTTTTCGTATATATATTGACAAGGTACCGTCAAGATGTTAATACTTTTAAACAAATCCCTTAGAGATTCGCGGCTGCTGAGATTATATATAGCACGGACAGCCCTCTTTTGCAATACAAATACGGACTCTATATCTGCAGCACGTCCCCAAAGTAAAATACCGTAAGACATGACACTATGAAAATAGCTAAAATAGACTAGTCTCGCGGTATCTACGTCGGTTAATTGCCGGATTTTTCTGACAGCGAAAGCAGCTGAACTTAACCGCGCTGTAAGAGATGTTATGTGAGGGCCCCACTGCAGCTTTGAGTCGAGCGTTATCCCAAGGAAAACCGTTTTTTCGACGAATTCAAGTACATCCTTGTTCAATACAATATTACATTCAGTACTTCTAACATTGGGTAAAGTAAATCTTATGCATTTAGTTTTTTTTTCATTTAGTACTAAGTTATTTACAGTAAACCAGTTATGAACCTTAAGCATAGCGTTATTTACGTCGTCAAGGTGTTGTGCACGTCTATTCACTTTAAAAATCAGTGAAGTGTCATCAGCAAATAACACCATTTGAGGTTGGTTTTCCAGCAAATTTGGTAAATCATTTATATAGACTAAAAAGAGGAAAGGACCTAATATTGATCCTTGCGGTCCAATCCGATTATAATTACACCCACCTCCAAAATAAACAATCACACTTATACAAGCTTTCTCTTTTGGTTAGAAATGTATTTATTTATACAAAAAGCAATTAGTACAACACCTTCAGTTTTCTACCAAGACGATGTTATACACAAATAAAACTAACTACACATCTCATAAATATATAAAAAAAAAACATAAAATTCCATAACAACATAATCCATTGTAAATAGGTACCAACATTCACTCAAAAATATAATTAAAATAAATTAAAAAGTATAAAGAAAATAAAATCATTAATCAAACACAAAAATAACATTAAATAAAAGAAACAATATCACAAATAATATTAAAAATAACATTAATTAAAAAAAAACATGAATAAAATATGGTTAAAGATCTTTATTTCTCATAAGAATACAATGATTCACTTATTGAGAAACTAAATTTACAAAAGGTTATCTCATTAAACGTACAGAAACATCGAGTTTAAAAGTAAATTTATAAAAATATTAATGTAGGTAGGCGATCGCAAAATTGTTTACAACCAACCAAATAAACACAGATCTAGAGTAAGCGTAAGATACTAGATGTGGCATGCAATGCTGTAGTACCAATACCGGTTTTTTTTTGTATAATTGGTATTGTTGTTTTATGTTTTTTATTATGTTTTTTTTTAATGTTTTTTTTATTATTTATGTTTTTTAATTATTATTATTACTTTTTTTTTACATTCTTTATTGTTAAATTATTTGTTTACGATATAAGATTTTAACAGTCTTTTAAAACTAGCCATACTTTTTACTTCTTTAATTTCCATCGGTATTTTATTATACATGTTGACACCTTCAAATTCAATGCTTTTTTTCCCGTAGTTAACCGTTCTAGGTGGACGCGTAATCAAAAAATTTTAAAACAAAACAAAGAATATTAAATCAAAATAGCAAATAAAATCCAAAAAATAATAGAAATCGACCACAACCTCCGGCTTAGCAGTCAGGGTCACTGACCACTAACCACTAGACCAAATGCCCGTCAAACTGAAATCGCTTCAGCGTATGCCTTGCACCGACATCGTACCCGCGACGGGTACAGTTCAGCGCGATATTGGCGGGAACATAACTGTCATCAGTTTTAAATGCTCTCCTCTATTCTCTATGGTTTAGCTGACTGCGCGTCAAGTTAACTAGCTTTTGGTCTGGCGTTGTCTGTGTTTTATGTCCTTATAGGGTCACTTGTCCGTCTGTCTGTTGGGATGGTATAGAATCAAAAAAGGCAAGAAGCAATTTCATGTAGCGCGTTAATGCGGCGGCCACACACTCGACGAGTGGCATGGCAAGTAACGAGGAAAGGAGGCGGAGACGTAGTGTGGCCGCAATACTCGCCATGCCACTCGTCATGCCCGTTGCTCCCTATTTTGTCGGCTTTTTGCGCGCGAGTCAAAGGACCAGCGATACGAGTGCGAGTCATATGAGGATCGTCGCGATTAATTCCGCGAGTAGAGCAGTGTGTGGCCAAAAAGGGAAACATCGCGGCAGCGCGAGGAGCAGAGCGATGAGCAGCGCGAGGGGCATAGTGTGGCAATCCTATAAGATAGCCAGAAAGTCTGACCAGTCTAACCAAGAGGTATCGTGTCGCCCAGTTACTGTGTTGTGGAGGTCTGATAGGCAGTTAGTTCACGTAAAACACTGATATCCAGCTGAATCCGGTTAGGTTGGAAGAAGAGAAAAGGCACGGGATATCAGTGATGTCTAAAATAAACTTTAGAAAGTACAATCAACAAAATGGAATCATGACCCACCATAAGCTTATTTTCGTACAGACATTCAAATACAATTAGGTCGACAATCGCGTAAATGTGTATTAAAAATGTCACACGTGTAGTCCTATTATTTTGATAGCTTCAAACGATTTGTCGTCAAAATGGGACATGATTCAATTTTGTCGATAGTACATTTCAATTGAAAATGTCACTTTTTCATTTTGTCATATGTTTGTAAGTATATCAGTAGTCTGGTTATTATAGTACAAGCTCTGAATAGCTCGTCTAAGGCTTGTCCCGAGATATTTTTTATATTTTAACCTAACTTATTTCGTTAATGGTGCTGATTCTCTTGTTCACAAACTTAACTAAATTTAAGTTAACTTCATCTTTCTCTTTCCATTTCTTAAAGAAAAGGACAGAAGATACATTTTAATTTACTCCTGTCAAATTAGACAGCGCCTGAAGAAAATTGACGTATATTTAGACGCCATGTTTTTAAATCGCGTCTAAATTATCTATGGAGTGTTTAAATTGGACAGGACTTAACTAATATTTTATCTTCTGTCGTTTTCTTAATTAAATGGAAAAGAAAGATGCACTTAACTTAAATTTACGTTAGTTTGTGAATCGGCACCACTATCTTCTTAGTCACTCTCACAGCCAATTTCAATCTTCTCAATGCAAATCCATTTCCAAAAAGTATTAAAGCGAGTAGATTTATGGGATATATTATTCGGTACTCTATCCTTCTTGTCATCGTAAAAAGAGATATATGTGCGAGTGTGTGCGAGATAGCACGCATATTTATATGCTTTCGATGTTTATGTGTATACTAGCTATTTAGCGCGATTATGTGTGCGTAGATATCGAAATTTCTATACCCTATTTCAGCTCTTTAAGGTTGGAATTTCCGAAAATTCTTTCTTAGTGGTTACCTACTCTTCACAAAGAACACACCCTGTAAGTTTCATGTCTCTAGGAGCAGCGGTTTGTGTGCGTTCATATATCAACAGTCAGTCAATCTGTCAGTCAGTTTATCATTTTATACTGGGTGTATTTTGTTCATACATTATGGTCGGGAGGGCATTGAACTTTTGTTAGAAACAGCTGATATTTTTTTCGCAATTTCAGAGTTGGTTCTATTATAAAAGTTGTTTGTTTTCATGAGTAGAATCATCTCCTAGCGGGTTGATCAAGACCGAAAATACACCCTGTATAATATGTTGACTAGATTTTGCCTGCGAATTTTTCCACTTCTAAGTCGAGTATTATACTGTTGACACTCTTTATTTTGTCATAATTTATTTCTCAACATAATACATACAAAGCAAACGCCCGACACAGAACTAACAGTCACGCTGCACACACAAAACAAAGTTTGTTCTGGGTGGGAGTCACAACGACCTCCAGCTTAGCAGTCGAGTTGAAAATAATTAACAAAATTTCTTTACCCAACAAAACTACCCGAATTCGTACTTACCCAGTTTTCTACCCTGGTTTTAAACCCAGTTATGTACGTACAAACACCAACTTCCGCAATTTCATCGGAATTGTTTGACTTACCGACTCTTCAGCCGTTTCAGTGCTGTATTACTGCTGAGGGGTAAAGCTATTGCTGAAAAACTGCTTTTATTTTTAAATGAGTTTTGGTTGTGACTTTGGTTGTTGGTATGTAAATATTGGGTAAATTATGACAAAATGAATGAAATGAATGTCGTGATGGCCTAGTGGTTAAGGCGCCCGGCTCTCATGCAAGAGGTCGCGGGTTCAAATCCGGGCAAGTACCAATGTGACTTTTTCGATTCATATGTACTTTCTAAAGTTTATCTTAGACATCACAGACATCGGTGAAGGAAAACATCGTGAGAAAACCTGAACTTGTAGTGAATATAAGTCCGAAATCGCCAACCCGTCTTGAGCAAGCGTGGTGATCAATGCTCGTGTCTTCTCTGTATGAGAAGAGGCCTTTGCCCTGCAGTGGGACAGTTATAGGCTGGTATTATTATTATTATGACAAGATTAAAATATTCTTGTTTAAAATAATCAATGTTTAGTGTAAGTCAAGAGTGAAATTGTTTATTGCCCAATTAAACCTTCGAACACACGTGATTCGAGACACCATAAAAATACAATAGCAGCGCGACAGCCGGCTGTCGCTGGTCATTAAAAGGTTTTTTTTCAAAAAAATTTCAATAACCGCCTTAAACTAATAACTAAAGTTTTGGAAGCCGGTGGCAATACAAATGGACCGGCAAAAGAAGCCACCGACTTCCGAAATTTTAGTTATTTTTATGTTTTAAGTTTTTGAAACAGGTTATTATTTTTTTGGAAAAGTGTCTTATTTTTTAACTTTTCAGTGCATAGTCCCGATGTCTGACTGTGTGTTACAGTAACTTTTAAAGTACCTTATTTATTTTCAAAATAAACTACTTACAATCTTGTAAGGCGAAAATAATAAATAAATATCCTGGGACATCTTACACACGGCCATCTGATCCCAAGCTTAGCAGAGCTTGTGTTATGGTAATCAGACAACTGATATACCTACATACTTATATAATTTTTAAATACATACGTATTATAGATAAATAACACCCAGACACAGAACAAACAGTTATGCTCATCACACAAAGTTTGTCCTGGTTGGGAATCGAACCCACGACCTCTGGCTCAGCAGTCATTGTCACTGAACACTAGACCAACAGGCCCGTCAAAAATAAAATCTTCAATACGTGTAATTTGTGATAATTCACTTTTCGTCGATGTATATGACTCGTTATTTTTCAAGAAGTACTAAATCGGTCGCCATAAAATTGATATGGGATCACCTCTGAAACAACTAAAACCATCAAAATCCGTTCAAAATTGGCGGAAATATCGGTGAACATACATAAAAAAAACATACAGACGAATTGAAAACCACCTCCTCCATTTTTGAAGAAAAAATTAAAATAGAACTATGGTATGTCCGAAGGCGTAGAAATATTTGTAGATATCGTAACTACATTAATAGCATGCTTAAAGTATTTATATTAATTTTGCAAAATGAAACAAAGAAACATAAATGAATAAATGATTTATTTTTGTAAATAGGTAATAAATTACACTTTTACACGTCATTTTTTTTTCTTTTTTTTTTAATCGAACGATGGGGCCGGTGTTTCCTAGCTGGACTACTCTGAGAAGAAACATCCGAAACAAACTCAGAGGTCAAAGTCTCTTTTAAAGTCCATACAATATTGTATTGGTCAAAATATGCGAGGACCATGAAGGTAAACTGAAGGGATCTCTTGATGAGAGAAGCACACAGATTTGAGTGGACCTGTCCAAACAGTGCAAGCATTTGTCATAAGTCGTTAAGCTCAACTAAAAAAACACGTAAGGAGCTCAACGTCTTGACGAACAATACCAAAGTAAGGACATTCGGGTAGGCCGCATTAAGTACTCAAACCGTCAGTCATTATAAAACATACTAGCAATCAAGCAACCCACATAGTCCTCACACTCACAATAAATATGATGTAAAAAAAATATATAGGTACTCAGAAAAGTACATAAATGTCAAGTTCAATAATTACAATGTCAAACAGAATAAAAATTGGTGTACAAAATAATAATACTTTAAAAAAGTACTCATAAATGTCAAATATTAAAATTTCAATGTCAATAAATATAAAAATGATAATTTTAACAAATGTCAATATTGGCCTATGAATGATTGAAGCAGCTCAATTCCAAGCATTTGAGTCCTCAATTATACTCTTTAACAGAATAGAAAGCATTCCGGCATAATTTACGTTTTATAAATAATTTAAATTTGGTAATGCTAAGTTCCTGAATCTGGCTAGGAAGTTTATTATAAAAGCGTATACATTGACATTATATATATATATATTGGTGCTGCTTCTCTTGTTCACAAACTTAACTAAATTTAAGTTAAATGCATCTTTCTCTTTCCATTTCTTAAAGAAAAGGACAAAAGATACATTTTAATTTAATCCTGTCAAATTAGACAGCGCCTGAAAAAATTGACGTATATTTAGACGCCATGTTTTTAAATCGCGTCTAAATTATCTGAGGAGTGTCTAAATTTGACAGGACTTAACTAATATTTTATCTTTCGCCCTTTTCTTAATGAAATGGAAAGAGAAAGATGCACTTAAGTTAAATTTACGTTAGTTTGTAAATAAGAGAATCTGCACCATTTTCTACAACTAAAACCTAAATTTGACCGCAAATATGTTACAAGCCCACTTAAAGCCCAACAATTTAAGTCTCAATTAAATAGTGTCTGTTCTAACTACCATAGGCCAGCCACACGCGAGGCGCTTGCCCGCTTCTCCGCAGCCTAATAACATAAAACACGCGCTGACTGTAGCCAACCTTAATTTGGTCTAAGTGATGTACGTTTAGCGCGTGCCCGTGTTCTGTTAGTGATGTGATTTCCCGGGATTTGGTGTCCTATTCCGGAGTTTTTAACGAGATATTTAGTACAGTTTTTTAAAGCGATTTAGAACCTTTTTTGGAGTTTAGTCATTACGATTTACGATACGTTTATCGGTCTATTTATAAAATGGTAAACAGGTTGACTGATTGACAGACAGTTAATATATCAACGTATAGCCCAAACCGCTGCTCCTAGAGACATGAAACTTGCAGGCTGTGTTCTTTGTAAAGAGTAGGTAACCACTACGAAAAGATGTTTGAAAATTCCAAAAATCCTTTCAATATTGACCGTAAAGTTTTATCAATATCAGTTCAATAGTAACAAACATCCATACAGACATACCTTAATACTTACAGACGTACGGTGGAAATGTTATCTTCACTTGTATATACTAATCATTATCCATCCATACTAATATTATAAATGGGAAAGTGTGTCTGTCTGTCTGTCTGTCTGTCTGTATGTTTGTCTTTCTTTCACGGCAAAACGGAGCGACGAATTGACGTGATTTTTTAAGTGGAGATAGTTGAAGGAATGGAGAGTAACATAGGCTACTTTTTGTCTCTTTTTAACGCGAGCGAAGCCGCGGGTAAAAGCTAGTAATATTATAACTGTGAAAGTTGGTGTTATGTGTGTGCGTAAGTGTGTGTGATGTTTGTAAGCGTCACAAGCAAAAACTACTCAATGGATTCTGATAAAACCATAAAGGAATATAGCTGAAACTTCAAATTAACACACAGTCTACACAACATCACGTGAAGCTCTACAGGAGCAGTACAGTAACCAAAAACCTAACACAACGCGAGTAAAACTGCGAGAGACCGCTGGTACACCACAACATCATCTAAGTAGCCACTTAAAAAAATAGCCTGCCATTTCGCAAGCCCGTAAAGACATAATCACCACTCCCCGCCCCCTTCCATTTCCGCGCCATTACATCTCAATGTGAGCTAAAACAAAGCCTAATGGCGAGATAAATAAACGTTACTATAATAAGCACTGACTTTGGCTTAGAACTATACCTGTCACTGTTAGAAAGAAAAGAAAGACAAAAAATATTTAATTGGCACACAGACACACACAGTGCAGAAAACCACATATTAAACAAAAAATGAAAACAATTAAAGAAAAAAACACTGCGTGTCTCGCGGCTGCGCCAAATAGGACCAGTTCAGCAAAAAATGCCAGACAACTACGTTGCCTGACGCTGGTTTTTAACTGAACCCTAAAATAAGTGAACGGTTGCAAAATGGTTTATTACTCAGTTATTATTTATTACAAAGTAGTGTTTGGTGTAAGAAATGGTATAATGTATTTGTTTATGTGCAGTAAATAATAAAATAATAAATAAATTGATGTTCATTGTCACAAAGCGTGTGTGTGTGTGTTACACAACTGCCAAACGTCAAGTGCACGATAGAGACGGCAAGTTCTTCTCCATAGAGATCTACGTTTTGGAACAGGCAATTAGCGTCACTTTTCTTTTCTGACTAACAGACCGACTCTTTGATAATTCATAAGTACCTGTAAATGGTCTAAGTGAAATAAATGCTTTGAATTTTGAATTTTTGAACATGGCTAAGCTAAAGTCAGTGCTTAGTAACTCCTACTTATCTCGCCATAAGTGTCTTCAACAAACTGGCTTCGACTCATATTCGTTTGAAACCTTCGGTCCACTAATCCAACTTGAATTTCTTCTAGTTTTCTTACCTGGTTTTAAACCCAGTTATATACGTAACAAACGCTAGCTTCCGCAATTTCATTGCAATTGTTTGACTTGACAGCAAAGTTATTGCTAATAACTTTTTTTGTGAGTGGGAAATCATCAATTGACTTCTCTGACCCTGGGTGAGGCGGGAGGGTTCTCACACTTCTACTGACTAAAATCCACTCATGTTCCTTCGGTTGCCCTTTATGTTCCGGCCGCGGTAACTATTAGAACTATTCTGCAACCCCGGCAGGCATTGGCCTAGAGGGCCCCTTCACGTGCTGAATGCCTGTAAGTATTGGATATATTCTGGCTAGATTAAAATAGTTTTTAATGCGGTACCCTTATTCCTGTTTAAAATAATAAAAAGGTTATATGCAATCAAAAAGTGGAAGTATAAAAGGTTATTTTAAATTTATTTGACCAACATGATACTAAGTAACGCGTTGACATTTGACGTTTATCACTTTTTCACTCGCACTACTTCAATCATGTCATCCTACTTTGACTTATAATGTATGTGTGCGTTAGCGTGCCGTTTTTAAAGATAGAATTTCGTTTAGGTAACCTATCTACATCTTTCATATATCTTTCATAATATTCTTTATTGCACATAAAAAATAAAGTACAAACATCCTTAAAGCAAAACTAAAATAAAAACTTATGTACAATGGCGAGCTTAACCTAGAAATGAGTTTTCTACCAGCAAACCAAAATTCTATAGAGAGATTTGCAACGGGGGATGTGCTTATGTGCACGAATAAAACATAATTATTAACTCTTAACTAATATGTAATTGTAATATTAAATACATACTTAATACAAAATTAAATACAACAATAAATAAAAATATATATAATTATACATATATATTATCAATCTACAGACAGAAAATGTTCCCTAATTCCTCTCCTGAACACTTCTAAGGAAGGGCTATCTCGCAATGAATGAACATCTTTTTACTTATATAATATCACTGAAATGTTTAATGTTTTACGACATAATCACACCCCTCCCCCCACTTCACACACCCCCCCTTCAGTTTCCACGTCATTACATCTCAATGTGATCTAAAACAAAGCCTAAGTGTCTTTAGCAAACTGACTACGACGGTCATTAGGCGATGCAATCCCGGGGCGAACCGGTGCGCATCCCGGGGCGAGTCCCGGCGTGGCGACGTCCTTATTGTGTACGTGTTGTGTTTAACGAGTTATATAATTTAAATGTGTAGGAATGGGTTTGGTTGTAATGTCTGTATGTGTCTTGATGCAGTTTTTAGGGTTCCGTAGTTAACTAGGAACCCTTATAGTTTCGCCATGCCTGTCTGTCTGTCCGTCCGTCCTCGCTTAATCTCTGTGACCGTTAGCACTAGAAAGCTGAAATTTGGTACAAATATGTATATCAACCACGCCGACAAAGTGGTAAAATAAAAATTTGAAAAAAAAATTTTATTAGGGTATCCCCCTATATGTAAAGAGGGATGTGTTTTTTTTTTTAATTTCAACCCTAACGTGTGATATATTGTTGGATAGGTATATAAAAATAAAAAGGGGTTTACTAAAATCAGGTTTTGATAATGTCAATAATATCGGAAATAATCGCTCCAAAAGGAAAAATTAAAGCGTCCCCCCCCCCCTCTAACTTTTGACCCGTAGGTTTAAAAAATATGAAAAAAATCTGGAAAGTAGAACTTCATAAGGACTTTCTAGGAAAATTATTTTGAACTTGATAGAAAAGAACAGTTTTTGTACAAAAAAGACAAAAAGGTTGTACAAAATAATTTCTGCGTACTTAGTATGTCAACGTATCAAATAGCCTTTTTTTAACTTATAAGTGGGAACACTTATTGTGACGGACGGGAAACTACGGGACCCTACATTGAGCGTGGCCTGACACGCTCTTGGCCGGTTTTTTACTAAATACATCCTATGATCCTACTATAGGAGGGAGGCATTAATGCTGAAATCTGTACTAATATTGTAAATGCTAAAGTAACTCTGTCTGTCTGTCTGTCTGTCTCTTCTTTACGCCTAAACCGCTGAACCGATTTGAATGAAATTTGGTACAGATATAGTCTGGGACCCGAGAAAGGACATAGGATGGTTTCATCCCGGAAATCCCCCGGGAACGGGAAGTATTATTGAACGCGGACGAAGTCGCAGGCAAAAGCTAGTTTATAATATTTGTAGAAAGTAAAACTGTTAAAAGATTCCTACTGAACGAAAATTAAATAAATTCCACGGACAATTATTTAAAAAATTCAGAAAACCATCAATTTGACTTACTACTTACATAATATATTCGGGCGAAACCGCGAGATACATCTACTACAAGTATATACATAACTACAACGATTTCACTACAATCCTGATGCCTTCAAATTCGATAGGAAATCCTTCAATTTATGTCTCAATACATAAAATGAAATTTATTCCATTCGCGTTCAGCAGTAACAAATGAGTCACTTAAAATATACAGACAGACATTATTTACAGTTATTCTGATTTATATGACTATCAAGTATTTTGGTAAGCTGAAAATTTGGCCTCGTAAGACTGAATTTATGGACCACTAGCTTTTGCCCGCGACTTCGTCCGCGTGGAATAATAGTTCCCGTTCCCGGAGGATTCCGGGATGAAAACTATCCTATGTCTTTTCTCGGGTCCTAGACTATATCTGTACCAATTTTCATTCAAATCGGTGCAGTGGTTTAGGCGTGAAGAAGAGACAGACAGACAGAGTTACTTTCGCATTTATAATATTACTTAGTATGGATTTTTATGACAATATTATAATATCAATACCTGACATAAAGTATTTTATTCATTACAATAAAATTTCTACAAATGTTTCTAAACTCGATACTAAACTAAATATATAAATTAAATTCTCTGCCGCGGCGTCTGTGTTCCCAAATGCATATTACACAGATTAATAAATAGTTAATATTACTCGGTTGTATTCAAGAGACGAGTACATAGGCATCTTTTAGATAAGCTCGCTCCATCGTAGGCTCCGTCTATGCTCTCGGGCTAGTCTGGGACCAAGAACAAGCCCATAATTAATAAAAAAAATGAATATAATGTACAAAACTTATAAAAATAATGTGTCTTTTTTAATGAAATTTACTTTCTAAAGTTAATCTTGGACATCACTGACATCCCGTGCCTCGGAAAGCACGTAGTTAAAGTTGGTCCGTTGTCATTCGTAGAACTTTGACAGTCGTTACGGAGTCAGAAGCCAGAAAGTCTGACCAGTCTTACCAAGAGGTATCGTGTCGCCCAGTTACTGGGTTGTGAAGGTCTAATAGGCAGTCGCTTCACGTAAAACACTGGTGTCCAGCTGAGTCCGGTCAGACTGGAAGCCGACCCCAATATAATAGAGATGATGAGGACCAAACAATTATCGCACCGCTCAAAAGAAATACAAACCATGAAAGAACTTCGCAAACGCAGTCAGGGTCAAAAGCCAGTGCCTACTAGCATATTACATTCACGTCACGGCCTGAAATCTGAGAAAAACATGCGTCTTTATTTGGCCCGTGTTTTGACGTTGACGTGAACGCATTCTTATTGTAACGTCAGCTGACGTGTTTACGCGGACGGAAATATACGGGTATAGTCCAAGAATCTAGGGCTGCTAGAGTTACGATATCTCAATAATACCATTATCATCTCCCTATCTTTTTTTCTAATAATGCTCCAGCCTAACCGATTTCAGCTGACTTTTAGTGTTTAATATGGAGCAACTGCCTATCAGACCTCTACAACCTAGTTACTGGTTGACTCAATACCCTTTGGTTCTACTGATTGTCAGATTATCCGGGTCCTGACTACCCGTAATAACTGTCAAAAATCTTTAAGTGACTGATGTGCTAGATTTTAAGACTCTCTAAAGAAAAACATTAAAGTTGTACTGTCTAGAGTACATTTTTTTTATTTTTATAGTAATTTAATTCGACTTCAAGATTTAACTTTTTTTTTTGCTATTTGTGTTCTTAGTACAGTACAGTAATTAGTAATTAAGCTTTAACTTTTCGCACACACAATATAAATTGTATCAAAAACTAAGTTAATATACCTATCTTTCATGGAGGGTTGCGGAATGTTTATAACAGTTACCGTGACCCTGGAACATAAAGGGCAATCGAAGGAACATGAGGTTTTAGTCAGTAAGAGTCTGACACGCCCTCCCACCGCACCCAGGACGGGAGCAGTCATTGGATGATTTCACACTCACCAAAAAAAAATCCTTCATGGATTATTTCATTTAATATTACAAAAAAAACCTTACAAACAAAATATTTACAGGTACTTTTGAAATTATGAAAAATTTGTCGGTCAAAAAGATGAAGTTATTTGCTCGTTCTTATATCTTAAGAAGAATAAACTAAGTTATTTTTTCGTTCCAATACAGTAGGCCTTTTAAGAAGAATGAGCTAGAAACTCTACGAACACTTTTAAAATCAATAGAACTCAATGTATAACTCGATTTGTCGTGAAAAAGTTGTTCTTCTTTAACGAATTTCCAAGCATGTTTGAAAAAGATATCGCCAAAAATTTCCGACATGATGACATGACGTATGTCCGACCGACTACTGGCTCTCAGTCTATACGGAAATACATTGAAACGAATATATTGGAGGAGGAATACACGATGAAGAGGGAAGGGCAAAGATTTGTTTTTTATGTTGTTTTACTGTGATCAAAATTACTGCCCGTCAAAGGGGCTTGAGTCGGGCAAAGGAATTCAAACGTGATTCGAGACACAATAAAAAGGCAATAGCAGCGCGACAACCGGCTGTCGGTTGGTCGACGAAAGTTTATAAATAAATAAAGATCCTGGGACAACTCACGTACGGTCATCTGATCTTAAACTAGGCAGAGCTTGTGTTATGGTAATCAGATAACTGATATACATACTATCATCATCATCTCCCTAGCCTTTTCCCAACCGTGTTGGGGTCGGCTGCCAGCCTAACCGGATTCAGCTGGATACAGGTGTTTTACGTGAAGCGACTGCCTATCAGACCTTCACATCCCAGTAACTGGGCGATCCGATACCTCTTGGTTAGACTGGTCAGTTTCTGGCTAACCAGTAACGACTGTCAAAGTTCTACGAATGACAACCGGGACCAACGGCTTTACGTGCTTTCCGAGGCACGGGATGTCAGTGATGTCCAAGATAAACTTTAGAAAGTACATATGAATTGAAAAAGTCACAATGGTACTTGCCCGGATTCGAACCCACAACCTCTTACACACGAGGCGGGCGCCTTATCCACTGGGCCATCACGAACACTGAAAAACTGATATGCATACTATATACTTTATAAATACATACAAATTATATATCAATCACACCCAGACACAGAACAAACAATCATGCTCATCACACAAAGTTTGTCCTGGGTGGCAATCGAACCCACGACCTCCGGCTTAGCAGTCAGGGTCACTAACCTCTAGACCAACAGGCCGTCAAATAGCTCGTCAGATGGCCATTTGTAAGTTGTCCCAGGATATTTATTTATTGAAACAAAAATACGGACGTTTCTAACATTTACTACAATTGTTTTGCTAAACTAGCGTCTCCAGAAATAGCACGACGTGTTGACGTGTATCTCTCAGACACGCGTCACAAAGCACAAAGAGGTGTAACTGTGGAGAGGCCACAGCCCGCGGCCACGAGTTAGTGCTAGACTACGATAAGGTGTTGGCTACACAATAACATATTTCTTTTAACCTGACTGCTGAAAGGAGGGTCATGGTTTTCGAGCGTATGTATGTCTCATTCTATGGCACGCTCTACAGCCTAAACAGTTAAATGAATTGCTACATATTATGAGGTGTCATTGAATTCGGCTCAGTTGTAGGAGTGACATGGTATATTTATTTGAAAAAAAAAGGAGAAATAAAAAATATTATTGTTATTATAAAAAAAACCAACTGCAATTTTGGAAGTTGGTGGTAATTACATGAATAGAAACAAAGCCACCGACTTCCGTATTGCAGTTGTGTTTTTTGATTATTTAATTACTAGCTTTTGCCCGCGGCTTCGCTCGCGTTAAAAAGAGACAAAAAGTAGCCTATGTTACTCTCCATCCCTTCAACTATCTCCACTTAAAAAATCACGTCAATTCGTCGCTCCGTTGTGTCGTGAAAGAAAGACTAACATACAGATAGACAGGCAGACAGACACACTTTCCCATTTATAATATTAGTATGGATTGTACAGGGTTACTGGTACCTCGTTGTATAAAGGTCATAGCTCACTACAGCCACCCGGCAGCCACTCCGCACCGACTCGCCTCCTGCGGCTAGTATTCTTTATATGGACTTGTATGGGCATGCGCTCACTATATCAACTTACCGTCACCGGATCGCCTCGGTTATAAGGCGAGTCGGTGCGGAGTGGCTGCCGGGTGGCTGTAATGAGCTATGACCTTTACTTGCATGTTGTTGTAGTATGGTAAAAATGAAACAAATTAAGACACCCAATGTTTTGCCGAAATTCAGTAGTTTTAAATTAGCAACATTTTAGTTAGTATGAAAAAAATTAGATTAAATCATTTGAAGACGTTTTGAAAGTTATTTACGACGCGTCTGTATTAAGGTAATAACATAAGCAAGTTTGTTCAATACTTTGTAGTGATGCTCTTAAAATTAGACATATTTTGTTCAAATTTTAAGCAAAATATGTCTAATTTTAGCTAGCTTTAGCAGCTGAAAAGGCAATATATTCTGACCTCTAATATTATTAAATCGTTAAATCTCACAGCCAATATAATTCGCAATAAAAGTTCATAGTGCGCACTGCGCACACAGCCTTACATTCAAAATAAGGCACGCTTTACCTTTGACTTGCATTCAAAGAGATTCGCTTTGACAATGCAACACTAAGGCTGAGGCTACAGTGGGCAGCGATTTGCGTTGCGACTGGAAGGCTGAGGCTACAGTAGGGCAGCGATTTGCGATGCGACTGGAAGAGCGAAACGAGATAAACATGAAATGGCTACATTGTAACCGAAAATCTGGCGTATATTCGATTCAATTTCGCTGATACGTCGATGTAGCCGGTGCCGCGATTACAGTAATGTAGTTCCTGTCGCAGAAATAATCAATGATCGCTAGTAATATTTGATGAACGGTGTAGCCATAAAAAATCATAAAAATCATAAAATCATATTTATTTTGTAAATAGGTTATATATATAACACTTTTACACGTCAATATTTTGTTTTTTTATTTATTTTAAGCGAACGATGGGGCCGGTTAGCCATTTAGTGAGAATCCATGTATTTGTTTCAATCGCTCGTGCGTCGCAGTTCGCGTCGCAGCCTAGTGTAGCCTCAGCCTTAGACGTTGTGTCAAAGACCAATTATCTCGCCTCTGCGTTTAATGACAGGCTTACTCTAGGTTTGACCATCGATCGCCTAGCATAGACTACCTATAGTCTATTTTATTTTAACAAACCAAGAATTTTAAATAAAACACTGGATTCTGAACGTAGAAGAAATAATTGAAGCCAAGTTTATTCACCCCTCGTATGTTTTTTATCTCGCTCACACCTATATTATGATTTAAGTGTGAGCGAGATAAAAAACATACGAAAAAAATGTTTGCGTCTCTTTCTTGAAAGTCCCTTAAGAAAGAGACGCAAAACATAAGTGACGAGTCAAGGTCATATTTTTGGTCCTCAATTCTTTCTTCGTGGCGCAGTATCCAGTGTTTTATCACAGATTAATAAATAGTTACTACGTAACAGAAACTTCACTCCAATACAAAAACCAAAATACCTACGCTATAATAGCCTACAAAATCATAATAATAATACCAGTTGTTTGCAGCAAGGAGAAATGTACCATAAGTACGCACAAAGAGAGTTGAGATTCTTTTGCCCGCCGCGCGACTAACGTGTGTGCGTGTCGTCCAGCAAATCTGCTAGGGTTATACGTATGATGATAATGGTAATAAAACGAATGTTTTAGAAAATCAATTATTTTTTATTTATTGATCAAATATTTTTTAGTTTGATAAAATGACTGATGCATATTTTTCGTTCCTTGAATTCCCGACTTATATATTTTAGTGTCGAAAATATCCAAAACCGCGTGAATAATTTTAATAAATAATCAAAAGGGAAACAGGAGAATTAGGAAACAGGGGAATTGGACAATAATCACGCAATAATTACGTGGTTTCGGCATTTTGATAGTCAGCGCTGTACCCGTGACGCGCGAGCTCTCAGCCGGGCGCGCGACAGCCCGGTGTTCGTTGTATCGTTGACGATACGCGAAGCGGTAGGCATAAAACGCGTGGCCTTGAGCGAGTGACGGACGCCTGGTTTTATTTAAAATTCTTGTAACAAACGAGTACTTAGTATATCTCTTTCACATTTTCGGTATCGATAGAGAGAGATGGGAAATTAGTCGAGGTGGAGCCAACGCTTTTAACACCAATAATAAGACGTATGCTGATTATGTGGACCAATAGAAACGCAGACGAAATTTTGGTTACTCGTTTGTTAAAAAAAAACAGACTATAGTATCTGTAGCATACACGATCATAACGAACATACAAAGAGACACACACAACCATACAGCTACACACACTGTCAAACATCTGTCGTCTCGTGCCTACACTCTCACGCAGAGTGCGGGGTGGGGGAGGCAGTCTGTCCTGTCAGTCTGCTACCCGCCGCCGCAGAGTGAAGACGTGTTCGAGTGAGGTTACTGAGCCGATACATACACTCAACAAAAGGTCCATTATTTTATTACACATAGCTACTTCATTATAACGCTTAGTGGCTACTACAGTATCAACCACGAAATCATTTTTTTTTTTTGGTGATTGGGGAATCATCAAATGACTGCTCCCGTCCTGGGTGCGGCGGGAGGGCGTGTCAAACTTTTACTGACTAAAACCCACTCATGTTCCTTCGGTTGCCCTTTATGTTCCAGGGTCACGGTAACTATTATAAACATTCCGCAACCCCGGCAGGCGTTGGCCCTGTTGGGCCCCTTCCAGTGCTGACTCCTTCTCTTTGAGGCGCGCGTGTAACAAAACGCGCCGTTGACGCGGTCCTGGTCCTAGCCGGACGGCGAGCTTCTCATCGCTCGCCATCCGCAAAACCGCGCCTACGGTGAACCACGAAATCATCAATAATAGTAAATCGATATATATTTTTAATTTTTTATGGATTGAAAATCATCAAAATGGCTTCTCCCGCTCTTAAAGGCAGATTTTTACTGACTAAAACCCACTCATGTTCCTTTGGTTGCCCTTTATGTTCCGGGGCTGGTAACTGTTAGAACTATTCCACAACCCCGGCAGGCATTGGCCCTAGAGGGCCCCGTATCAGACATATTAGGCTACTAGTACCAAGCACAAAATCGTCAATATCCATACTAATACTATAAATGGGAAAGTGTGTCTGTCTGTCTGTCTGTTTGTCTTTCTTTCACGGCAAAACGGAGCGACGGATTGACGTGATTTTTTAAGTGGAGATAGTTGAAGGGAAGGAGAGTAACATAGGCTACTTTTTGTATCTTTCTAACGCGAGCGAAGCCGCGGGCAAAAGCTAGTAAGTAAATAAATATTATTGGACACATGATACTAACCGGATGTATCTGAATACCAGTGTTTAATTTAAGCGACTGCTTAAGAAACCGGGCGGAATGGACGCCACGATAAGTCTTGGTTAGACTGGTCAGACTTTCTGGCTTCTGACTACCCGTAACGACTGTCAAAGTTCTACGAATGACAACTGGAACCAACGGCTTTACGAGCGCACAGAGGCAAATGTACAAGATTGAACCTTTGAACATACGTGGTTCGAGATACAATAGCAGTCCGACAGCCGGCTGTCGCTTGGTCGTCGAAATATTCAACTTTAGAAAGTGCATATGAATTGTATTAGTCACATTGGTACTTGCCCGGATTCGAACCAGCAACCCCTTACATGAGGGGCGGAAGTCTTAACCACTACACTCAATAATGTCGTAAATTAAATCACCCACACTTGACATAGGTCGTGCGTACTGACTCTTGGTCCAGATCATCGATCACGTGGCTACAGGCGACCGACCCCTGGTCCTTACAGTGTGTTCCTGACATTGACTAAGTGTTGTTTTGCGCTCCTTACGATACGGACATGAAAACGGTCAGTTTAAGGAATTATGGGGCGTAGAGCTGATATATTATTATATGCTATAGACGTTTTGTTTATTAACTCAATTTGTTGCGATTTATAAATCGTTAACGATCCTGCTGATTATTTATTAACTATATAAATAAAAAAATAAAAATAAAATAAATAACTTGGGAGAATAACAAGAAAATTGAGATATGAATCTCTTTTTAACCACTTGACTGAGCCTTGGGTCTGCGGACGGCAAGCGATGGGCAGCTTGCCGCCCGACTAGAACGCCCATGTCGACGGCGCGTTTTTCGCAGTCAGTACGTGTCGGGGCCCTCTAGGGCCAATACCTGCCGGGGTTGCGGAATAGTTCTAGTAATAGGCGAGATGACAAAAAAAAAGTAATTAGTCCGTCAGTTAGATAATCAAAAAATTTGGGACACGTATTTTTTCTTTTTTTATCGTAAACAGAAAATGACGACAATACATTGCGTTGAAGTTTCGTGAAACGTCACGCCTTTGTATTTTTTTTACCGAGAAGTGACGTCACAAGCCCCCTCTCCGGAACTTTGATGCTCTTTATCTTTGTATTTTGTTATTAATTTGATCAAGCAAAAAATATGTGTCCAGTATTTTTGGACTGTCTAACAGACGGACTAAACAGAATGTCATTCTTTTGATGTTGTCAACATCCCTATTACCGCGGCCTCGGAACATGGGTTTCAGTAAAGTCTGACACGACGGATGGGAGAAGTCATTTGATGATTCCATCCATAAAAAAACCACAGAGCTTTTGTAATTAGGATTAGGGAACTCTAAAAAAAACAAAAACCGCCTTATCAGACAGACAAACACGCACATAGCGATAAAACTTATAACATCCCTATTTTTTCATCAGGGGTTAAAATGACAAAAACTTAACCAACTGTAATTCATACACCTACTTATTTAAACCCGACAATAATTCTTAGACTTACTGAAAGAATACCCTAAAATCAAGGAAATCCGCCTTTTATTTCAAATGGAAGCGGTTGAACCGCTCTGGGTGAAAAATTTGCGGTTTTTATACCGGTTTATTTCGGGTAGACGACGGCTTATACGGTTATGGGATGATATAATATAGTTTAGCAGGGTAAAAAACTTAAAGTAAAAGAAGTTAAAATAAATACATATATCAATATCTATGAAAAACAAATAAAAATACTAGATAAAAAAACAGTTTCTATTTATTAATTTTTTTAAGGTTATTTTTTTTTAAATCACCCGGAAATTGGAGCCCCGCTCAGCGGGGCTCCGTCGACACGTCTTAAACTAGTTTAGCATAGGCAAAACTAGTTTGTCCTGAAATGGGGTTTGGCCGGTAACATATATACGCTTATACCTTTCGACGACCAAGCGAAAGCCGGCTGTCGCGCTGCTATTGTGTTTCTATTGTTGCTCGAATTTTTTAGTTAAAAGGACATTTTCTAAAAATTCAGTCAAAATTATGTAATTTTTGTCACAATTTTCCCAACAACTGACAAATCCTTAGGAGTTCACGGCCCCATAGCACCCCGCCTAACCCATTTTTTGTAAATAACTATTTTTCCACTTACCCACGTAAACAAAACCACGACTACATCAAGTCCACACATTACAAGCTCTCTAATACCGTCCATTCATTGGCTGGTTGTCTATTCAACACGCGCCTTTGAACCGCCGCCGTGACGAGACAGCGTGACGGTTGTTTTAAAACGACTTGTTTGTGCTGAATACCTGAAAGAGTATAAAGCGTTTTAACGTGTCTAGTGAAAATTTGGTGTTAGTGAATGTGAGATGAACTCTGATACTATAAGATTAACGGTCCTTAAAAGCAGCTTTTATGCCTAACGACTTTCAAATTGAAGAGACATTTGCCAACAATTCAGTCAAAGTTATGTAATTTTTGTCACATTTTTGTCAACAACTGACCAATCTATAGGAGTTCACGGCACGGTATAGCAGCCATCCATCTCTTTTTTTTTAATAAAGTTTGTTTTCACTTACCCACATAAGCAAAATCATATCAACAGGAAGTTTACACATCACAAGCTCTCCCTAATATTGCCTATTCATTGGCTGACTGTCTGTTCAACACGTGCTTTTGACGTGACGAGACGAGGCAGCGTGACATGGTTGTTTTAAAACGACGTGTTTATGCTGAAAACATGAAAGACTAGAAAGCGTTTTAAAGTGTCTAGCGGAAGTTTAGTTTTGGCGAAGGTGAGGTAAGCTCGTAAAATATGATTCTACGAGATGGACCGTTCTTTGAAATAGCTTTTTTGCTTAACGACTTTCTAATTGAAAGGATATTTGCCAACAATTCAGCCAAAAATACTTACATATTGTCACATTTGAGCGATCAACTGATGAATCCGGGTTCATGCTTCCCTATGGCACCCGCCTTCCTCCCATTTTTAGGAAACCATTATTTTCTCGTAAGCAAAAGCTTACGTGAAAAAAACAACGGTTACACCAAGACTACACCTAGTCTATACTTTATAAGCGTCTTTTTAATACTATCTATTGATTGGCTGGCTGTCTGTTCAACATGTGATTTTGACGTGACGTGACGTGACGAGACAGCGTGACACTGTTGTTTCAAACACGTGTAGTGCTGTATTCTTTTTTTAATTTTAAGTTCTATTTCTTTTTTTTTCTTTTTTTTGTGCACCTACCATATAATCTCTGCACCACCCTGGGTAGACTGGTAGAAAATGCCTAAGGCATTAAGTCCGCCATTGTACATATGTGCATAAAGTTTAAATAAATAAATAAAATCCGTACTAATATTATAAATGCGAAAGTGTGTCTGTCTGTCTGTTTGTCTTTCTTTCACGGCAAAACGGAGCGACGAATTGACGTGATTTTTTAAGTGGAGATAGTTGAAGGGATGGAGAGTAATATAGGCAACTTTTTGTCTCTTTCTAACGAGAGCGAAGCCGCGGGCAGAAGCTAGTTACTCTATATAGATATTACTTTATACTATTGACAACCCTAGACTTAAAACAATAAATAAAAAGTGTTATAGACGTAATACAACGAAATTGTGTTCAAGTGAAAATAAATAAACTTATAAAAAATGCATGATTACAATATTTTGAACAAAAAATGGGCGGTCGCTGTCTGAATAATTCAGGCATATATTTACTGGAAACAAGCCATACTTTTCGGGATTCAGTAATGCTATAGAAAAACAAAAAGTACATCATCTCGCTAGCCTTATCCCAATTATGTTGGGTGTCGGCCTCTAGCTTAACCGGATTCAGCTGGATACCAGTGTTTTACGTGAAGCGACTGCCTATCAGACCTCCACAACACCTACTGGGTGACACGATACCTCTTGGTTAGACTGGTCAGAGTTTCTGGCTTCTGACTACCAGTAACGACTGTCAAAGTTCTACGAATGACAACCGGGACCAACGGCTTTACGTGCTTTTCGAGGCTCTGGGTGTTAGTGATGTCCAAGATTTGAAAGATATGAATTTGAAAAGTCACATTGGTACTTGCTAGGATTTAAACCCACAACTTTTTAATTAAGAGATGGTGAGGTTTTTTTAGTTAGTTAAAGATAATGCATAACGAAAGAATTTTTATGATGAGGATTTTTTAGCTAGACTGACTGGAAGCCGACCCGAACATAGTTGGGAAAAAGGTTGGGGAGATGATGACATGGTGTACCTGATTTTCTAAATAATAATAATTCCAGCCTATTACTGTCCCACTGCAGGGCAAAGGCCTCTTCTCATACAGAGTAGGCACAAGCATTGATCACCACGCTTGCTCAAGGCGGATTGGCGATTTCGGACCCTTATTAACTACAAGTCCAGGTTTCCTTACGATGTTTTCCTTCACCGACGTCTGATCTGAAAGATTATCTTAGACATCATCTAAGATAATCTTTAGAAAATACATATGAATTGAAAAAGTCACAAGTACTTGCCCGGGTTTGAACCCGCAACCTCTTGCATGAGAGGAGGGCGCCTTAACTACTAGGCCACCACAACATTCAGTTTTTTTTAAATATTAAGAAAATTCACACACGACCATCTTGACGCCATTTTCTTAATTTTCAATTTATGCTACTTAAAACAGCCCTAAATTGATACAAAGTGGCCAACCAACCGAATCCTCTATTAATTCACTGCGGTCAGCTGTCCGTAGCACTGATTGTAAAGAGAGACCTCCATTCAAGTCGGCATAGACTTTGCTTTTGAAGTTACTTGACCTGTCTTCATCGACAAAACAATTATAAATTATCTATACTAATATTATAAATGGGAAAGTGTGTCTGTCTGTCTGTATGTTTGTCTTTCTTTCACGGCAAAACGGAGCCACGAATTGACGTGATTTTTTAAGTGGAGATAGTTGAAGGGATGTAGAGTAACATAGACTACTTTTTGTCTCTTTCTAACGCGAGCGAAGCCGCAGGCAAAAGCTAGTAAATTATAAATATCCTGGGACATCTTACACACGGCCATCTGATGCCAAGCTAATCTGGTAATCAGACAACTGATATACATATACTTATACAATCAGGGACAGGTCATCCCTTAGCTGTTTCAGTTATTTTATACCTTCGAACACAGCCCGACAACCGGCTGTCGCTTGTTCGTTGAAAGAGTCAATTTATTTTATTAGTTACTAGCTTCTGCCCGCGACTTCGTCCGCGTGGAATAATAGTTCCTGTTCCCGGGGGATTTTCGACTTCCTCGCATCATTTGTTGCTCAAATGCAACATAGACTCAAATAATATGCCTCAGTTTAGCCACGGCTCACATTTCGTTTCCACAATATTCTTAAAGTTTGTTCAAAATGGTTCTAAGTTCCGAGAACTGATGAAAAGCTCAAAGAAACACATTTATATGAAAACCTGGTACAAGTAAACCAGTTTATTTTGACCTGTAGCTTGTATTAAACTAGTCAATGCTTAGGGCTAAACTAAAAATGTTTAAAAAATATGTTTATTTTGTAATATTATTTAAAAATATAATGGTAAAATGATTGTTGATACATCAACGCACAAACCGCTGCTCCTAGAGACATGAAACTTACAGGGTGTGTTCTTTGTGAACAGTAGGTAACCACTAATAATAGATTTTTTATAATTCCAAACCTTAAGGGGTAAAATAGGAAATGAAAGTTTGACAAGTGAAATCTAGTATAACATATATTAAGAAAATAAAGCAGACATTACAAAATGACGTTGATGAATGCCTTTTTAGCTAAACAACTTTTGACAAATGTTTACACTGTTTGGACAGGTCCACTCAAATCTGTGTGCTTCTCTCATCAAGAGATCACTTCAGTTTACCTTCATGGTCCTCGCATAATTTGACCAATAAATTAATAATGACTTTAAAAGAGACTTTGACTTCTGAGTTTGTTTCGGATGTTTCTTCTCAGAGTAGTCCAGCCAGGAAACACCGCCCCCATCGTTCGATTAATAAAAGAAGAATAAAATGACGTATAAAAGTGTAATTTTTTACCTTTTTACAGAATATCATTTTTCATCATGATGATTATGTTATTTTATGTAAGTTAGTTTTATATAAGTCGTGATTGTCTAGTGGGTTAAGGCGCCCGCCTCTCATGCAAGAGGTTGCGGGTTCGAATCCGGACAAGTACCAATGTGACTTTTCAATTCAAATGTACTTTCTAAAAACTTTATCTTAGACATCACAGACATCGGCGAAGGAAAACCGAGAGGAAACCTGGACTTGTAGTTTCCAAAATCGCCAATCCGCCTTGAGCAAGCGTGGTGATCAATGCTCGTGCCGTCTCTATATGAGAAGAGGCCTTTGCCCTGCAGTGGGACAGTTATAGGCTGGTATTATTATTATGTAAGCTATTAATAAGTATAGTATGTAATGTAACATCGCATTTTTTCCTAATAAAATTAAATTATCAATAAGATAGGCACGCAAAACCAGGTAAATTATATAAACAGCGATATTTTAGAAACCATTTCAAAGTATCAACGTATACTGGTGAAGAAAACTCTGCAAAAGGCCTTTAGCGGCGCAGTTCCATTCATTCGCTCACAAAGTCGGTCTTTCATTCACTTTCATTCATCGCTCGTTCGTTCAGGGCCCTTTATTGTGCGTTCGTGTTTACTATGTAGTATGTAGAGCAAATGGGTAACATTTTTGCCTGACGAGTGGGTGTTCAATTCCTAGGTTGAGTTAAGGCGCGGTAAATAGCTATTCGCGGTGGTGCATCGAATTAATAAAGAAGTAATTTTGCAGTTTTATTTGAATATTTAAAAAAATACAGTTCTGTGTTTTAAAATTTTTAGATATGTCTTTAGTTTATAAAATTTTCTTTGTTATAGATATAAAAAATATTATGATGGTTGTCGCTGAAAAAATTGAGAATTTCGAGACGAAAGCTTTTTTCGTAGTCTTTTTGAACATTTTTTTTGTAGTACTAGACCACATTTGTAAATTTACTTTTGTGTAAGTCTTTTCTTTATATATTAGACTATACACTGTATTTTTTTCTGGCTTGTGGTATGTATAGATACGGCTAACTTTGCGACGAAAATCTAGACTTTTACAAGGTGTTCGCTATGGACAGCGCATTAAGCGTTATTAGTATAATAAATAACCTGGGACAAGTCACACACGGTCATTCTGATCTCACGCTAAGCAGAGCTTGTGTTATGGTAACCAGTCAACTGATAATCATACTTGTTTAATTTATAATATACTAGCTTCTTAGAAAGAGACAAAAAGTAGCCTATGTTACTTTCCATCCCTTCAACTATCTCCACTTAAAAAATCACGTCAATCCGTCGCTCCGTTTTGCCGTGAAAGAAAGACAAACAGACAGACAGACACACTTTCCCATTTATAATATTAGTATGGATACATATTATAGACAAATTACACCCAGACATAGAACAAATAACCATGCTCATCACACAAAGCTTAGTCCTGGGTGGCAATCAAACCCACGACCTCCGGCTTAGCAGTCAGGGTCACTAACCACTAGACCAAATGCCTGTCAAAACTGTTAGTATATTAATTAATTTAATAGCGACCAACAATACGGTATTTTACACCATTATCAATTGACGTACTTTTTATGAGCTGTCAAAACGCAATTCTCCAATAGATTTTGTATGGCAATAGCAATTTACGACGTCACTAAAATAACTCAGTTGGCTATTTATTTATTGATTTCAAAGCAACTAAAAATCAAATTTTATAGCAAATTGAAAATGAACTGAATTTATTGGGCTGAAATTAAAAGAGGTTTTATAGAAATTGTGTCTAACATTTATTGGTTAATGGTGTAAACTACCCAATTTTGCACTGGTGTTAAAAAATCTAGGCTTTTCTCTACTATGTATTTTAATACGGTATTTGACACTATTAACCGATAAATCTAAGACATATTTTTTATAATATCTTTTTATTAGTCCTAAGCATCGAATTTGTTTTTAATTTACTGTAAAATTGGATTTTTAATTGCTTTAAAATCAATAAATAGTTAGTCAATAGGGTTGCTAGCTTGTGACGTCACAAGCTGGTATTGACATACAAAGTCTATTGGAGAATTACGTTTTGACAGCTCATAAAAAGTACGTCAATTGATGATGGTGTCAAATACCGGATTATTATAATTACACAATATACCTTTCTCTAGAATCACTTGATATTTTGCTGAAAACTGCATTAAAATCCAATGAGAAGGTTTAAAGTTCTAAAGAAACAGCGGAAGCGACTTCATTTTTAACCGACTTCATAAAAAAGATATTTTATGGCGAGAACTGATTTTGATGTGGCTTACAGAAAAGTATTTGCTACATTTAAGGGAATGTTTAAGTATTTTAACCGACTTCTGAAAAGAACGTTGTCATTAATAAAACACACTAAAACATTTTTTTTAAATACAGTCTTCTATAATATAAGAACCAAAAACTAAATACCTACTTTATTGTTTTACTTTGCCACGGACTTCCAAAAAATATTTTTTATGTTTTTATGGATCGCTATTAATCTATGAAACTGTAAAAAAATGGTCAATCTTCTACCTCACAATCGCAGCCGCAGGCACGAACAAGTTTAACAATATTAAACAAGCAAAATTGATATTTATAAACCACACAAATTATTATGTTCAACGGCCAAGAAAACACGGTGATAAACACGTACCGATCAAATTTAAAGTGATAGATTCTCTTGTGCACAAACTAACGTAAATTTAAGTTAAGTGCATCTTTCTCTTTCCATTTCTTAAAGAAAAGGACAGAAGATACATTTTAGTTTAATCCTGCCAAATTAGACAGCGCCTGATGAAAATTGACGTATATTTAGACGCCATGTTTTTAAATTGCGTCTAAATTATCTATGGAGTGTCTAAATTTGACAGGACTTAAATAATATTTGATCTTCTGTCCTTTTCTTAATTAAACGGAAAGAGAAAGATGCATTTAACTTAAAATTACCTTAGTTTGTGAACAAGAGAATCGGCACCATGGACTGGTGGAGTAATTCAAGAGATTGCATTAAATTTTATGCGGTTCTGTTTTTTTTTTTATTATTATTACATATGGGCTTGCTCTTGGTCCCAGACTAGCCCGAGGGCATAGACGGGGCCTACGATGGAGCGAGCTCACCCAAAAGATGCCTATATGCACTCTTCTCTTGAATACATCCGGGTTATATGCATTTGGGAACACAGACGCCTGACGTCTGTTGTCTAGTAGATAGAATATCGTATAAGTAACCTATCTACACCTTTTTGTAATGTCATTGCGTGAGTTAGTTTATAAGTTTTAGAACGCACTCTCAACTCACACTCACATCAACTTCACCGTGAGATACAAGCAGTTGAACATTTCAGAGAAATTCAGTTAACAGTGAACGAAAGCGTAACTCGTCAGAGATTAATGTACCTCATGAAAGTATCTACTTGGCCGAGCGTAAATGTGCCTAGTACACGTATATTTAATTGATTTTGAATAAAAAAAACCGAATTTGGGCTGTTGCATTTTGACCTTAATCAATTATGATTTCAACATCAATGTCAATGTCAAAGGTCAATGTCAAAAGTCAATATCAAATGTCAATAGTCAATGTCAATAGTCAATGTCAATAGTCAATGTCAATAGTCAATGTCAATAGTCAATGTCAATAGTCAATGTCAATAGTCAATATCAACAGTCAATGTCAATAGTCAATGTCAATAGTCAATGTCAATAGTCAATGTCAATAGTCAATGTCAATAGTCAATGTCAATAGTCAATGTCAATAGTCAATGTCAATAGTCAATGTCAATAGTCAATGTCAATAGTCAATGTCAATAGTCAATGTCAATAGTCAATGTCAATAGTCAATGTCAATAGTCAATGTCAATAGTCAATGTCAATAGTCAATGTCAATAGTCAATGTCAATAGTCAATAGTCAATAGTCAACAGTCAACAGTCAATAGTCAATAGTCAATAGTCAATAGTCAATAGTCAATAGTCAATAGTCAATAGTCAATGTCAATAGTCAATGTCAATAGTCAATGTCAATAGTCAATAGTCAATGTCAATAGTCAATAGTCAATGTCAATGTCAATAGTCAATAGTCAACAGTCAATAGTCAATAGTCAATAGTCAATAGTCAATAGTCAATAGTCAATGTCAATAGTCAATGTCAATAGTCAATGTCAATAGTCAATGTCAATAGTCAATGTCAATAGTCAATGTCAATAGTCAATGTCAATAGTCAATAGTCAATAGTCAATAGTCAATGTCAATAGTCAATAGTCAATAGTCAATAATCAATGTCAATAGTCAATCAATGTCAATGTCAATAGTCAATGTCAATAGTCAATGTCAATAGTCAATGTCAATAGTCAATGTCAATAGTCAATGTCAATAGTCAATGTCAATAGTCAATGTCAATAGTCAATGTCAATGTCAATGTCAATGTCAATGTCAATAGTCAATGTCAATAGTCAATGTCAATAGTCAATGTCAATAGTCAATGTCAATAGTCAATGTCAATAGTCAATAGTCAATAGTCAATAGTCAATAGTCAATAGTCAATAGTCAATAGTCAATAGTCAATAGTCAATAGTCAATAGTCAATAGTCAATAGTCAATAGTCAATAGTCAATAGTCAATAGTCAATGTCAATAGTCAATGTCAATGTCAATGTCAATGTCAATAGTCAATGTCAATAGTCAATAGTCAATGTCAATAGTCAATGTCAATAGTCAATGTCAAAAGCCAATGTCAAATGTCAATGCAAAAGTCAAAAGTCAGTGCAATTAAGTATTGGCTACAATAAATGGTTATAGGTAAAAAAAAATGGGGAAACAATTTTGGAGTAACAAACACAGCAACATGGATGATGGAATCCATACTAATATTATAAATGCAAAAGTGTGTCTGTCTGTCTGTCTGTATGTTTGTCTTTCTTTCACGGCAAAACGGAGCGACGAATTGACGTGATTTTTTTAAGTGGAGATAGTTGAAGGGATGGAGAGTAACATAGGCTACTTTTTGTCTCTTTTTAACGCGAGCGAAGCCGCGGGCAAAAGCTAGTAACGTATAATTTTAAAAAATCCACCAGATTCATTATACAAGGTACGAAGTTTAAATGAGTTCTGAAAGAAAACTACCTTAAATAGTTAAGGTATTTTTCTAAAAATAGAAACAAAACTGAGTTCAAAAGTTTTCGAAAATTTACTTCCTACCCTGTATACAGTAATGAAATGCATTCCTGTAATTATAGGACGGAAAAGAAATGCTTATTAAAAATTCTACTATTGCATAAAAATGTGCATGTGTAAAATGTATGTGTGTACCTCGTATTGTTATTAGGTGTTGGATTAATTATCTACACATACTTAACAGGGAATATGGCATGTGATGGAAAGGTATTTTTAATAAATATCTTTGTTAGGTAATCATAATTCATAAAAAAAAATGATTTATGTTTGACTACAATTTATTTTAGAGAGAAATATTTTTTTAATATCGAAAATCAAATATAAATGCGACGCCATTAATTAAACAGGCAGTGTGTGATGTAATAAAAATATACATATTTATTTCAACAAGTTGTAAAAAAAGGTACACGCCTGTGTACCTTTTTTCCAAAGGATTATTACCACTTCATACACGAAAAATGCCAAGCATTTTAAAGCACCATTGAAGTTTCTGCGTTTCTAAAAAAGTCGTAGATCCGTACCTGATCGCAGTTTTACCAACGCTTGTGCTAGCCCTACAGTGCCGAGTTTACTAGTGATTAATGGCAGTGGGGTCCGCGTACATAGGCTGCTTGTGTTACGAATATAAAGCGTAGGGAACATTGGCGATATATTTTAATTGTCACGCATTGTGAGGAGGTTTCTCACTTTGAATCCTGGTCTTTTGGCTTGGATGTTACTTTACAGATAGAGAACTATTTTTATTTTATCAAATAATTCGACGCCGTAAACGGCTGGTGATGTAGCATATTTTATTAATTGGGGGGAATTAAAATTTTAATTTTACTCTCTGGTATCACGGAATCATGAGGAATACGAATAGGGTATTACACTCTTTTTTTTTAAGTATTTCAAATAGCTCCTACAGTACTAAGAAACCACAAAAAAAAAAGACGGGTTGCACTCCGGGAGTGCCGGCAGAAGTGAAAACTTGATTATAGCTGTCTACTATCCATCCGTCCTACGCTTTTTCGATCAGGTCACGTGTCCTGACGCGAGTTTAAGATTTTATACCCATTACAGAAAAAGTGCTCAACGCCGCTAAAGAAGTTTTCACTTCAAAAACACATTCGCTCATTTATTTACGAGTGTGCCTTTGACTCGCCTGCCCCAAGCCATTAGCAGGACCACTATATCTCTCTCTCTCTCTATCTACAGCAAGCTTATATTAAGCTGTTTCGCCAAGATTTTCCAACACTATTACTCCACGGGTTAAAATATAAACAAAGGACATTGCCATGCGTCCATACATTGTTTGCCTAAGAACCGATAGGGATGTGTTTTTTCATTTTTGGTTCTAAATAATATATGTTTTCGATTGAAACTAAATTAAAACTACGGACACTTGAGACTTCTAAAAGCCATCAAAATACTTAAATAACAACATCATGTCACATCAAAAGTATCATCTATATTTTCGACCAATATATTTGCAGCGGCATAAGTCTTTCCAAGACACTTATTGATGTTCCCTTTCTCTTTTACATGGAGCCAGAAGCTGATCCGCAATTTACACAAAATATAGGATAATTTTGGGAATCCATGTTAAATCTGCAATGTCCGTTTAATCTCTTGACACCACCGCCATGCCAGGTCGTCGTTCTTAGTAGGTCCGTACATCAGTCAATCACAGCCGGAGGTCGCTATTTCAAGAGGAAATCACAGTCCGTAGTTTAAGCGAAGTGGGTAGATAAAATCGGAAAGGAATAATAATAAAATGCAAACAACCAGATTACACAGAACCTGGTCAAATGTTGGCATCTGTCAATTCAATTGACGAAAAACAATAGACTAATATGTTGATCTTTTTTTCTAAACAAATGGCTTGTTCATTTGACACAGCGCTTTCAATCGCTTTAATGCCCATTTCACACGAGGGCAGAACAGTGGGCAGAACAGTACTGCTACTGTGTGAACGCACAAAACAGTACTGTTCTGTGCCAGCTTCTTAAAACGATGACTCGTAAATATTATATGTTTCCCACAACCAAACTATATGACGAATGTAAAGTTTTAACCGTGAGGCAACTCTTTATCCTCCTACCTTTCTACAGAAAACCTTCTCATATATGGCTATTAAGCTGTACACATGCAATGGATTACTGTTACTTACCAATTTTTACATATATAACACCTAATATACACACACACTGACAATCACAAACATGCACACAACACACATACACACACATGCACGCACTCATGACTCGAGAGTTTATATGAATATAATAATTCAAATCGACACTGTTCTCACTTGTTAAATCTTATTATATAATCAATTTAGTTTAAACCAATGGCTGAACCCTGTCTCTTAAGATACAGGCTAGACCTAGTTTAAGGGATAGAGTCCAACAATGTAGTTCTACATAATTATACAATATAATTCTAAACTGTTTAGTGTAAGCCTTTATGTATAGGTGCACTGTTCCATGTTTTTATGAAATAAATACTTATTATTATTATAACTGTTCTGCCTCACTGTTCTGCCCTCGTGTGAAATGGGCATTATATATTCGTATTAAAACCTTATTCATAGATCAAGCGCTGAGAATATTGAGTTTTTCAATTTCGGTATACATACTTATTTTAATACTTGGCTGCATGAGCTACGATACCTTAGTCTACTACTAACTTCAAATTAAATCAAAATATCTGACACCGGAGATTGAAACGAAATTGAGTTACTTTTTATAATGTTTCTGAAATTAACACCTGTCCATTGTATTGTAATAGTCGTAAAGTACTTTATAAAAAAAAAAAAAACTACTATGACTATGACTATGACTATGACTATGACTACGACTACGACTAAGACTACGACTACGACTACGACTACGTAGACACGATAAAAATCTCACACAAACTGATACAAGGTACAATTTTCCCGAAAATTGTACCTTGTATCAGTGTGTGTGAGATTTTTATCGCGCGTTCAATTGTTATCCGTCCTACGCTTTTTCGATCAGGGTCACGTGTCCTGACGCGAGTTTAAGATTTTATACCCATTACAGAAAAAGTGCTCAACGCCGCTAAAGAAGTTTTCACTTCAAAAATCAAAAAAATTTACTTAAACGCTATACTTAGCGTTTAAGTAAAAAATTTGGATTTTTTTACACTAAAAACGCAGGATGACCTTGGCGCCATATTATTTTGCTCTGGGGTTATGATGTCCTTACGTCATGTAACTAAACAAATGCGCTAAATAAGAGATCTGGAGCCGGAGGATGCAAAAAAAACCAATTTACTTAATACAATTTATTGTTTTACAGAATTACAATAGAAGTTACAATCTAATGAGGTAATAATTGGTCGATGGTTATACCAAGAATGAATGTTATTTTATTACAAGGTTTATGGTTTCAAATAAATTATTACGAGGTAAAAAAACTTTTTTCAAAAAAAAAAATAACCGCCTTCAAAAACTAAAAACCCAATAATAACTAAAATTTCGGAAGTCGGTGGCAACACAAATTGAATGGCAGAAGAGAAACCACCGACTTCCGAAATTTTAGTTATTATTGGGTTTTTAGTTTTTGAAGGCGGTTATTTTTTTTTTGAAAAAAGTTTTTTATTTATTACTTTTTAGTGTCGACTCCCAATGTTTGACTGTGTATAGTATCTTTCAAAGTAATTTATTTTCAAAATAAAACTACTAACAATCTTATAAAACGAAAATAGAAACTTGAAGACAAAGCACACATCGTCTATGAAAATTTCGTCAATTTTTTTTTGTTCTTGGTGAATTTTTCGAGAAGCACTGAACCGATCGCCACAAAATTTATATGGGACCACCCCTGAATCATGACTTATCAAACAAAAAAAGAACCATCAAAATCCGTTGACAATTGACGGAGTAATCGATGAACAAACATACAAAAAAAAAAAAAAAAAAAAAACATACAAACAGCCGAACATAGTACCTCCTCCTTTTTGTGAAGTCGGTAAAAAGTGGCGCGATGGGAATGCTCGTTCCGCTGAGTCGGCTCCTCGTGTCGGGCCTCGTGACGACCGCTGTCGCGATGCGCAGAGTTGGTGTTGGCGGCTATCGTCAGCGATTCCGGGCTTGTATCGTGGCGTAACACGCTGACACTTTATATGATTATTATTGTTTTTATCTCAAAAAAATACAAAAAAACAAAAATACAAAAATACAAAATACAAAAATACAAAAATACAAAAATACAAAAATACAAAAATACAAAAATACAAAAATACAAAAATACAAAAATACAAAAATACAAAAATACAAAAATACAAAAATACAAAAATACAAAAATACAAAAATACAAAAATACAAAAATACAAAAATACAAAAATACAAAAATACAAAAATACAAAAATACAGAAATAAAAAAATACAAAAATACAAAAATACAAAAATACAAAAATACAAAAATACAAAAATACAAAAATACAAAAATACAAAAATACAAAAATACAAAAATACAAAAATACAAAAATACAAAAATACAAAAATACAAAAATACAAAAATACAAAAATACAAAAATACAAAAATACAAAAATACAAAAATACAAAAATACAAAAATACAAAAATACAAAAATACAAAAATGTAAAACCCTACAATAAAAATTCACAGTGTGATGCAGCTGCAAAAATAAATTCTTAAAGACTAACTCCCTTTCTCTTATCCTCAGAGGAAGAATGCGAGGAGTCAATCTTCCCCACCGGCGTGGTGCGGCACCGGCCCGAACCGCCGGGCACTCTCGCTCAGTCTACCCGGTTCAGCACCCATGAGATCAAGCTCATGTATCGTGGGTTTAAACAGGTGAGACCCTTCTTCAGACCCCCCCTACTTTCCTTGGAGTTTCGTTTCTAGCCAGGTCATCGTCATCATCACCACTTCCTAACTTCCAAAGTAGCTTCTCAAGAGCTCCAGCTTTTTACCATTATGCAAAGCCGATAGCTCAACGCCCAAAGACCTAAGTAATGCCACTAATTCTGCTATAAAAGTGCCCATTTACTGTGCACAAACCACCTGAAACTTTCCTTGAGCGTCTTCAACATCATCACAAATTTCTACCTACATAAGGAACTACGCACGTGCTTCATCAGCTAATGGTCCAAGGGTAGGAGAGCAGTTCTAGGTCATATACTACTCTTAATCATCACGACCTCATACCTTCCCTGAAGCTTCTGATGGCGTGGTAAGTCACCACTGGGCACTCTCGCTCAGTCTACCAGGTTCAGCACCCATGAGATCAAACTAATGTATCGTGGGTTTAAACAGGTGAGACCTTTCATCATCATGCTTTTCAATCTTGCTGTGTAGCTTTGCAAAGGCGTCGCCAGCCCGTCATTACCATCATCACCACCTCCTAACTAACCTTTCCGTAGAGGTTCTTAAGAGCGCTAACCTTTACGGGAAGGGGATCCCAAGGAAGCGAACCCCCTACAGCGTCCCAAGGCCACTAATCTTCCCATAAAGTATTCCAAAGGCGCTATCCAAGAGGATCCTAAAGGCACAAACTATCAATAGATCATCCCAAGAGCGTTAACCTTTCTGTGGAGCCTCCCATGGTCAGTAACTTTTCCGTGGAGTATCCTAAGGTCACTAACTTTTCCGTGGAGCATGCCAAGGACGCTATCATTCTCATACAGCGTCCCAAGGACGCTAACCTTCTTATGAAGCATCCCATGGTCACTAACTTTTTCGTGGAGCATCCCAAGGACGCTATCGTTCTCACACAGCGTCCCAAGGACGCTAACCTTCTTGTGAAGCATCCCGTGGTCACTAACCCATGAGAGCAAGTTACTCTTAACTAACTAACTTTCCGTGGAGGATCCCAAAGGCGCTAACTTTTCCCTAAGCGTCTCACGGGTGCCAACCTTCTTGTAGGGCATTCCAAGGTCACTAGCTTTCCCGTCAAACATTCCAAGCATCCCAGGGGCGCTAACCATTATGTAGAGAATCTCAGAGACGCTAACTTCTCCGTAGATCATCCCAATGGCGCTAACGCACCAGCCTCGCGTAATCTATCCATCTCAGCACCCACGAGATCAAATTTGAATCGTGGGTTCAAACTAGGGATGGGCCGAAATTCGTTTCACATTCGGTTTAACCGAATTTCGGTGGCTTAAACCGAACTTCGACATTCGGCCGATTTTCGGTTCAAATGCCGAACATTCGGTCCAAAGAAAATTTAATTAACTCATCTATTTTTACAAAAAAAAAACCAGTAAAATTAATAATCAAATCAGTCATTTATTAACCTTTGTAATTAGTTACCACTCCACAATCTATTGTAGAAAATCAAATAATCTTTTAATTATTATTAGCGAAAATATAATAATTATTATTAACGAAATGGACCTCTTGACATGTACATTCAAATAATTAAGGTCTAATAACTATATATTTTTGCGACGGGCTAACGAGTTGCGACTTGTCCTGTGACCTATCGCTCCCTAGAAAGCGCGCCAAAAATAACCGAAGTTCGGCCGAATTTTAATATTTTACCGAATGTTCGGCCGAAGTTCGTATTCGGTACAAACCACATTCGGTCCATCACTAGTTCAAACAGGTCAGTCTCATCAGGCATTCTAACCTTTTTTGGAGCTTCTCAAAGACGTCTCCAGCCTGTGAATATCATCACGCCATCCTGCCTTTCCGTTGAGAATTCTAAGGCCTACCCTAACCTAACCTAACCTTTCAGTAGATCATCCGTTCATTAAGTAGGGATAGCATGCCGTCAGCGTTACGTCAGAATGCTAGGTGTACAGTTTTTGAGCTCTGTGCAATAGGGTATTACACTCTTTTTTTTTAAGTATTTCAAATAACTCCTACAGTACTAAGAAACCACTAAAAAAAATCCTAAATTTTTATTTAAGCGCTAAGTACACTAAAAACGCTTTTTAAAATTGTATTTTCAAATTTCGCGCGGAAATTTCCAAAAACGGAAAACGCCGTGGGCGTGGTTTTGCTTTGGCGATATGACGTCCTTACGTCATGTAAATAAACAAACGCGCTGTGACCCTATACATAATTTTTATTGTTTTTATCTCAAAAATTAGTTACTGTTCGACTTACCGTTGGTGTGCGTTTTGGAATGCAAGAACACAAGTGTGAAAACATCGGAATAATTGTGAATTCTAGTGTTTACTGATTCAAATTTAAGAAAAACTTAGTTAAAAGTTGTGGGAAGAGTATTCCAACTATTACACCATAAAAACCCGTTTGTACCGTTTGTACTGTTGTTGTAAATATCACTTTGATGTAAGTACACATGTGCATTAGCCATCTAAAATATCTTTCACAATAACTGCCATGAAAAAGTATATTTTTATAATAAAGATCGTATTAGGAGGTTATAAATAAAACAAATAGTGACGTCTAGTTGACAGTCGACAGCTCTCACTGTCTGTGGTCTGTATTTCGGTGTGGTCAAGAACAGGTAAAAAAAACTGAAAACTTTGAATTGAATTTAAAAAAATATTTTCTAGTTTTATGAACTAAAACTAACACTGTTCGGCTGCTTTTTGCTTAAGCTACCTCAATAATATATTTTTATATTTTTTCTCTTATACAGTGTAATACCCTATTTTGACACTAATAAAAATACTTGGTTTTGTTTCAGGAATGTCCTACAGGCGTGGTGGATGAAGAGGCCTTCAAAAATATCTTCTGTCAGTTCTTTCCTCTTGGAGGTAATTATTTCATTCATTAGCAATTTTATATCAAGGCCCCTATATTACGTGGTTGTTTAATTGTTTTAAAAAGTCTAAATAATAAAAAACTAAGACTAAAACTAACAGTGGTGCTGATTCTCTTATTCACAAACAAAACCTTAATTTAAGTTAAGTGCGCCTTTCTCTTTCCATTTAATTAAGAAAAGGACAGAAGATATTAGTTTAGACCTGTCAGATTAGACGGCGCCTGAAGAAAATGGCGTATTTTCGTCGGTGTCTAAATTATGTATGGAGTGTCTTAATTTGACAGACTAATATTTTATCTTCTGTCCTTTTCTTAATAAAATTGAAAGAGAAAGATGCACATACCTTAAAAGTTAAGTTTGTGAACGAGAGAATCGGCACCAATAATGGTCAATGTTGAGACAGACTAAGATTGAAACAGATTTATTTCAATATTTTTTTAGATATGGAAGTAATTAGTTATGTTAAGTATTTTAACCATAAAATAAATACATAATTTACTAACCAAAAAAAAAGTAATGGTGGTGTAATTATTTGTTTCGATAAATGAGTATAACTATAGTTTGTTTGTCTGTTTGTTTCAGACGCAACTCAGTACGCTCACTACGTGTTCAAGACTATCAAGCATAAACAAAGTGGGAAGGTCAACTTTGAAGTGAGTACGACATACAATCCCAATTTTTACGAACATTTTTGACAGTTTTGACATTATTTTCATATTTAATAATAAAACTAGCCTATTACTATCCCAAACTCCCAATGCAGGCCAAAGGCCTCTTCTCATACAGAGCAGGCACCACGCACGCTCAAGGCGGATTGACGATTTCTGACTTATATATTATTTATTACAAAACCAGGTTTCCTCACAAAGTCTTCCTTCACCGATGTCTGTGATGTCCAAGATAAACTTTAGAAAGTATTGAAAAAAGTATCAAACTTAAAATCATTTATTAAAACCCGTTTGCATGTTTTTGGCAATTCAACCCCTAAGAGGAAATAAGGAATTAAAATTTGTTTCAAAATCTTCAGAAAACATCTTGTTCCTAATAGAAATACTCATTAAAACTTTACCCAAACTTGAAATCGAACCCAGGACCTATTCAACAATCGTATTTACTACCAACAGAAGCAAAACTTTTTGATAAATCTATAGCTCTATTTAAAATGGTTGCGCACATAACTTACTTACAAAACTAATTTAAACTGAGCTACCCCTTTTCGCCTCATTGTAGAGGCTTGTAGTTCAAGATATAATAGTCCTTCATTATTTTAAAAGCGAAACCAGTATAATTTGATATTTCGTTTAGAAAGCTCAAGTTATGCGGGTTTTTAATACAAATGGCACTGTGACTAGTTTGTTTAGAACTTCCCTTGAAAACTTTGTACAGTACTTATAGTCTTAGAGCCCAAAGGCCCTAAATATTCGTTAAATTAACATGGTGGTAAATTAGATTATTAATTTAGAAATTCGTTAAAATGGGGTGCGGACGTTGAGGAATAGTTCTAATAGTTACCGTGACCCTGGAACATAAAGGGCAACCGAAGGAACATGAGTGGGTTTTAGTCAGTAAAAGTCTGACACGCCCTCCTGCCTAGGGCGGGAAAAGTCATTTCACGATTTCCCATCCATAAACAAATATGGGTTGCGGACTTATAAAAGAAAGAAAAACAATTTATTCGTGGTTCGCAAGTTTACATTGGAAAACACAAACTTAAATAAAAATAAAATATTACACACTCACTTGCACGAAAGGGCTAGCGCTCAGCATAATGCCGGGCCCATACACAGGCACGAGACCACGGCGCTGGTTTTCAGCGCTAGCCGACGGCGTGTTTCTGTCTCAGAACAAGAGAACGTTAGTTGCTCATTGTTCTAAGGCATGAGAAACACGTAAAAAAGGCGTGGGCACATAAACAAAAAAAAATTTGGGCACTTTTAACTGTTAACAGTAAACCAAAAATAAAGGGTTAACATTTTTCTAAGTCAAACTGTTTTAATAGCATTAGACTATTTGATAAGGGACTTTGAATCGTTTAAAAACTTACTTTTGCCAGCGGCTTCGCTCGCGTAAGAAAGAGACAACACACACACACTTTGCCATTTATAATATTAGATTAATTAAATTGCCTTTTTGAAGTTTTTCATAGAGTTTTTTGCTCATTCTTCTCTCACTGGAAACTGGAATTCAGCTAAGAAAACTAGGGTCTTAAAATAGTTTTATTTAATTAAGTAGAAATATTTCACCAATATTAAATGAATATAGTTATTACAACTGCGAGCTCTCAGACTACTTGAAACAAAAGTTCAAAACAAGTTGCTTTTAAATAAATTACTTACTTCTAAATGTTGTTTGTACTCGTAGTAAACTCGAAAACATAACGACATGAAGTACGGTGAGCTGCACATCAAGCTATACAAAACCAGTATAAGCTGACTTCTGATTGTACGAAAAACATACACAATGCGAGGTCAGCTATAACTGGTTTTGTATAACTTGATGTGTACCCGTGTGTACGATGCTTAGGTTGAGCAAAATATTATTCGATGTTTTTATTACGAATTTCTCTGCACCGGTTCAGAGTTTAGAAATTAGTAATTTATGTAAATCGACTAGTACTTAATTATTAATTGATACTGAAATATATACCTAATCTATAGAGAGGGTGACCGGTAATAGGGATGTTGACTACATCAAAAGAATGACATTCTGTGTAGTTCGTCTGTTAGACAGTCCAAAAATACTGGACACATATTTTTTGCTTGATCAAATTAATAACAAAATACAAAGATAAAGAGCATCAAAGTTCCGGAGAGGGGGCTTGTGACGTCACTCTTCAGTAAAAATTATACAAAGGTGTGACGTTTCACGAAACTTCAACGCACTGTATTGTCGTCATTTTCTGTTTACGAAAAAAAAGAAAAAATACGTGTCCCAAATTTTTTGATTATCTAACTGACGGACTTATTACTTTTTTTTTGTCGTCTCGCCTGTACAATACTTATATACGTAATTGTGCTCGTGATAACAAACAATTTTTACTATGGGAGCAAAACCGAAATCGCGAAAAAAATATCAGCTGTTCCGTACATTAGGCAAACATAAAATGTATTGAACAGCAGATTTTATTAGCGATTTCATGTTTGTTTATATTATAACAATCACGCTGCACACACAAAGTTAGTCCTGGGTGGGAGTCACCACGACCTCCGGCAGCAGTTAGGGGCACTCCACTAGACCAACAGGCCAATACGCCTTTTCCAATACAATTTTCCTTTTAAATATTTAAATATATTCTTAAATTATTCCGTCAGATGACGACCATTTTTTCTTCAAAATAAAAAATTTTAAACTTTTATGTCTACTTGTGGATAGCGTTGTGGGTTATATTATTATTAAAACTGTTTTAGTTAAATTAGTTATAAGCTCTGATAATGTAACTGTTTGCTATTCCTTTCAATAAAAATAAAAATAAAATAAAATATTGTTTCATGAATTTTGTATAGCTTATTCGTTTTTGGGTGAACCCAATTTCGTTATTTTTGTATCCCATATATAAAACTCTTTATTTATGGTATTGCGGCCCAAAAATTGGTTACCATCGAGCTGCAGTGGAAAAGGATTTATGTATTTTTTAGGGTTCCGTACGAGCCAATAAAAATCGGATTGAAGAGTAATAAAGGTCAAAATTGTAGGCATTTATATGTTGCGCGCTGTAGCAAGGTGCGGGTGACACTTTCAGTAACATTTCATTTCACTTTAGAAAGTTGCAGTGTTTTATAAATTATGACTTTAGTAGTTCAGCTGTACCACATTTCTAATATACTAAATCATTAATAACTGTAGTAAATTAATTTCAACCCAACCAGAATGTGCTAGTCCAAAATTAAAATTAATTTGGAATAAAAATTAAGCAAAGTGTTATTCGTATAACGTAACGCCTTCGACGTAATTAGTGATGGGATGTACTGTTACGATGGAATGTCGATATTTTATAGAATACTAGCCGACCCGTGCCCACTTCGTTGGGCGGTAAACATTTTAACTTGTGATGATATTATGAGTGTGGTTCGGCTAGTACTGAGTGCTATGAATTATCTCTTGACTACCAAAAGGAGAGTTTTGTTTTTATTGCATATCAGAAAGATGCTGCGCACGTTCAGCGCTAAATTCCTGAGCACGGGCCTGCGATGTTCTCACAGTTTGGCTAGCGAGCCGCTGAGAGCGAGAGGTATAGACTACCTATCCCTTGTTGCAGAGACATGCTGTCTTAAAAATAGAACAAAAATGTTGTCACGAAAAAAAACATAAACCCGATGGTTCCATATAAATTTTATGGCGATCGGTTCAGTGGTTCTCGAAAAATTAATCAAAAACAAAACAAAAATTGACAAAATATACATTGACGATATATGCGTTACTTCAAGTTTCTATTTTCGTTTTATATGTATTACTTTGAGAGATACTGTAAAACACAGTCAGACATTGGGTCTCGACACTAAAAAGTTTTAAAATCTATCTTTTTCCAAAAAAATACTTACCGCCTTCAAAAACTAAAAATACAAAAAAAAAACTAAAATTTCGGAAGTCTGTGGCAACACAAATTAATTGGCAGAAGAGAAGCCACTGACTTCCGAAATTTTAGTAATTTTTTGATTAAAGATTTTTTATTAGTACAAAGAAAGATAGTTATGTATAGCCATAAAACATTTAAATTTACAACTTTGTACACATAGTAGCACAAAATTGAATAACACAATAATTCTCGTAGTATCGATAGCGATAAAGTGAATTGCATATCGTCCCTAGTCTTGTGGTACTGACTGATGTCAACGTCATTCAGGCAGGTGTCACCCGCACCTTGCTACAGCGCACAACATATAATTCTGTAAGACAGTTTACAGGCACTTATGAATTGTCAACCAGTCGGTCGGTTAGTCAGAAAGGTGAAGCTAGTTGCTTGTTCCAAAACGTAGATCTCTATGGAGAAGAACAAGGAAGAAACTCCACGGACACTCTTTTCAAAACTCCATGTTTTACAAAAATTTGGTTACATTAGTTTTGATGCTTCTTTGCGTGGGGTTGCGGAATGTTTATAATAGTTACCGTGAACCCGGAACATAAAGGGCAACCGAAGGAACATGAGTGGGTTTTAGTCAGTAAAAGTCTGACACGAAGGACGGGAGAAGTCATTTGACCATTTTCCACTCCCCAAAAAAAATGCTTCTTTGCGTAAAAAACAATGTCGGTAATGAGAAAAATGCCGGGGTTGCGGAATGTTTATAATAGTTACCGTGACCCTGGAACATAAAGGGCAATCGAAGGAACATGAGTGGGTTTTAGTCAGTAAAAGTCTGACACGAAGGACGGGAGAAGTCATTTGACCATTTTCCACTCCCCAAAAAAAATGCTTCTTTGCGTAAAAAACAATGTCGGTAATGAGAAAAATGCCGGGGTTGCGGAATGTTTATAATAGTTACCGTGACCCTGGAACATAAAGGGCAATCGAAGGAACATGAGTGGGTTTTAGTCAGTAAGAGTCTGACACGCCCTCCCGTCGCACCCAGGACGGGAGCAGTCATTGGATGATTTCCCACTCACCAAAAAATAAAAAAATAAATAAATAAATAAATAAAAAAAAAATGAGAAAAATAATAAAAAAGTCATGGTAGTTAAACCTTCGAACACACGTAATTCGAGATACAATAGAAAGATAATAGCAGCCCGACAGCCGGCTGTCGCTTGGTTGTCGAAAGGTTAAGAGATGACCGATCTCAATTAATACCGCCCGTTCACGAGCATGACGCGTGGTATCAGCCCCATTTAGGTAAACTAATTTGAAACTCTTTTGCATAAGATTACTAATACCAATGTGACTTTTTAAATTTATATAATAATTCTTTGACATCACTGTCCTGTCATCCCGTGCCTCGGTGCGCACGTAAAGCCGTTGGCCCCGGTTGTCATTCGTAGAACTTTGACAGTCGTTACTGGTAGTCAGAAACTAGAAAGTCTGACCAGTCTAACCAAGGGATATCGTGTTACCTAATTGGGTTGTGGAGGTCTGATAAGCAGTCGCTTCACGTAAAACACTGGTATCCAGCTGAATCAGACTGGAAGCCGACCCCAACATAGTTGGGAAAAGGTTAGGGAGATGATGATGATATAAAACAGTTCTCTTGGGGATAAATGGACATGACAATTTCAAATTATATATTTCCATTATACCATTAAAAGTACTTTGAAACACCATTAACAAAGTACCATAAAATTAATGTAACAAATTAACCTTGTTTTTTTTTTCAACTGTTACTGTGTGGTTTGTCCAGGGGCCCTAGTCTGCTATTACAATTGTATCTCAATGACCAGTCATCGGCCGGATATTTGACAACTTTGACAGTTTTTGTATGGGAAATGTGTCAAAAGTTTGACGTTAGACGTCAAAAATCGTTGAGACATTGGGACACGATTGTAATAGCAGACTAGGGCCCCTGTTTGAATGTCGTATTTTAAATCTCTCTATCTATCTATATGCTTTTGCCCGCGGCTTCGCTTGCGTCTGAAAGAGTGTGTTCTTTGTAAACAGTAGGCTAGCAAGAAAGAGAAGAGTTTTGGAACTTCTAAAGAGGTAAAATGAGGAATGGAAGTATAGACTTTATCGGCAAGGCGAATAGGGCCGGTGTTGCTTAACTGACTAGTTTGAGAAGAAACAACCGAAACAAACTCAGAGGAAGCTAAAGCTAATCCGTACCAATATTATAAATGCGAAAGTATCTCTGTCTGTCTGTCTGTCTCTTCTTCACGCCTAAACTACCAATTAAGAGAATGAAGCCGCGGGGTACAGTTTGACAGCTCACAAACAAAGATAATTAATTATTTTTGTTCCAACTAAAAATTGTACAGCGGAACCCTTCATGTAAGCGTCCCACTCGCGATTGGCCAATTTTTTGTGATAAAGCAGTCTGTTGGGAATTCTGAAAAAAATATGGAAAATATTCAAGAATCTTTCTTATTGTTCGTGTGCCGAAGATTTTATTTCTGTTCCGGCTTTTGTCACTATTCAATCCGATTCTGATTTCAAAATATGTTTGGTTAGTTTCTGCCCGAGGATTTGTCTGCGTGAAAATATATCTTGGGACTTTTTACAATGGCATAGCTTACTTAACTTTTATAAGACAAAAAGTGGCCTATGTCACTCTCCATCCCTTCAACTATCTACACTTAAAAAATCACGTTAATTCGTCGCTTCGTTTTGCCGTAAAGATGGACAAACGAACACATTTTCCTATTTATAATATTAGTATGGGTTGTTAAAGTTCACTGACATAAGCTCCAAAGCTAATATATTTATCGCCAATTTCACAAGTCCTAGATCGTTTGCATACAATGTATACACAGTCCTTATATACATATATACAGATACGTAACTCACTGTCGCCGGACGATGTATGGCGCGAATAATTTGAAGCTAACGGATTTCGAACGTTTAAAATGGTTCCAATTTTAAATCCAACTTTAAAATTCGAATATTTCCAACGTATTTTTAAGAGTAAAATGTTCTTTGTTAAAATTTATTGGAAGTATAGAGTTGTCGATAGTGGCGACATCTATCACCTAACCAGCTGACATCCTATATCGCGCAATCAGAGTTTGACGCAACATAGTATATCTATAAAATCCCGACCATCGGGCAGTAGCCCACCAGACACGACACCCGTCTGGTCAGAGGATCCTCCCTTTTCTATAGAGAATAAGGATCTTTACACTCTGTTCCTCTTGCCACTAAAGACCTGTCTTTGCTATATGATCTACTAGCTTTTGCCCGCGACTTCTTCCGCATAGATTAATAGTACCCGTTCCCGGGAGATTTTCGGGATGAAAACTATCCTATGTCTTTCTCGGGTCCTAGACTATATCTGTACTAAACATTCAAATCGGTTCGGTGGTTTAGACGTGAAGAAGAGACAGACAAACAGAGTTACTTTCGCATTAATATAATATTAGTACGGAAGTACAGATCATTGGTGATTGGAATAAATTGTAACAACTTACATTTTTAGGACCCCATAATGTAATTGCATAGTTTCATCATCAATCCGTGGTGATATGATGGTATCACCCCTTGGCTTTATTAGCCTAGTTCTGTTCTGTCTCCTGCTTGATATGAAATGAAGTGGTACATCATATATTTTTCTTACTCCTCCGCTGTTCTTTTCTGATTAATTTCGTTGCGGGATCCAAGACAGCTAAATCGTTTCTCCGGGACTCGTCGAGCTTCATTGCTCGGCGCTTTTCTGGCGGACTCCACTGTTGATTCTGGCTTTCAGGAGTTGCAGTGGTTGGGAATAGTGTGGCGAGATGTTTTTAGAAATACGTCGAAAGAGTCGTTTACCTAATTAGTAGGCCTTGAGACATTTTAACATTGTCTCTGGGATTAAGTTTTTAATCTAAATAGAGTTTAGAGATGCCTAAGAAATTGAAATGTAGTGTGAAATTACTCTATTCTCCGTTTCATACACTTTCAGGCCATTTTGTACAAATTTGATTAGATAAAAGGTTTTCTGTTCTTTTGTGATCTTAAAGGTAAGGGTAGATAGAACAACTGTATACTTAAGGATAGTTCATTTTTAGATATTATACATTTTTATTAAAAAACTATTTTTTTTTATGTCATAATGGCTAAGGCGCCCGTCTTCATAGAGAGAAAAGAACCAAATTAAATAGTGCATTACAATGATGGGATGTACTTAAACAATATCTAAATGTCTATCTTCCACAATTCAAAAAGTACATAATTGTTACGCAATTTCTCGATTCCCTAGTATTCAACTAGATCCAATTAGACTAAAGGTCATAGCTCAGACGCACGGCGTCAACTCGTTGTCGATGGGTGGACCACCCGCGGTCAACCAGTGGGCCACCCGCGGTCAACGAGTGAACGCCGACGCGTTAACGAGTTGACGCCGCTTGGTCCACGAATTTTCGGCCCGCGCGTTGTCAACGCAAAGGCAGGCATTCGAGCAGCGAGTTGTCACCGAGTGGCCCACCCGCCGACTGCGCGCGAAGGGCTTATAACCGAGGCGATCTGGTGACGCTACGGAGTTGATATAGTGAGCGCATGCCCATACAAATCCATATAAAGAATACTAGCCGCAGGAGGCGAGTCGGTGCGGAGTTGGTGCCGGGTGGCTCTAATGAGCTATGACCTTAAAAGCAGACCCTAACATAGATTGGAAAAAGCTAGGTTTGGATGATTGCTTGTACAAGCCATCTAGAATGTCCAAAAATATTATTTGGCAGGCGACTTGCAAGAACAAGACTTTAATGTTGTATCGGTTTGTGAAGCTCCTTTAGATTAAAATTGAGCTCACGATGCTTTTTGAGGCAGGTTTACCCGAACTGTTAATGGCACTTTTCGCAAAGTTCTGGCCCGGATGTAATCCATACTAACTAATTCTATACAGGGTTATTGGTAAAACACCGACATCCTCTCAGGACTATGTTACTAACATAATCAACAACTTTTGTTCTACGACATTCTAAAAATTATCATGTTTTAGTTTAGTTCATTACATTTTCATACAAAATTAAAAATGTTTAAATTGAACTGCGTAGCAAACGAGAACAGTGCGCGGCAAGCGTAGGTATGCTGTTACGGCACAATACAGAGTTGAAATGTGTTAGATAGGACAACGAAATCTTGAAGATTTGTTTTTGGTAAATATATAACATTTTGTAAAAAATCATAGAACAAAAGTTGTTGTTTATGATTATAGTAACATAGTCCTGAGAGGATGTCGGTGTTTTACCAATAACCCTGTATATCTCCTTGCGTTGGTATCGGCATTTCTTCTCACAGGTAGTCAGTTAGCAAACGCTAACTCCAGCAAGTTTATAAAAAAAAATGACGTGTAAAAGTGATTTTAAATCCTACTTGCATTATAAACCATTTATTTATTTCATTTTATTTGCTCATTTCTGTTCTATCTGCGGTCACTCTGAGCGTGTATTAATATAATTGGGGACACTTCGATGTCGTGAAATTGTTTGCTAAGGAGAGTGGGCCGTCCTTGAAAGAAAATATTATATTATCTAAGATAGTGTGTTGTGTGACTCACGCAAATATAAATATAAATATAACTAGCCAAATGTACGTCTGACTCATCGGTCAAGAGATTCGTAATATAAGTGAGACAACCCAAAAAAAATAGTCCGTCAGTTAGATGGGTTCTGGGACATCTCGAAAATTTTGGACACGTATTTTTAATTTTTTAAGTCGATACTAAAGGCCTACGTAGACCGGGACGGCGTGGCAAGGGATTTTGCCGTGAGTCAGCGCACACTGGCCGATTATATGCCGCGGCATGCCATGGCGGCGTGCCGCGGCACGACAAAGCACGCCTCAGCGACCCCTGCTGCCGTTTGATCGAGTGTTGGTGTGCCTCAGTTTTAAAATGAGTCGCCGCCGGAGTCCGTGGCATGCCGTTGCTTACCGCAGTATACCACGGCATCCCGCCACGGAAGCCTGTTGCGCAACTTTTATGCCGTGCGATAAAATCCCTTTCAATGCCACGGCATCATTTTTAAGCATAGCAATTTATGTCGTATTTCTGTAATAGTACGGTTGAATGTCCATTAGTAAAAATTCAAATCCCTTGCCATGCCGTCCCGGTCTACGTAGGCCCTAATACGAAAATTGACGGCAATAATGTGCGTTGAACAAGTTGTCCACAAGTCTAGGTACAATTTTTACTGAACAGTGACGTCACAAGCCCTCACTTTTTAAAGATTTGATCAAACAAAAAGTATGTGTCATCCAGTACATTTTTTACCTTTTTTTTTCTTCTATACCAACCTGTCATGCTATCACTTATTTCATTCTCCTTCATATCATTCTTAACAAAAATCCATCCATATTTCCTTCGGTTTTCCTCTCCGTCTCCCCTTTCAATTCTACATTCATACTCAGAACTGTCCTTACTATATGCTCGTCCCTGCTTTTCACATGCCTGTACCACGACAAACGATAAAAAGCTATAATGATAATACCAACCTATTACTGCCCCACTGCAGGGCAAAGGCCTCTTCTCATATTGAGAAGGCTCAAGCAATGATCACCACGCTTGCTCAAGGCGGATTGGCAATTTCGGACTTATATTAACTACAAAACCCTGGTTTCCTCACGATGTTTTCCTTTACCGATGTGATGTCTAAGATAAACTTGAAAAAGTACATATTATTATTATGAATTAAAAAAATCACATTGGTACTTGTCCGGATTTAACACGCAACTTCTTCCATCAGAAGCGGGATCCTTAACAACTAGGTCATCATGACATACGAATAAAAGCTAGTTATTAAAACGAATTTCTTCATCTTCCCCAGGAGTTCCTGGACATCCTTTCCCGAGTGGCTCGCGGTTCAGTTCAGGAGAAGCTGTCGTGGGTGTTCACGCTGTACGACGTGGACGGCGACGGGCGCATCTCGCGCGCGGAGATGCTGTCGGTGGTGCAGGCTATATACGAGTTGCTGGGCCGCGCGGCACAGCCTCCCGTGCACAGCACTGCCGCTAAGGACCATGTCGACCGGATATTTCATGTGAGTAGCTTGAAACTGGGCTCCTAGTCCCAGTGGTCTATCATGTAAAGACAACGATACTAGGGTCAACGTGCTTCCTGAGGCTTGGAACGTGTCTTTGAAAATGCACTGTCATTTATAGGGTCTGGCTTCTAGTGGACAGTCATTTATGGGGTCCAAATGGTTAAGGCAGCCGCTGAAGTGTGTTTTTTTCCCCCTAGAAGGATTTTTAGCGAGAATATGGTCGGAGCGGCGATCTAAAAAACTAGGGGCACAGTCATGCAAGAACATAATTTATAGGGTCTTTTTCCTTCCATTTCTTCCTCTTTGACCATGACCATGAGAATTGCATATTTCATGTAAGTATGACAAAATTAGGCAATTCACGGTCTAAAGTCCGGGACGTCATGAAACCAGTGTAAACCGGGCTCCCGAATCTTGGTAGTAATAAGAAACGAGGGGTTCAGCCTTCCACTCTCAGTTTTTTTGTTGAGGAGATTGATGAGAATTTGCTCACGAAAAAAGGTCTGTGATGACTGTGTTGAGTTTCTCGCTGTTCATATAATATCTAGCACCCAATGCCTATTTCCCATAGAATAATTTTACAAAGAGGATTTCTCTATTAGTCCAGATATTTAATTCGTGCAACGTGAAATAAACCGTAAAGCCGTTTCGGTTATTATTCAATTTTAATAATAACGTAGAAGCACACTAAGAATCATTTTTGGAAATTCAACCACGAACTGTGTGTATTACCAGAAGAAAGTTTGTGTAAGGCCACAGAAAACAGCTAATACGATACATTAGTTAGAAACACAGAGATGTTAAAGGGATGTAAAGGCAAAAAAGAAATTGATGCCCATCAAAAAGGTCGTAATGTGTTCTTACACGTGCCCGCGTGTTTATTGTCGGTAATTTCTACCTGTTCGCTTCGTAATGTGGAATTGAGTGTTATTTAACACACCGCCATCTAACGGGAAAGTGGAAGTTACAGTGACACGTAGTGACATCTATTTTCGTTTTGCCGCAACTACAAAATTTAGAACTACGCCATCTATTGAAAGAAAGAGGCATCAGGCTTCGAAAAAATATCGTTGAGAGTGGAGGATAAAAACCAACCGTCTTTGTGTAACAAAAAGTGTCAGTTGCTAAATAAAGATGACGCTACTAGTACTCGTAGATTTGTAATAAGCCCATGTAAGCCCAAAACATGGGGATGCGGCTTATTTTAACTAAACAGTAAAAAGGTAATCCTCTTTATATTTTTGGACTGTAAACAGCATTGCACTGCTTTATTGGTATATCTGCAATTGTTACACTTTGAAATGCTAAACCACTGCATAAATATCCCATTGGAAAATGTATTTAATTATGTATTTATTACCTCTCGAGCGCAAGGCGCTTGAGGTGTGTACGCTTATGTACAAACGGGTGTTCGTAAGGCCCTCAAGAGTTTAAGTTATATGAATCATTGAAAATAAGCCTACCTAACCACTGATATGTAAACAAAACACCAGTGGAGAAGTTGGTACAAAAAGAACAAGTCCGAATACGGTCGAACTCACTGTAACATGTCTTACGACTACGTCCACTCATTCCAACCAACCTCTCCATTTCCAGCTCATGGACACCAACTGCGACGGTGTGGTGACTCCTGACGAACTGGCTCGCTGGTGCAGCCGCGACCCTGCGCTGCTCAGCTCGTTGGAGACTATGGACACCGTCTTGTGATCCACGGGGCGCAGCGCCGAGCACAGGTAAGCTCCTTCTTAGAAGCACCCTTAGTAGCTAGCTTCCCACAGTGTCATCTGCCTAAAGTAGATTGAAGGCAGTTGGATCGTTTCACCGTTGTTTCGTGGTAAAGTATCCTCTTAGCAACAGCTCCTTAAAGAGCTGGGAGCTGGTGCAACCGTTGTTCAATTCGCTGGAGACAGACACGGTATTGTGATCCAACATCCAACACCCTCATCATCATCTGTCTTTTCCCAAACATGCAGTACTAGAGCTTTTGCCAACCACTCCAAGCTCTCACAAACTATAAAACGCAGACCCAATTCTGAAAAGATTTGTCATTTACGGTTATAAAACCAGCTAAGCGACTGTGTGAACATCAGCTGTAGGTATCAGGTATCAGCCATCTTACAAATTGCCTCTACAATCATCACCTGCTTTATCTAGATACAAGGCAGTAGAATCTTGTATTCGGGACCCATCGAGTTTCTTTGTTCGACGCTTGCACCACATTGGGGCCCCCTGGATCCTGGATACAGCCCGTTTTAATTTAACATACGATCCTTTTTTTTAACATTATTGTAGATATCTAGTTAGCAAGAGTATCCCTATACGTATTGCAACTTCAGTCAATTACTGCGGTGCACAATTTCCAAAAGTACACATAATGACATTGACAAAAAGCTACTTATGAACTTCCTAAACATCACCACTATTCGACAATTCCAGGTCGGACTCGGCGCGTGCATCCTGCTCCACGGCCGCAGACAACTGTTCGCCCTCTCCCTCTGGCTTACCTACCACTCACTCTACAACCTTTGCACAACAGCAGATAGACAAGGACAGAACTAGCGTTGAAAGCTACGCCCCCCAACTACCCCAACGCAAGGAAAGAAGCGAGAGCTTCGCGTCAGTTGAGACTCATGCTGACAGAGATAGAAGTATTGTGGAAAGTGAGTGTGAGAGTGGGATAGATAGCGGTGCCGCTAGCTCGTCGACTAGTGGAGTGAAGAGTGCGGTTAGTAGTGGGATTGGGAGGAGTGAGGAGGACAAAGTTGTGGTGGAGAGGAAAGTGGAAGAGAAGAAGAAACAACCGCCTCCTGTACCTGCTAGAGTTGTTGCTTGTGTGAGTATTATAGTTAAGTTGCCTCTATCTAGCGCGGGTACAGTCTTCAAATCAATTCAAAAGTTGAAACCTAATGTTTTGAATCACATAATCGAGTTTGAAGCCTTTAATTCACCGGGGTTGCGAAATAGTTTTAATAGTTACCGCGGCCCCGGAACATAAAGGGTGACCGAAAGAACAAGGGAGGGTTTAAGTCAGTGAAAGTCTGACACTTAGGGTGGGAGAAGTTATTTGATGATTCCCATCCATAAAAAAAATCAGGAGAAGTCACGTCATAATCAAAGTCTACTCAAATATCCGCAATTTGATTATAGAATTATAGTGAACAAACTAAACCCAGGCCAGGAGTGGCTGGTGATACTCAATACTCCCCTAGACCCCCTGGAGAAGCAGTGGCCATCTCTAAGCTCGACGCCCTCCCGACTATAATGTATTAAACAGCTGTTATTTTTTTCGAGATTTCAGAGTTCCATAATAAAAGTTGATTGTTTATATGAGTAAAAAACACGTAGTATAATTATATAGATATTCTACTAATTCGTATAATACAATATTTTTCAGATAACTGAAGAGACAGTCCAACGCAAAGTGAAGCGCCGACCACGAAGATCGAGCTCACCGCAGCTGCCACGGTGAACTGCACCTCAAACAATTCGTTAAAAGGTTTATTATTCTTCGAACGCTGTGCTTATGATACTACGCATTCCAATATGTACCTTACGCTATTTTTAAGTCAGATAATAATTATTAGAAATTAAGAATATTTCAGAATTTAATGAAACGATTTGATGAATCGAGTTTGTTTTTAAAGCACACAATGCTAATAATTGTGTTATTAAGAGTATTGTTAATTAAAATATTAGTAGTATTTAATTATTTATTTCACAAAGTAATCTATTTACTATTATTATCATAAATTATTATTAAAAAATCGTCTTAAGCTCGACAGCAACATCGTCAACATACACGAAACATTATTTAGAATTACAATAATTATGCATTCTACTATTAACTTTTAAGGAAACAACTTAATACTTATTTACAAAACCAAATATTGTGACATTATTAAAATTAAATATTATTAATTAATTATAATTATTATATTAACAAGATGATGAGTGTACGTGTACCTGATAGTAACCTTCGTGTGAATCAAAGCCTCTAAACTATATGTAAACTATTGTTAAATTTTTTCCCTCCTAACCTAAACATTTCTGGATTTATGATCAATATGAAATTTATAATATAATAAAGTAAGATTTCTTTTTTCATGGTACAGTCTGTTTTCTAAACATATTTGAAACACTTTCAAATACAAGTCCTTATGGACACCATCTTGAAATGTGGTATGTACTGTAAGGAACAGCTATTTTTCTAAAAGAATTTAGGGTTGTTTCCAAAACAAACATAGTTCATATTGAAGAATACTTTAAATACCCTTGAAAATATAAATCAATAGTCAGACTGTACTTTAAAACGAAAAATGCTGATATTTACAGGTACAATCTTCTGCTTTAAAAAAAAATATCAGGTAATGATTAGAGTATAATAAAAATAATACTTTAAGTCAGGCTTTAAAGTATTATTTTAAATATTTAACGAAATCTATGACGTAAATAATATTATATATTGTATTTAAATGAAACGAAGAGCAATATTCAGTATTATAGCTTTACTATTCTATTATACTTATTAAATACTATTTAATAGCTATTTATATTCAATGTTTAAGGTATTAAGCTCTGGTTTTATATAGTTTCTTGCATATTATAAAATTATTCTTTAAATATTTTTTATCAAAGTCAGAAAGAGAAACCCAAACAGATGACATATATATTCAAATTATATTTTTTGGTACTTACTTTAAACAAAAGTTATCGTGTGTGGTGTTAGTTAATACATGAATCTTGAAGCAGTCTTTATCTGGACTCCTTGAGTATGGTTTAAATATGTTTGCAAGAAGCTATCAGTACAGTTCGACCATCAAAAACCAGATTAAAGCTTAGAACATTGTCATAATTCTCTTCTTATCTATACTAAATTATACTATCTTCGACCTTAATTAGTAAATAATAAATTATCTCTACACCATTGTTAATAAAATCTAAAGTTAAGCCTTAAATCCGCGACTTAGAATCAGATGGGCTGCCCATGACACTTCTAAAAGTTTAACCAATCAGTCTAACTGGTATCGGGTTATCTAATAACTGGATTGTGGAGGTCTGATAGGCAGTTGCTTCATGTAAAACACTGGTATACAGCTGAATCCGGTTAGGCTGGAAGCTGACCTCGACATATTTGGGAAAAAACTAGAGAGATGAGGAATGAAATAACAGTGTTGTGGAGGTCTGATAGACAGTCGCTCCATCGAAAACACTGGTATCCAGCTGAATCCGGTTAGAAGCCGACCCCAACGTATTTCGGAAAAGGCTAGGGAGATGATGTCTAAAGAAACGTGTTGTGGGGGTCTGATAAGCACTGGTATTCAGCTGAATCCAGTTAGACTGGAAGTCGATCCTAATACAATAAAGTAAAGGCTGGTAACTCTGTTGTGGAGGTCTGATAGGCAATCACTCCGTGTAAATCTCTGGTATTCATCTGGGTTCAGTTAGAATGGAAGACTGGAAGCCGAATCTAATATAGTTGGGAAAAGGGATAGAGAGATGACGAGTAATGGGTCTTCTGATTGTAATTCGTGGATACCAATGATAAAACCATTCATTCTAGAGGTCCAAATGATGACTATGTTGATTGTGACAGGGTGCCATGTTAGCAAATGAAAGAAATTTTGGAGGAATCTGTCAAAATAGCTCGACTTGAAAATGTATGACGTTTTTTGCAAGCTGCAACGCTTTATTACGTTATTTATGGTGACTATAAATTACTGACGGATACTCTTCTTCAAAATTTGTTTTTCAATTTCTTCCGAGCACGCATTCGTTTGAATATTGTGTTACCTACTACCTTTTTTTTAATGCAGATACAATGCGCATTTATCAACATATAACGTAAAATAGTGTTACAATTTGCAAGATATTTCATTTCATTGGCTACCTTGACGGATCCCTTCCAATCTATCTATCTCCTATCATTAGAGTTTTCAATATACTTACCTTATATAGAGTATTTAGTATTTCAAAATAATTTGCACAGGTCACAGAGTGAGTCACAAATCTATTGTCTTAAATCTTGATCAGGTTATATAGAAGTGGTTGTCAGACCTTATATGGGACCTTAGTAATAGAATCTCTGTCAAAGGGAGTACGATGTCCCCCCCCCCCCACCCCACTGGGCTGGTCTGGCCTTCAAGGTCACTTAAAACCATTTGGCATACGTCAGAGTCCAAGGGGCCTCGTAGCGTAACTAAAAAATTCTTCAAAATTCTTTAGGGTCCTTAGCCAATAACCAGCTACGCCCTGGTTTACATGCATTTGGGTCCTATGGCAGCTACCGACTCGTCTAAAGACTCTTCTATATGGGGAACCCATTGAATTCTGTCATTCTTGTTTATTAAGCTAGTGCTGAAAAGCCATATTATTACATGACCATGATCGGTCCCAAACTCAAAATCTCAAGCATCAGAAACTATCCTTTACATAATTATTATACTCACAAAAATAAAACTATTTACTTTATTATACTATGTAATTCTTCTTAAACAACTGAGATAAAACATACGTTGCTAGCACGGACTTTGGCTTAGCTATTCTCTGTCTTTTTCTCACCATTGCCGTTAGTTAGTTGTGCGAGAGAGACAATTTAACTTAGCTAAGCTTGCTATACAACGTTTAATTATCTCTGTTTAAAATATATTTACAAAAGGCGAGACGATATAAAAACTAATAACCCCGTCAGATGGATTATTAAAAAAATTTGGACACGTATTTTTGCTCCTGAACGAAAAATGACGACAATACAGTGCGTTGAAGTTTCGCGTGCCGTCACGCCTTACAATTTTTACTGAACAATGACGTCACAAGCGCTCCGGAACTGTGTTGCTATATATCTTTGTATTTTTTTATTAATTTGATCAAGCAAAAAATACGTGTCCAGTATTTTTGAACGGTTTAACGGGCAGACTAATAGGTTCTCAACGTGGGCGATAACGCTCCCTTGGGCGTTTGAGACTTTCGGGGGGACAGTAGAAGACCCAGAGAAAATGAGGGGGCATTTTTTTTTTTTGGTGAGTGGGAAATCATCAAATGACTGCTCCCGTCCTGGGTGCGGCGGGGGGGCGTGTCAGACTTTTACTGACTAAAACCCACTCATGTTCCTTCGGTTGCCCTTTATGTTCCAGGGTCACGGTAACTATTATAAACATTCCGCAACCCCGGCAGGCAAATTAGGGGGCATTGAGATGGCGCAGAGGGGGCGTGGGTAGATTAAAAAATTTAGTCTAAAATCGCAAAAAAAGAAAATGGGGGGCTCTAGAAAGAAACTATTCTCAAAGTGGACGGTGAGCAAAATAAGGTTGAGAAACTACTAAACGAAATGCCATTATTTTAATGTAGTCGTCATTCCTATTGCTAGTTTAAAATAAAGTTCTTCCAATCCTAGTGCGTTAAATAGCGGTTTAAAAGCTTGTAGCTTAACTTCGAAATGTATTGTTATCTCTGTCGCACTCGCAAATTCTTCTATTTAAGCTGATGTGCGAAAGAGATGTCTATTTGGAGTGCGTGACCAATTATATTGTAAGGCGGAATGACCATTTTCTTTAATTTTATTGTAACGGTTTAAGGGCTTAAATGGACAGTTTTGTGTTATTTTAATATAGCCAAAATTACATACAAATATAAGTTATTTTTACCATGAGACTTTATCAAACCTGAGATAAAAAAAAACAATCAATTTGGACCCTACAGCGAAGATTCCATAGTTTACTTTATACTTTACATGAATACTTCAAATTTTTATTAGCACTTAATACAAACTAAACCAAATATCATATTTATATCAAGTTCAAAAGAACAAAATTTTTAAAAGTTTCTCCAAAATACCCGTTATTTCAAGCTTCTTAAGGTCCATTTCAGTTTAATGGTCGTTCCGCCAGAATCTTGCGGAACATTAATAGGCAATACTTCGTAGTTATTAGAAATTTGAAATACTCTACGCTCGTTGAAACTAAAGTAATATATTTTCTCTCTTGTTAAAATAATGACCATTTTATGAGCCTTAATTAAATTATTGTAGTATTTATAAGAGGTTAGGCTCCAACTTTGTCTTGTTAAGGATTGGTCGCAAACTGGCTGCAATTATTTTGACCAAAACTTTGCCCAAATTAGCAATTTAAAAACTGTTATCCCACTTCTGATATCAAAAGTCAAAAAGTCAAATAATTGCTGATTTTTTCAAAATTTGTGAGATACCGCTTGTGTCATCGTATAACTGGTCTATAATAATTGTAATGCATATTAAATTTGTTTCTATAAATCAACTAGGGTAATTCTGTGTGACCACTCTTAACCAGACCTATATTACAAGATAATAATTTTAAAATGGAGCAACTAACAATAATAGATGATATATTTAACGTTTGGATAAATGCAGACATTTATTATGAAACTGGAGTTGACTTAGCATTTGATTCTATGTATATTAGTCGTTACGTGTAAGCGAGAGTCTGACCAGTCTAACCAAGAGGTATCGTGTCACCTAGTTACTGGGTTATGGAGGTCTGATGGGCAGTAGCTTCATGTAAAACCTCGGTTCAGCTGAGTATGGTTAGACTGCAAGCCGACCCTAACATAGTTGGGAAAAGGCTAGGAAGATGATGAATTGTGTCACAGACAGACAAAAGTGCTTTTTATTAAGCTTGACCACAATGTAATTAAAACAATATACTTCTAATACAGAAACCAGTCTCTTACTTAGATCATAAATGTCACAGACACAATGTAATTTTTCAATACTTGAGAAAAAATAAACTTTTCGTATTTTAATCCGCAGAACACGGCTGCAAGATTATTAAAAAAAACTCTAAGACAAATGAACCATGTATCCAAACTAAGTTTTAATTATAAGAGTTTTATCTTCGACCAATCACTGTCTTGTGTATGTATGTGTGTGTGACCTTCTGTCTGTGTAGTATTTTGCTGGTTATTCTTATATGTACACCAAGCATAAAATTTACAGCTATAGTTTTAAGCGCAGTTCATTTAATGAAAATTTTTATTATGTATTTAGCATTTTTTTAAATTTAATTTTCAAAAATAAATGTTAAGTTATATTCGCTCAGATTAATGGCGTCGCAAAAAATATATTTCTATTTCTTTTTGTCTTTTTAAAATAAAATATTTACACCTAGTCAAAAATATTAAAGCAGGCATAATTCAAAAGCAATTAAGGTTATAAAAAATAATTTAACTCTTAAAAATTGAATGACATGCATATTATCTAATTTAAAACTATATAGAATTTAGTGGAGTTGTCCGCGACTATAGTTTTTATCTTTATAACATCATTGTCACTTATAGGTGACAACAATTGAATTATAAGTTCCGTATCCATAAGGGTGGGAAATCCTCAAATGATTTCTCCCGCCCTGGGTGAGACTGACTAAAACCCACCCTTGTTCCTTCGATTGCCCTTTATGTTCCGGGGCCGCGGTAACTATTAGAACTATTCCTCAACCCATGAACTATAAGTTAGCCTTAAGTATTTAGTTATTAATTTATTTAATGTATTTACTTCAGTATGGACTTAAGTAACCAGCAATACACGTCATGGCAGAATAATTTGAGTTTTATTTACTCCTTGGGTTACTAAAGACTTACCTATAAATAATAATGAATAAATCTAGTACAACTCACACAAAATAGCACAAAGTTGGTGCCCTGAGACGGGGAGACGGGGTCGCGGCAGGCCACGAAGGAGATGGCGAGACGAACTGGACGGATTTCTACATGATTGGAAAAAAGAAGCGAGGGATCGCGATTCATGGAAGAAGTGGAGGGAGGCCTTTGCCCAGGAGTGGGAGAGAACAGGTTAACAAAAAAAAAAAAACAACTCACACACGGTCATCTGATCCCAAAGCAGAGCTTGTACTATGGTAACCAGACAACTGATATACATACTTCTATTATTTATAAATACATACTTATCATAGATAAATAATAAGTGATGGTGCTGATTCTCTTGTTCACAAACTTAACTAAATTTAAGTTAAGTGCATCTTTCTCTTTCCATTTCTTAAAGAAAAGGACAGAAGATACATAATATTAGTCCAGTCCTGTCAAATTAGCCAGCGCCTGAAGTAAATCGACGTATTTTTAGTCGCTATGTTTTTAATCGCGTCTAAATTATCTATGGAGTGTCTTATTTGATAGGAACAAACTAATATTTTATCTTTTGTCCTTTTCTTAACGAAATGAACAGAAAAAGAAGCACTGAACTTAAATTTAGATTAGTTTCTGAACAAGGGACTCGGCTCACTTGTGGCACTAAAAAGTAAAAAAAACAACTATTACTTCATCTTATTTCACTGAATGAAAATTTAACAGACTGAATACCAATGCAGGCAAATCAGCGAAGCAATACTAATACCTAATAATAACAAACCATGACTAAAGTTATAATCAAAGTATTTCCGCGACAATATAATATTTAACTTTTAATATTAGATTTCATTTTTAATTCAGATTCCTTTGGGTGAGCCGGTTCAAATGTTACAAAAATTTTAAGTAAGTTTCACTATTTTTTTTTTTTTTTTACCAGCGTGTTGGTCTATTGGTTAGTGACCCTAACTGCTGGTACCCGACCCGGGCCAAATCATTGTAATTATAAATTATATATTGTACTTATATCAATAGTTGTGTCAATAGGGATGATGGCCAAGTTAGTGTCAGGCCACGCATAGAATCATTATCTCCCTAGCCTTTTCCCAACTATGTTGATGTCGGCTCCCAGTCTAACCGGATTCAGCTGATACCAGTGTTATACGTGAAGCGACTGCCTATCAGACCTCCACAACCCAGTAACTGGGCGACACGATACCTCTTGGTTAGGCTGGTCAGACTTTCTGACTTCTGCCTACCCGTAACGACTGTCAAAGTTCTACGAATGGCAACCGGGACCAATGGCTTTACTTGCTTTCCGAGGCACGGGATGTCTGTGATGTCCAAGATAAACTTTAGAAAGTACATATGAATTGAAAAAGTCACATTGGTACTTGCCCGGATTCGAACCTACAACCTGTTGTCTCGAATCACGTGTGTTCGAAGGATTAAGTTGAGGTTTGGGATTACCTGCGAATATCTACCTCAGGGCCTCTCCTCCTCTCCTGGTGTAACAAAGTTATCTAAGCCTTTATAGTTTTCGTTTAAATTTCATTACATAGACTGCCATCACGATTGTTTTTATTTTTCGAACCAGCCGTTCAGTTTTTGGAGAAAAAATATAATGGCGCCCATTCTCTTATTCACAAACTAACGTATTTAAGTTAAGTGCACCTTTCTCTTTCCTTTTCATTAAGAAAGGGACAGAAGATAAAATATTAGTTATGTCCTGTCAAATTTAGGTACTCCATAGATAATTTAAACACGATTTAAAACATGGCGACTAAATACACGCCAATTTTCCTCAGGCACTGTCTAATTTGACTTTGTCGACGCGACGTTTAAATACACATACGTACGGACCGACTTTAGGGATAAAAAAACTATCCTATGTTAAGTTATCGCAGGCTATGGACTGTCTCTGTAGCAAATTTCATTTAAATTGGTTCAGGTGTTCTGGCGTGAAAGCGAAACAGACAGAGTTACTTTATGTAAATTCGTTAAACCTATAAAAGATATTGATTAAAATAAAGAGTGATAACATAAAAAGTTGGGGACAAAAATAAATAATTATATTAGTTCGTTACGCATTTTATATGTAACGAAAACCGTGGCATTTTTGCATTAACTTCTACCCAATAATATTATAAGTAAAAGGTGTAGATAGGTTACCCAAACGAAATTCTATCTTCAAAAACGGCACACTAACGCACGCATACATTACACGTCAAAGTAGGATGACATGATTGAAGTAGTGCGAGTGAAAAAGAGATAAACGTCAAATGTCAACGCGATACTCAGTATCATGTTGGTCAATTGGCAAACTTTTAATGTGCCACTTTTTGACTGCATATAACCTATCTACGCCTTTTTACATAAAATATACCTGTGTCTTCTGAGAATGGTCTAGATTCCCTTGTTCATAAACTGAACTAAATTTAAGTTGAGTGTATCCTTTTCTTTCCATTTTATTAACAAAAGGACGGCAGATAAAATATTAGTTTTTGTCCTGTCAAATTAAGACACTCCACAGATAATTTAGACGCGATTAAAAACATGGCGACTAAAGATACGTCGATTTACTTCAGGCGCTGTCTAATTTGACAGGACTAAACTAAAATTATATCTTCTGTCCTTTTCTTAATGAGATTAAAAGAGAAAGATGCACTTTTAATTCAGTTTAGTTTGTTAACAAAAGACTCAGCACCAAGATACTGTAAATTTTAATTTCTATGAATTTTGAATAAATAAACAATTTGGCGGGCCTTGTGGTCTATTGTTTAGTGACCCTGACTGCTAGGCCGGAGGTCGTGGTTTCGATTCTCACCCAAGACAAATTTATAAGTATGTTGTATTGTATTTATTATTATTATTATATTATTTATAAGTATGTTTAGCAGTTGTCTATAATATGTATGTATTTATAAATTATATAAGTATGTTTAGCAGTTGTCTGGTTACCATACCCTAATTACCATTTCCTAATTAATTTTAATTTTTATTATGTTTATATACTCTTTTGACGGAAATGGTTTTGACATTATATACATTCTTCTCTTCACATTTAACAATGTACAATTAATAATATTGTAACAACATTATTTTTTAAAAAGAGTAAGTATGGAGTTTCTTGCCCATTCTTCTCCATACGTAACAACATTTCCGAATGGGCGGTAGATTCACTTTTGTTTATAAGTATGACGTTTCAAAGTGCCTTTTTTTGGTCTAATGGAAATAAATGATTTGACTTTGACTTTGACATAGTACAAGCTCTGCTTAGTTTGGGATCAGATGGCCGCGTGTAAATTATCCAAAGATATTTATTTATTTAATTTGTTTATTTATAAATTATTTCGGTCCTCAGCCATCGTCGCAGGTCCTACCTAGTCTCTAGACCTGATTACAAATGATTAGCACTACAACATAACTGCATTTTCTGCGGTAGATGTTGATTAATTAAACGTAATCCGATATGCGTGTTTACACATATTGTATGTTATGTATTATCACGACTTTAGGGGGTAGCTAGGGCTTCATTGTTAATATATACTAATACAAGCTGTTACCCGCGGCTTCGCTCGCGTTAGAAAAAGGCCTAAGTCAATCTCCGTGCCTTCAACTATCTCCACTTAAAAAAACACGCCAATCCGTCGCTTCGTTTTCAAAAGACGGACAAACAGACAGACACTCACACACACACTTTCCTATATATAATACTAGCCTTTGCCCGCGACTTCGTCCGCGTGGATTAATAGCTCCCGTTCCCGGGAGATTTCCGGGATGAAAAATACCCTATGTCCTTTCTCGGGCTCAAGACTATATCTGTACCAAATTTCATTCAAATCGGGTTATGCGTGAAGAAGAAACAGACAGATAGAGTTACTTTCGCATTTATAATATTAGTACGGAAGTATGGATTAGTAGGATTTATGTACCTCTTAAAAATTAAATAACCGCTAAACCAAAACAAATGATTACAGACCAATCAAAAACAAAAGCAGGTGATTTAATTTGTCATCTCAAAGTCGATCCACATATTAACAAAATTGGAGCATTGGATACGCCTTCAACGCATAGCGTACCGTGTGCGTTATAAATATAAGCGCATAAACAAACACGGCGCGCACAACGGAGCACAGATGTACTGGATCATTGGTGAGTTATATTTTTTTACTAGTAGACCCTAATAATGAATAAATATACCAGCCTATTACTGCCCCACTGCAGGGCAAAGGCCTCTTCTCATACAGAGAAGGCACAAGCATTGATCACCACGCTTGCTCAAGGCGGATTGGTGATTTCGGACTTGTATTAACTATAGTCCAGGTTTCCTCACGATGTTTTCCTTTACCGATGTTTGTGATGTCCAAGATACATTTTAGAAAGTACATATGAATTGCAAAAATTACATTTGTACTTGCCCGGATTTGAACCCACAAACCCTTCAAGAGAGGTAGGTGCCTTAGGGCCCAACATGGCCACGCCTGCCGGGGTTGCGAAATGTTTATAATAGTTACCGTGACCCTGGAACATAAAGGGCAATCGAAGGAACATGAGTGGGTTTTAGTCAGTAAGAATCTGACACGCCCTCCCGCCGCACCCAGGACGGGAGCAGTCATTGGATGATATCCCACTCTCAAAAAAAAAAGGGGGTGCCTTACCACTAGGCCGTCATAAAAAGTAACTACTATGACAAATTCAATGCACAGCCAAAACAATTGAAGCTACTAAAACCTTAGTAGTTTTTGCGTTCACTATCACCAAAAACCGGCCTGATCCATTTAATATTATTATATTATTTTGGCTTCGGTCGTCAAGGTTTCCAACACCCCTGTTACACAAATTATTTTTCCTTGATCTATTTCCCAGAACGCTCTTCTCAAAATTCTGGTTTGTCGCAATACTAAACCACGTTCAACTAGTTCATATTGTAACAGCAAACCATAGATAGTTGCAAAACTATGGAATCATCACGACTTTGGCAGTAGTTCCTTGACCCCCAAAATTCAGTCATCCACAAAAAGTCTCTCATACCATATTCATTGTTCCAGCCTTGTGTGTCCTAAGCGGATGGGTAGCGCCGCACGCATGTCGCTCCGTCGACGTCCGCGAAGACCCCAAAGACCTGGAACCACTCCTGGCTCACCACCTCAATGAGGGCAACATCGCTGAACTCCTGATCCCACTCCTCGAACGAAGCTTAGCTCAGAGCGAAGCCCAATCTAACGACCGTCCACACAAACGGAAACCTGGTAAAAAAGTCATTCAGGTTCTCCCGTACAGAAGTTCTGAAGAAAATAAAAGAAAGGGCTGGAGGAAGCTCAACACACATAAAAAACAAGTGGTGGAAATAACTCCACTACATGGGAAAAATAAGGCGAAACCTCTAGCTTATATTCTCTCTGCTAAACCGAGTCATACTGAACGTGCCCACAAAGATGATGACTCGTCTACTTTTGAGCTAGAACATGATAAATCCAGTGAAGAGCAGCAGTCTAATGAAAGTAATAATGGTAGTGAAGAAGACGATGTTAAAACTACAAAATTATCAAACTTAGAGAGCGCTTCAAGTAACACACAGTCCAGCGAAGAAAAAAACAGTAATGATTTTAAAGATTCCAATGAAAGTGATAATCAAAGCGCAGCAGATGTTACCGCTGAGAAATCAGAGGAAAGTGATAATGAGCAATCTGATGAAACCAGTCTTGCAGTAATCGAAGACGATGAGACACTTGAATCTGAGCATCAGCACAACAAACCTCACAAACATAAGCTAGTGAGTTTTGTAGATTCTCTTACTTCAGAGGAAGGAGTTACAGCGGAGGAGGAAACAGCTCCTGAATACACAGTGACTGTAGAAGAGAGAGAAGAAGTTACTCAAGAAACAACAGAAGAAGACAATGTTACTGCAGAAGGCGTGACGTCAGAAGAATCAGACTCAACTAAAGAGAATGCTGATGTTACAGGTGAAAATACAGATGGTACAAATAAAAATGAAGAAGGTTCAAATGAAAATGTTACGAATGAAAACAAAGATGTAACAGCAGAAAATAAAAATGATACAGCAAAAAATGAAAGTGATTCAGCAGAAAAACACGATGTTATAGAAAAACCACTTGGTGATACAGTGGAAGTTCTAGATGTCATTTCGGAACATCATGATGCTGCAAGAAAAAAAGAAGTTATGGTAGAAAATCGCGATGTTTCAAGTGAAAATGAAGACGCCACAAGTGAAAATGAAAATATTACAGACGAAGCTGTAGGTTTTAGAGTTGTGAATCTTGGTGATACGGTAGAATATTTACTAGACACTCATGCTACAGTAAATAATGACAATGTCACAAAAGAAAATCACAATGTCACAATAGAAAACCACAATATCACAAACCACGATGTAACAGAAGATTCTAAAGACTCAGTAGAAAAATCTGGACTCAAAGGTAATTTTCAAGCAGATACTCCAAAAGACTCTTCAGTAGAAGAACATTCTGCTGCTACCATAGAAGAAAGTGACATAGGTAAAAAAGCAGAAGAATTAAGAGTAGGAAGCCTAAACACTGAAGAAGATTCTAATACCGCAGAAGGAACTGACAACAAAGTTGAAGAAACAAATCATTCACTTGCATTTGAAGAACAACACAAAGAAGGAGCTACGGTTGAAGCCGCAGACGTAACTGCCGAGAAGGACGTCACAGCAGAAACATCAGAAGACAACACAAACGAATATCTAGATACATACGAGATAGCAGCTATAAATAACTTACACGACACTGAACAAGATCAAACGAATGAAAACCAAGATTCTGAAGAACTTACTAGAAGTGATTTTTTAACTGATAGTCATGATGAAGAGAATACACATAGAGTTAATAATGATGATGTATTCGGTAGTAGACAGGAACATAATACTGCAGAGAAGAATTTTAAAGTACTTAACCCTAGAGATCTCATAAAATTGATACAATCTTCAGAAGTCAGTACAGATGGACATAGAGATTGCTTGGAACATAAGCATGATCATAAATCGTATAGACTCTCGTTTTTATTCAATAAATGATAAAGGAAAAGGGATGAATAGTGAGGGTAGTAATAATAAGAAATATTTATTTGCACAATATTTATATATATTTGCTTTTGAAGGTTTTATTAGAATGGTCTTATTATTGCAAGTGTTTATGTAGGTGACACTGACGTGTATATAGATGGACTCTAACAGCCGCGCTAGCCGTTGAGATACAAATTGGCTGTTAAAGAGTATACTCAGTGCCGTAACAATGCTGTCTGGGCCCATCGCAAACATACCAAAAGGGATTTCTTTAAAAAAAAAGACGGGTTGCACTCCGGGAGTGCCGGCAGAAGTGAAAACTTGATTATAGCTGTCTACTATCCATCCGTCCTACGCTTTTTCGATCAGGTCACGTGTCCTGACGCGAGTTTAAGATTTTATACCCATTACAGAATAAGTGCTCAACGCCGCTAAAGAAGTTTTCACTTCAAAAACACATTCGCTCATTTATTTACGAGTGTGCCTTTGGCTCGCCTGCCCCAAGCCATTAGCAGGACCACTATATCTCTCTCTCTCTATCTACAGCAAGCTTATATTAAGCTGTTTCGCCAAGATTTTCCAACACTATTACTCCACGGGTTAAAATACTTAAACTTTGAACTCGGGAAAATTGTACCTTGTATCAGTGTGTGTGAGATTTTTATCGCGCGTTCAATTGTTATCCGTCCTACGCTTTTTCGATCAGGGTCACGTGTCCTGACGCGAGTTTAAGATTTTATACCCATTACAGAAAAAGTGCTCAACGCCGCTAAAGAAGTTTTCACTTCAAAAACACTTTCGTTTACAAAAATACAAAGCTTTGCTTCATGATATAGAAGTTAATTAAATACATTTGAATCACTTTAATACAGCTTTTTGACAGCGATAGTAACGATTAATAGACGACAACACATTGGTAACAAAAATAGCTACTTTTTTATGCCTGTAACTCTACCATGAGTTTGCATTCATATATTCGCTAGCGTCTCCGTAAATAAATTGTATGCAAAGCGCCCCTAGCGGTTACAAGTAGAATTATTGACAGTGACATAATAGGAATCAAAATTAAGCATCCAGTAAATCCATAGAATATTTCACTAACAGCAAACCGTTCTTTATAGTTGGAATATTGGCTGCCACAACATTTTTACGCTAACGGTAGTGGAAGTTACGAAATCAGCTCATGGTAAGGGTATTGAAGACCGTCATTTTGTAATGTAACGAACGATTACCGCCATGTTTTGTTAATGACATCAGGGTTAGAATTTTGGAAAGAGCTACCTCGCCTACCTCTATCTACTGTAAGCAAACATATTTTATTACCCCTTTTATCCATATTTTAAAGGATAAATAGTCACTAATTTGATTACAGCTAGCAAACACAAGTTTGCTATCTGCTTTGAATATAGTCTCTCAACTGACTAAATGTCATGTTTATAAAAAACACAGACTCTGCTGGAAAACGGCCATTCGTATTCTAACCGTCGTCGAGTTACGAACTAAGTCTGTAACTTTATGTGTGCCTATCATAACTAATGGTATTTATTTTATATTGTGTTGAGTGTGTTGAACAATAAACTAAGAAATATTCAAGTGAGTTATTATTTCCTGATTGGTGATAATAAAGAATTTTGGAGTTGGATTATATCTCAGAAGTGGAATAAAACCCAAACCGATTTTGGATAATAGCGCCTACCAGTAAAGGTACGTAAATGTTAAACCTTCTTTTTTTTTTCCTTTTTTCTTTTTCTCTCTTAAATATTTATTATGTTTTCCGTTACATTGGTAAATCAATTTAAATGATTGTTGACTGGTAGAAAATGCATAGCTTTATATTTAAATACATAATTACATAAGTCTGCCTTGTGCGTTCATGGATAATGTGTAAATAGATAAATCTTTAAACTTAAGAGTACAATAACTTTGAATCTAGAATAAACCATACATTAAATTAATATATACATAGAAGTAGACACGAATGTCCTTTACTTTATATAAAATAGCCACCTTTATATATTATGCACGTAAAATAATATTTCTATTGAGTGATAATAGCATACAACCTTCCAATAATTAAGTGAATTTATGAATTTAAAATGAACTATCTTTTTTTTCCTTTTGTACTTAAATACCTACTTGTTAACTAAATCTTTCTACTTTATTTTGTCGAGGTTATATCAAGATGCCAAAGCGTAGACGCAATGAGAACAAAGCAAGTGCCGAATCATTGCGAAGTCGAAGCAGTTCCGGTGAATCTCCGGAAACACGCGACGCGCAGCGTCGAAAGCGACGCTCGAAAAAAGCAAAGCGAAATTCTAGGAGTAGAAGCCGTGTGGAGCGAGATGGTTCCCACCAACGACGCTCAACATCTAACCGTCGGAGTAGACACCGCCACAGCCCAGCCCCATCATCAAGCGACGTCGAAAGCCGTTCAAGACGTGAATCCAGGTATGCTGCATCTCAGAATAATTTCTTTGATAAGTTTATAGATGTGATAAAGGACCTTAAGGGCAATAATAGTAGTGAGCGTGACAAAATTCCTGTACTTCATAATGTGTTGCCGGATTTTGACCCGTTATGTAAAGAACAGTCTATAAATACTTGGATAAATAAAATTGAAGAATGTGCAGAGATTTATAGTTGGGATGACAAGCATACGATTTATTATGCTTTACAAAAGCTAACTGGGGTTGCCAAGACCTGGTACCAGGGGCTACCTACCCTATTGTACTCTTGGGCCGAATGGAAGATTAAGCTAAGGGAATCTTTTCCTTCACGTGACAATTATGCAGAACTATTAACAGAAATGTTTTATTTATTTATTTATTTATTGACACACCAACGACTTATTCACTAATTGTTTACAATTCTTCTTTCTTCTTCATTCTTGTATTGTGCGGTGAATTCGTCACTTATAGGTGTGCACAGCACTTAACGTTAAACAATAATCAGAAGTTAAAAAAAAAAAAAAGAGATGACAAAAAAAAAAAAAAACAGTACTGAATTACAAACAATAAAGATTATGAATATTAAATTGGAATATAAAATCAAATATAAATTAGAACTTAAAATAACAAATAAATTAAATTAAATTAGGACACATTACATTGATAATAATTCAAATAGATTGTATTGTCAGACATTGAAATTAAAATATACGAAAAATCTAAAATCAACATTAACATTTTAACAGAAATTCCTCATTACAATAACAGAAAAAAAAAACAAGTGAAAGATATATAAAAAAAATAACAAAAAATAACAAATTGATTAGGACACATTACATTAATTTTTTTTTTTATTTATTTAAAAGTAATTATTATTAAGAGTCAAATTAAATTGTATACTATTAATTAAATTGAATTGATTCACACGAAGTTAAAATATAAACAAATCAATCAGGAACCGAGAACACATCGTCTGAATTCATTAAGATTGTTCGCAAATATGTCTAGGTTGTTGGTGCGTGTGCTCATTTTATTGTAAACAGACAAACACCGGTATAGAGGAGCTGAACGACCAAGATTGGTTCTACGGTATGGCATCTCAAATGTTTCTGTTTTAGAATTGGATCTGTAAGAAGTACGGCGGGGCACATTTAGACCGATCTCCGAAACCAACTCCGGTACGTTCGCCAAATCGTGTAAGGTCTTATATAGGAAAATCAAGTCTGAGCAACTTCTTCGTTTTTCCAGGGAGTTCATGTTAAAGTGACAGAGTCTTTGCGGATAATCAGCTTCGCGTTCACAAGTCGGTGATCTGTACCTCAGGAATCTCGTGAACTTTTTTTGGACGCGCTCCAATCTGTCGATGTGGACGCGATACGTTGGATTCCATACAGGAGATCCATATTCCAATATACTCCTCACCAGAGAGTTATAGAGAACCTTGAGGGTGCCAGTCGATCGGAAATCCTTGCAAGTTCTCCTCACAAATGCGGACATTTTATTTGCTTTGGCAACGATAGTGTCAAAGTGATTTATAAAGGATAATTGACTATCAAGTTGGACTCCTAAATCACGAATGGTATCGACTTTTTGAAGAGTTATGCCGTTTAATTGATACGCTGAAGGCTGAAACGATCTTTTCCGGGTAAAAGTTATATGATAACATTTTGCGGCATTGAGACTCATCCTGTTACTATGACACCACTCATGAATAGCGTCCAAGTCCTTTTGAAGCAAAGCAATGTCGGCATCTGATTTGACTTCTTTGTAAAGTTTTAGATCATCCGCAAACATAGAACATTTTGAGTGTTTTATACAGTGTATGATGTCATTCACGAATACCAAGAAAAGAACCGGCCCAAGATGCGATCCCTGTGGCACCCCAGAGGTTGAGGAATATAGCGGTGAATGATAACCCCTTATAATAACTCTCTGATGTCGTTCGGAAAGGTATGATTCAAACCATCGCAACATATGGCCATGCAATCCGTAGGTTTCTAGTTTTTGAAGTAGGAGCACATGATTCACCTTGTCGAAAGCGCTACTGAAGTCTGTGTAAATTGAGTCCACTTGTATGCCTGAGTCCACGGATTTGGTTACATCATTAATGTAGTGAACTAAGTTGGTGGTAGTGGATTTGTTGGTACAGAAACCGTGCTGTTGCGTAGCCAATTGAGTTTTAATTAGCGATGTTAAGATAGGACAGACCAATGATTCGAAAAGTTTCGAGAAAATTGAAAGAAGAGATATGGGCCGATAGTTTTTAACATCATTAGGCTCCCCCCTTTTGAATATTGGAATTACGTGAGCGTTTTTCCACCGCGTGGGAAACTTAGAAGACATAAGGGACTTGTTGAAAATAAGTTGGAGCGGTGATGCTAAATATTTGGAACACTGCCTTATGAAATGCGGCGGTAGACCGTCAGGCCCCGGACCCTTGCAGATGTTAAGCTTTTTCAGTTCTTTGAGTACGTCTCGCTCCGTGAAGTAATGAGTTCCTAGCGCAAACTGAGGATACTCTTTCGACTTTGTTTGTACCGCGAGTGTACCAACCGGAGATGCAAAGGTGGCTGAAAAGTGCAAGGCAAACAGTTTACTCACTTCTTCTCCGGAAGTTGCGACATTCCCGCTCCATTGCATCTCAGATGGGATGTCATTGGACTTGACTTTTTTGGCCTTAACGAACGACCAAAATGCCTTCGGATTCAGTCTGATGTTGTTTTCAGTGTTACTGATGTATGTGCTGTAGCACTTTTTGATCATGTTTTTAGAACGTTCCTCCAGTAAACGGTATTCATATTTGTCCCTGGGATTTTGGTATTTCTTAAATCGAAGTCTTAACTTTTCCTTTTCGTTTAGGAGTTTTATTAAACATTTTGAGAACCATACAGGAAATTTGTTATTGCGTGTGGCATATCTAGATGAGAAATGTTAAATAAGAGGGTTAAATTTGGAGAATCACTCGAACTATATTACTACGCAAAAATAAACTTGCTTAATAGGTGCGAGATATCGGGCAAACGAGCGGTAGACTGTTTGTTATTCGGCATAGAGGATAGGGGTGTTAGGTTAGGGGCCCAATCAGCCGGTTTTGCTGAACCTGAACAAGTCCTGAAATTTCTGAAAAGTATTAAAGTCGGCCAAGATAAGACTTCGACCGACAATAACGTCAATAAGGATAAGCGTAACAAACCTGCCGTGACTAATACTAATGATACTCAAAGTTCTTCGCGAAAAGACAGTAGGTTTGAAAACGTAACGTGCTTTAATTGCAACGAGAAAGGTCATACATTTTATCGATGCTCAAAGCCCAAATTGCGGTGTAGTAATTGTAGATTAATGGGTCATTTAACGGATAGTTGTCCTAAGGCCAGTCAAAGTAAAAGTGAAGCTACTAATGTAACTAAAAATATCTTACAAGTTGAAACTTTTAGAAACACCAATTCTAAATATAATATGCCTGTAAAAATTAACAACGAAATTGTCAATGGCTATGTAGATTTAGGTAGTGAAGGTACTTTGATTCGCCATAGCGATGCTAACCGTTTAAAGTTAAATTGGACCCCAGCGATAGGGCCTATGCTTAAGGGATTTGGAGGTACTCCATATTGCCCAATTGGCTTGGCATTGTGTACATTAGAAATTCAGGGCTTAGAGGAAAAAGACGTTGAGTTATTAATAGTAGACGACCATCTCTTGAACGCTCCTTTGTTGGTAGGTCACACGTTCACTGAACGACCATCAGTCAAAATAGAAAAAACTAACACGGACGTTATATTTAAAAGAAATAATGAAATTGGAAGCGTGAAACACCCACTTTTCTGTTCGGCTGACATTTTTGTAAATAGTAATGAGATTAAAGCTGTTCCCGTAAAAAGTAACGTCGAATATACCGGATGTATTTATGTACAAGGTTCCTTAAGGGGTCGCGAGGGTGAAGAATATTATTTGCTACCCGGCGAATATTATTTAAATAAAGGCTTAGGGTTCGTACTAATTCAAAACGTTTGCCCCAAGAATTTAAAATTTAACACACAAACCCTAATAACACGTAGTCTCGTTGTAAACAAAACTTTACTTGTAAATAGGGTTGAAATGAGTGACGAGTTGTGCTTAGGTGAACCATCATTTAAATGTGGAGAAGGCTTGACCTCGCAACAAAAAGACATTTTGAAATCGGTTATTGATAAATACTCCACTTGTTTTTCCTTTGGTCTACATGACCTGGGTTATGCTAAGGAAACCGAAATGGTGATTCAGTTAACTGACTCAGAACCGGTAGTTTACCGTCCATATAGATTATCTTTTAGTGAAAAACAATTAGTAAGAGAAATGGTTAAGGAAATGTTAGATAACGGTATAGTTAGAGAGAGTAATTCACCTTATGCCAGCCCAATAGTATTGGTAAATAAAAAGTCAGGGGACAAAAGACTATGCGTAGATTATCGTGCGCTGAATCGTAAAACAATACGTGAACATTACCCATTGCCAAGAATCGAGGACCAGCTCGACTTACTTACTGGTAGCTCAATCTTTGTGACTCTTGATTTAGCTTCAGGCTATTATCAAATACCAATCGCAGAACAGTCGCGTGACAAAACTGCTTTCGTAACGCCTGACGGGCAGTACGAGTATTGTAGGATGCCGTTTGGTCTCGTGAACGCTCCATCGGTGTTCCAACGTACTATGAACAAGATTGTTCAGAATTCACCCGTTAGGTCATATGTGCTTTTATATATGGATGATATTCTTATACCAGCTAATTCGTTCGAACAGTCTATGTCCCGTTTAGAGGAGGTTTTAGCTGTTTTGAGAGATAATGGTCTTACCTTGAAATTAAATAAGTGTAATTTTTGTTTTGAGCAAATTGACTATCTTGGTTATGAAGTAAGTGCTAAGGGCATAAGACCAGGATCTCTGAAAACTAATGCCATTTCAAAATTTCCCACCCCAAGAAATGTCCATGAGATAAGAAGATTTCTAGGACTAGCTAGTTTTTTTAGACGATTTGTCAAGGGTTTTGCATTGATTGCTCGCCCACTAACTAATCTTTTAAGGAAGGACGTTCCTTGGAAATGGGGAGAGGAAGAATTTAACGCGTTTAAAACTTTGCAAGCATGTCTAGTAGAGAGGCCTGTTCTCGCCATATATAACCCAAAAGCTGAGACACAGCTACATACAGATGCAAGTAAGTCAGGGGTAGCGGGAATTCTATTGCAAAAAGACGAGTCTGCATCGTTTAGACCAATTGCTTATTATAGTCGGCAAACTACTGCCGATGAACAGAAAATGCACTCATTCGAATTGGAAACATTAGCCGTCATAGCCTCATTATGTAAATTTAGAGTGTATTTATTAGGAATTAAATTTAAAATCGTAACAGACTGTAATGCTTTACGTACTACATTGACTAAACGTGACATGATACCAAGAATCGCCCGTTGGTGGATTCAATTTCTAGAATATGACTGCGAGATAGAATATAGATGTGGGGAAAAGATGGCTCACGTAGACGCTCTTAGTAGAGCGGCCGTTGAAACTGACGAGACAGAACAACGTGTACTTGATATTTTAAACATAAATAATAATGATGATTGGCTTATCACAGTTCAGCAATCTGACGATGACGTAAAACGTATTGCTAGTATACTAAGTGATCCAAAAACAAAAGAGACTACTGAAATCTTTAAAAATTATAAATTAAAAAATGGCCGCGTCTACCGTGTTATAGATGAAAACACTGAACGTTGGGTTGTCCCTAAGGGTGCCCGGTGGCAAATTCTGAAAAGTAACCATGATGATGTGGGGCACTTTGGATATGATAAAACTCTATCTCGTATAAGATCTACGTATTGGTTCCCAAAAATGCGGCGGTTTGTTAAGAAATATGTCTCTGCTTGCTTAGGGTGTGCGCACCATAAAGTCCCAAGTGGTACCATGGCTGTTGAACTGCATCCCATCCCTAAAATAAACATTCCATTTCACACCATACATGCGGACCATCTGGGGCCTTTTATACGAACCAAACGTGGTAACATGTATATACTGGTCATAGTCGATGCTTTTACAAAATTTGTAAACATTACGGCTGTACGTAACACAAAATCTTCGACGAGTATAAGGGTTTTTCGCGAACACATAAGTTACTTTGGGGCCCCGACCAGACTTATTACTGATCAGGGTACAAGCTTTACTAGTAGTGCTTTTAAGGCATATATACAGTCAACCGGAATTAAACACGTTTACAACGCTGTAGCTACCCCTCGTGCAAACGGTCAGGTCGAAAGATATAATCGGACGATCTTAGCGGCACTAGGTGCTATGAATCATGATAAGTCCAATGGTGTTTGGGATGAGCATCTACCTCAAATTCAATTAGGCATAAATACGACGATACATGCTACAACTCAAAAGACCCCTACCGAGTTATTATTTGGTCGTACTGCTACTAACCCATCTGAAGGAATTTTAAATGATATTATAAATGACGTATCTCCCGATCATATTCAAAATTTGGAAAACATAAGGGCAACCGCGTCTGATTGTATTAGGATACAACAGAATAAAGACAAGGAACGGGTAAACAAACACAAAATGAGAAAAGTTAAATTTTCTGAAGGCGATTTGGTTAGAGTCATTAGAGCAAGTGCTGGCATTGAAGGTCAATCCAAAAAGCTCGAACCTAAATGTCAAGGTCCCTATCGCATCAAAAAAATACTTCCGAATGATAGGTTCGTTATAGAGGATACACCAATTACGCGTAAGGGCAAGAGGTATGAAGCCGTAGTAGCCATAGACAAAATATTCCCTTGGTTAGTCTTCCAAAAGCCTTCGTCCTCTGAGTCTGACGCATCTGAGGCTATGGAAAGCAACTCCGATAATAAAGATTCCTGAGTAAATAATATAATTATGTAAAACAATAAGTAGTTCCGATAGTGCGTACTACATAGTTTGATTGATGGTTGTTAACAATAAGTTTTGCTAAAATAGATCTAAGTTGATTAACTTTGTATTAGGATGATTTAATTAAAATTAATGATGGCATTCACACTAGTAGTACAAGTCAGGTAACAGGTTTGAGTTCCTCGGGTGATTTGCCTTCATGGTAGTGAATGTTTAGCATTTCGGGCGAGCTTAAGTTCTGGGTCTTGTATTTCTAGCTGTGAGTGTTTATATTAGTACAAGTGCCAGGTCACGGGCTCAGCCAGGTCACGGGCTGTAGTAGTATAAATGCCAGGTCACGGGCTCAGCCAGGTCACGGGCTGTTATAGTATAAGTGCCAGGTCACGGGCTCAGCCAGGTCACGGGCTGTTATAGTATAAGTGCCAGGTCACGGGCTCAGCCAGGTCACGGGCTGTTATAGTATAAGTGCCAGGTCACGGGCTCAGCCAGGTCACGGGCTGTAGTAGTATAAGTGCCAGGTCACGGGCTCAGCCAGGTCACGGGCTATTTAAAAAAAAAAAATGATAATTTAGTATGCTCATTTTGTGGTGATTTTGTTATGTATTTTTGATAAATGTCAATTGTTTTTGTTTACTAGAATAAGCCCTAGAAATTGTTAAGCAATGAGAAATGTTTTAAAGGTTATTTAATTGTTATTATTGAAAAAAAAAACCAGGTATATATTAATATTGTAATAAAATTAAATAATAATATTTTTCTAAATATCATGTGTGTAACGAGAGGACTCGTTAAATAGCGGATGGCCGAGCTGTAAGCAAACATATTTTATTACCCCTTTTATCCATATTTTAAAGGATAAATAGTCACTAATTTGATTACAGCTAGCAAACACAAGTTTGCTATCTGCTTTGAATATAGTCTCTCAACTGACTAAATGTCATGTTTATAAAAAACACAGACTCTGCTGGAAAACGGCCATTCGTATTCTAACCGTCGTCGAGTTACGAACTAAGTCTGTAACTTTATGTGTGCCTATCATAACTAATGGTATTTATTTTATATTGTGTTGAGTGTGTTGAACAATAAACTAAGAAATATTCAAGTGAGTTATTATTTCCTGATTGGTGATAATAAAGAATTTTGGAGTTGGATTATACTACAGACATTATTGCACACAAGTTTCATAATAATTAAGTATGTACGTTTAGACCTTTTGAAGTGAAAAATTAAATTCTAATTTGGTTTGTATCAATGTAGTAGGAGCCAAGATTTTTTGATTTGTAACACCTGTGTGAAGCTAGGTCGCTAGAAACGCATAATTTTAAATAACATTCCTTATTCCTATTATCTGACGGTGTAGTGTATGTATATAGATACTTCATAAAATGACAAACGCATGTTTTAACGGACACCGAGTAAAGTTATAAGATTTGTTTTTATTAATAATGAGCATTCAAAAAAATATGTAAAAAAATATCACAAAGCTTTATGCGTTGCAGGCATAGGTGTAGGATTTATAATTAGCAAGTATTGTTAAATAGGATCCTGAATGAGGCTAATTTGAACGGTTTCTGTTGGTTCGATTGATCTGCCCCCGTACCATGACGTTTAAAGTAAGATTGTTTTAGTCCTGTTGCAGGAGTGTGCAAGTGACAGCGTTAGGCACGTTGTCTAGCGCCGTCTCTTTCCCACTGAAAGTAATATCAAATTAATACTGCTAATAAGGGCTGGTGGTACGCCCCCAGCAGTTGATTAAACGACAGTGGTATAGCTAGGTAGTTACTTACCTAGGTAGTTTAAGCCGGGGCCCATAGTAATGGGCATAGTTATAGTTCGGGGCCCATTTCCCATCATTGCCTACAAAAAACATCTAGACTGTCATTGTCAATGATGTTATAAGTAAAAAAGTGTAGATAGGTTACCCAAACGAAATTCTATCTTCAAAAACGGCACACTAACGCACACATACATTACACGTAAAAGTAAGATGACATGATTGAAGTAGTGCGAGTGAAAAAGAGATAAACGTCAAATGTCAACGCGATACTCAGTATCATGTTTGCCAATTGGCAAACTTTTAATGTGCCACTTTTTGACTGCATATAACCTATCTACACTTTTTTACCTATAATATCATTGGTCATTATAATGAATAGTAAACAACAAAGAATTAATAATCTAAATCAGTTATTATAAAAAAATCACATATTTATTTTGATATTTTGAAATCTTCGAACACACGTGATTTGATACACAATAGAAAGACAATAGCAGCACGACAGCCGGCTGTCGGTTTTTCTTATTTAATTATGAGTTTATAAGAATTATGTATATATGTTTTAGTAAATAAAAGCCAAGATATTTAAAGATTTGTAACACCCGTGTGATACTGGGGTATGTATTGATATTAGATATTTGATTAATTTGTATATGTATATAATTATTATAAAGTGATATTTATATAAAAGGTTTATTTATTTATTATTTAGTTTATGATTGACGATCTCAGATAATTTGAAAACGTCGTGTTAAATGTATAAATAAATGTATTTTTAATGTGATTTTGTTATTATTTTTGTTTTTTTTTTTGCAATAGATCTTTTATTTACTAGGTATGTGAGAGTTGTATTCTTATAACTTTAACAATAGTGTTGCGGTGGTCGATACTAAAAACACACTAACATGCGGCCATATTGAAAAAAAAAACAAGATTTTATTTTGGAACCCATCGATACAGTTAAAGGTTCTATTGACATTTTTTTCTATAGCAACACAAAAGATCACCTGATTTTTATTAATGGCAAGTTTTGGGATGTCAAAAGTGCGGGTTTTGATATAAAGAATGTCATGACATTGTAAAAAAAAAATATCGGTCTTGGGAACGGCAAATGTCATAAATTGTGCAACTTGTTCAAATAATAATCCTTCCTACTAAAAGTATAAACGGAAAAGTTATGTGTGTTTGAGTGAGTGGTAGTTTGTTACTCTTTCACGCAAAAACTACTGAACGGATTTTGATGAAACTTTACAGTAAGTAATATAGCTTACTAGCTGTTCCTCGCGGTTTCACCCACGTAACATTAGGTTTTTGGGTCCTGTTTCGCTCCCGTGGGACATAGCGTGATATTATATAGCCTATGTTACTCGAGTCGTAGACAATGTAGCTTTCGAATGGTGAAAGAATTTTTAAGTCGGTCCAGTAGTTTTTGAGCCTATTCATAACAATCAAACAAACAAAGTTTTCTTCTTTATAATATTAGTATATGTAGATATTCTGTATTATACAATTTTTATAATGGAGTGCAAGAATTATCTAATAACTACAATTAATAAAATGTACCACATTTTATATCTAAAATGGACTGCGCAAGCGCCTGGCAAGTTAAAATAGCAACACGACACACACACACTGCAATTCTTCACATTTACACAGGCGTAACGTAAACACTGAGCAAATCCCTGTACTATATCATTCCTACGAATAAATAAATATCTTAGGACATTTGGAATCGTTATTTCAGTTCATAAACAAAAACTAACCATTATACAATATGTTAATCTGATTGACTAATTGACTGACACAGCCCAAAGCTGCGACATCCATGTGCGAAGCCGCGGGAAAAAGCGGGTTATTCCTATCTGTCACCCCGTTTTGTCCCCATGGGTTGGTAAAATACTGAAAATACTGAGATACTTAGTATTTAAATCAATCAAAAGTACTAGGCGCGCAGTAGCGTCAAGAAGTTAATAGAAAATGTGTTCCACGCATTGCTAACTGGGTCACAAATCGAACTTTTTTATCCTATCTGTCACCCGTGGGGACAAAACGGGGTGACAGATCGGGATAATCCGAAAAAGCTAGCAAGTAGCATAAATTTAAAAAACAAAGCCATCTAAAAAGGGTTATTCCGATCTGTCACCCCGTTTTGTCCCCATGGGTTGGTAAAATACTGAAAATACTGAGATATTTAGTATTTAAATCAATCAAAAGTACTAGGCGCGCAGTAGCGTGAAGAGGTTAATAGAAAATGTGTTCCACACATTGCTAACTGGGGGATAAATCGAACTTTTTTTTCCTATCTTTCACCCGTGGGGACAAAACGGGGTGACAGATCGGAATAAACCTCTAAAAATCTGTTAAAACAAACTTTTCCACCCCTTGTTGCTAGCTACAAAAAAGGAAATATTACCAGTGTTACCACAGACAAATATGGTTTGACGGGAAGGCTCACTTTTCGCGCGAAAACACTATTTGCTCAATATTTGAGTAAATAGCGAAATGTGTGTGCTGTGGTCAGAGAGGATGCAACTATTTGAAGTTCTGGTTAGAACTGGTGACATTATGAAGGGAAATAACAGTAGGACAAGTTTACTGAGCCCACGATAATATAAATAAATATCCTTGTATACAAAACAATCTTATACAAAACAAGGCGTATGTACATACTATGGTAACCAGAGCACGGATATTCATACATACGTAATTTATTTATACACACAAATTATTAATAGCTCCCCCTATTTTACCACATTACTTGGCCCAGTTGGCCCAGTGGATAAGGCGCCTGCCTCTCTTGTAAGAGGTTGTGGGTTCGAATCCGGGCAAGTACCAATGTGACTTTTTCAATTCATATGTACTTTCTAAAGTTTATCTTTGACATCACTGACATCCTGTGCCTCGGAAAGCACGTAAAGCCGTTGGTCCCGGTCGTCATTCGTAGAACTTTGACAGTAGTTACTGGTTAGCCAGATACTGTGACCAGACTAACCAAGAGGTATCGTGTCGCCCAGTTACTGGGTTGTGGAGGTAAGATAGGCAGTCGCTCCACGTAAAACACCGGTATCTAGCTGAATCCGGTTAGGCTGGCAGCCGACCCCAACACGGTTGGGAAAGTTGGCTAGGGGGATGATGGAGTGATGGAAATGCCAAAAATATTTTCTTAGTGAATATCTAATCTAATCTTTACATAGAACTTACCTACCAAGTTTCATGTCTTTAGAACCAGCGGTTTGCGCTGTGCGTCACACAATCAGTTTACCATTATATAATTATATAAATATAGATTACATCTAAACATAGAGTTAACCATTTTTTATGCTCATCTCACAAAGATTGGTTTTGGATGGGTTTCATCAAACAGTATTAGAATCCTGCAGCTATAGGGACCCAAAATCTAAATACAAAACTTTTATTAAAAAAAACCAGTGTTTACATGAACCGACTGCCAATCAGACCTTCACAACATAGTTACAGGGCGACACGATACCCCTTAGTCAGACAGACAAACTTTCTGTCTTCAGGGGGCGTACCACAAGCCCTTATAGCAGTATTACTTTGATATTACTTTCAGTGGGAAAGAGACGGCGCTAGACAACGTGTCTAACGCTGTCACTTGCACACTACTGCAACAGGAATAAAACAATCTTACTTTAAACGTCATGGTAAGGGGGCTGACCATATATTGAGGTGGACCCCTTGCTACGCTGTATTTTTTTTCTAAATGTATTTTTTTTTTGTGTTCAGTCTTGTATGTGTAGCAAAATAAATGGTTTAAATTGTCTTTTTAAATGACCATCCGTAAAATAATTTCTTTAAAAGTTGTACTTTTGGTAATACTGCGATTTTTTTACCCTCATTGGACTTCTGAACATATTTTGTCATATGTTCAATGTACTAAGAAGGATGTAGCGTTAGGCAGAAAACATTGTTTCCTTGTACTTTGTTTTCTCTGTCTATTTATGAATGGCGGGAAAGTAAGAAACATGTTGTTCACAGCGCTAGATAACAAAATAAGATAAAGAAACTAAAACCTGACTACAATCGACTATCAGACGTCCGGCTCCTTACGTTTTAAGTTGAGCTAAACGATTACTGACAAATGCTTGCACTGGACGGACAGGTCCACTCAATTCCGCCGTTTTTTCATGGTCCTACTTATTTGTCCTATTAGAAGGACCACGAGGGAGACCTACTTCTGTCTGTCCTATTTTTTGATTATTAAAGAAGTAAGCAAACAGCAAATATTTATACCACCTGTATATTATATATATTATGAACAGAAGACAAAAGCGACTAAACAAGACTGACAGCCTCATTTTTTTTTTCTAAAAAGTGGCCTATTGATATTTTGCCGTCAATGAACTGTATCTGTGTCCTTCTCTCATCAAGAGAGTACCTCAGACATTAACCTTCCTCCTCGAATCAACTGACAAATACGATTGTAAGGAGTTGAAAAGAGACTTTGACCTCGAGTTTGTTTCAGTTGTTTCTTCTCAGACTTACCAGCTCGAAAACACCGAGCCATCGTGGATTATTCCGATCTGTCACCCCGTTTTGTCCCCATGGGTGACAGATAGGAAAAAAAAGTTCGATTTGTCCCCCAGCTAGCAATGTGTGGAACACATTTTCTATTAACCTCTTCACGCTACTGCGCGCCTAGTACTTTTGATTGATTTAAATACTAAGTATCTCAGTATTTTACCAACCCATGGGGACAAAACGGGGTGACAGATCGGAATAACCCCCCATCGTTCGCCTAAAATATGCAAAAAAACCAAAGATTCATTATTTATTTACTTTCAAACAAATCGATTTTAGTAAAAATGTATAAATTTGAAAAGAATCGCCTACTACTTTTGTATGAGCAAATTTTGACACTATGCGTAATTTGTTGATGGTATAAATTGTGAAGGAAATACTAATTATGTATTAGGACGGCTACAATGCCGATACAATAGGTACCGATATTTTTTTCCTGCCCCGGACAGGTGGGAGGGCGTGTCAGACTTTTACTGACTAAAACCCGTTCATGTTTCTTCGGTTGCCCTTAATGTTCCGGGGCCGCGGTAACTATTACAACTATTCCACAACCCTGAATTCTTACCATTAACCTAAAATATATTTCGTTTAACAGGTTTTGATGAGCAAACAAACAAACGTCTGTTACGTAATCTATCAAATCAACAATAAGTTTTTATAAAATCAGCAATAAATACCAGTTATCGACGCAAAGGATCTAAGAGAATGGCATAATGATCAAAGTGTCAACCTCCTTGAGAGAAATCGACTAAAAAACCGGTCAAGCGCGAGTAGAATTATCATAACAAGGGTTCTGTGATACCTTACGACACTCTTTGATATACGAGAAACTAAAATGCTACTATAGGACATCTAGACAGACGAAATTCTTTAGATAAGCTAAGCTAAACGATTACTGACAAATGCTTGCACTGTCTGGACAGGTCCACTCAAATCTGTGTCCTTCTCTCTTCAAGAGAGTACCTCAGATAACCTTCATGGTTCTCGCACATTTTTGACCAATACGATTGTATGGACTTTAAAAAGAGACTTTGACCTCTGAGTTTGTTTCGGATGTTTCTTCTCAGAGTAGTCCAGCTAGAAATTATTTTTTATTTAACACTTGTTAACGTTATATTTTCTTGTTAACTTGTTTCCTCCGCGCGTTTTTGAAGCCCGCGGGCCTTACGATTTAATAAAATGTGTTTGAGTAGGTTTGCTCGAAAAGTAATAATCTGTCTAAATAATTGTCGTTAAATTTAAAAAGGGTAATTCAAATGCTAACCAAAATAATCTTATCCGGAATTTTAGGAATTTAAACTTCAATTTATGAATTTCAGTGGCCAAAACCCTACTAAGCCGCCCAAGCAAAACCTGGCTCGCGGACCAGGGGCTCTAGTCTGCTATTACAATCGTGTCTCAATGATCAATTTTTGACGTTTAACGTCACTTTTGACACATTTCCCGTACAAAAACTGTTAAAGTTGTCAAATATCCAGCCGATGACTGGCCATCGAGACACGATTGTAATAGCAATAGGGCCCCTGATTTAAAGAGATAACCTCTTATTTCATTTTAAACCACGGAACCCTACCAATAGATTCCCAACGCCCTCCACAGAGCAACGTACGCGCCTCCATTAGATCAGGTCTGGTCGTAATCATAGTTTTTGCGTACGATTAAGATGGCTGGTCCCTTCGCAGTCATTGAACAAAAAGTCTGTCGTTAGAACTAGCTGGTAATACCTAGAAATGGTTAGATAGGCGCTTGGAGTTGTGTGAGATGGTTACTGATTTACTGTGGCCGGTAACCGGTAGGTAATGGTGCTGATTCTCTTGTTTACAAACTTAACTAAATTAAAGTTACTTAAATGCATCTTTCTCTTTCCATTTCTTAAAGTAAAGGACAGAAGATACACTTTAGTTTAATCCTGTCAAATTAGACAGCGCCTGAAGAAAATTTGACGTTTATTTAGACGCCATGTTTTTAAATCGCGTATAAATTATCTATGGAGTGTCTAAATTTGACAGGACTTAACTTATATTTTATCTTCTATCCTTATCTTAATTAAATGGAAAGAGAAAGATGCACATAACTTAAATTTACGTTAGGTTGTGAATAAAAGGATTGTCATCAATGGCGTTAATTCTCTTGTTCAAAAATTAAACTAAAGTTCAGTGCATCAATCTTTTTTAATTTCATTCATCTCATTTCAAGACCTAGAACAAATCTGCTTATAGTTTGTAACTGATTGCAGATAAACAAACAAAAAAAAATTTCATTGAGAAAAGGGCATAAAATAAAATATTTATTTGGTCCAGTCAAAATAAGGCACTCCATAGATAATTTAGACGCGATTAAAAACATGGCGACTAAAATTATACGCCAATTTTCTTCAGGCGCTGTCGGTAAATTTAAACACTGGTGCCGATTCTCCTATTCACAAACTAACGTAAATTTAAGTTATGTGTATCTTTCTCTTTCCATTTAATTAAGAAAAGGGTAGAAGATAAAATATAAGTTAAGTCCTGTCAAATTTAGACACTCCATTGATAATTTAGGCGCGATTTAAAAACATGGCGACTAAAATTATACGCCAATTTTCTTCAGGCGCTGTCTAATTTGACAGGATTAAACTAAAATGTCTCTTCTGCCCTTTTCTTTATGAAATGGAAAGAGAAAGATGCATTTAACTTACTTAATTTTGTGAACAAGATAATCAGCACCGAATCACCGATGTGTAAGTTAGACAAGTACAGAAGGAGAGATAATTTTAATGTTATATGTATGTAATATAAGTATATAAATGGCAGGGATTTTTTACAATCGTGTACGTTAAATTAAAATCTAAAATAAAGATTTTGAAGACATTTAAATGTTTAAAGATTTATTAATATTGTTAAAAAGTATGAACACGTGACTGTTTAGGTTATGTTAAATAACTGTCACAGGTTGAGACAACAATATCGTGCGTCCCGCTTATTTCATTAGCAAGAATAATGTAAGGAGGCTATTAGCGTTACTCGATATTTTGTCGAGTGATCGAGAGAGTTTAATCACATTACGTATCTTTCTATGTATATCAAAATCCAATCGATTTAAAAACCTCCTCATTTTTGAAGTCGGTAAAAAGGTAATCTGACTAACTGACCGACTGAGTGTTGATATTAGATATATCATCGCACAGCCCAAACCGCTGCTCCTAGAGACATGAAACTTGCAGGTTGTGTTCTTTATGAATAATAACTTAAACGGCCTCCTTTTTTTTCGATTAAAGACTGCGATTCCTAAAACTATTGAAAAAACAACAGTAAGGCCTGACTAGCGCCCTTAGACAAGTGGCATTGTAGAATAGATAGCGAAATAGAATAGGCTAGCTTCTGCCCGCGGCTTCGCTCGCGTTAGAAAGAGACAAAAAGTAGCCTATGTTACTCTCCATCCCTTCAACTGTCTCCACTTAAAAAATCACGTCAATGCGTCGCTCCGTTTTGCCGTGAAAGAAAGACAAACAGACAGACAGACAGACAGACACACTTTCCCATCTATATATATAAAAGAAAGTCGTGTTAGTTACTTCACTTATAACTCAAGAACGGCTGAACCGATTTAGCTGAAAATTGGCAGGGAGGTAGTTTAGAGCCAGGAGAAGGACATAGGATACTTTTTATCCCGTTCGACATCATTCCCGTGTGACTTGACATGTAACGTCAGTCACTATAAAACGTGGTATAACAAAAAAGAATCAGACTTGGAATAACAAAATTGACGTATAATGACAGCTATGTAATGACGTATGGATGACTATTTGATATTTGTAAGAAATCAATAATATAACTATTTCTATTAAATAAATAATTAACATTATTGCCCAATTGCCCATTCGTATAAACAGTGAAGTGAACTATAAAACTCGGTATGGTTAAAAATTTAAGTTTTTAGGTGAAGTGAAGTTTAATTAATTAGTAGGTAGGTAGTAGGTAGGTAGTAGGTAGGTAGTAGGTAGGTAGTAGGTAGGTAGTAGGTAGGTAGTAGGTAGGTAGTAGGTAGGTAGTAGGTAGGTAGTAGGTAGGTAGTAGGTAGGTAGTAGGTAGGTAGTAGGTAGGTAGTAGGTAGGTAGTAGGTAGGTAGTAGGTAGGTAGTAGGTAGGTAGTAGGTAGGTAGTAGGTAGGTAGTAGGTAGGTAGTAGGTAGGTAGTAGGTAGGTAGTAGGTAGGTAGTAGGTAGGTAGTAGGTAGGTAGTAGGTAGGTAGTAGGTAGGTAGTAGGTAGGTAGTAGGTAGGTAGTAGGTAGGTAGTAGGTAGGTAGTAGGTAGGTAGTAGGTAGGTAGTAGGTAGGTAGTAGGTAGGTAGTAGGTAGGTAGTAGGTAGGTAGTAGGTAGGTAGTAGGTAGGTAGTAGGTAGGTAGTAGGTAGGTAGTAGGTAGGTAGTAGGTAGGTAGTAGGTAGGTAGTAGGTAGGTAGTAGGTAGGTAGTAGGTAGGTAGTAGGTAGGTAGTAGGTAGGTAGTAGGTAGGTAGTAGGTAGGTAGTAGGTAGGTAGTAGGTAGGTAGTAGGTAGGTAGTAGGTAGGTAGTAGGTAGGTAGTAGGTAGGTAGTAGGTAGGTAGTAGGTAGGTAGTAGGTAGGTAGTAGGTAGGTAGTAGGTAGGTAGTAGGTAGGTAGTAGGTAGGTAGTAGGTAGGTAGTAGATAGGTAGTATGTCAATTCGAATTCTATATTCATAGTTGACAGGACAACGTCTGTCGGGTCAGCTAGTTTATAATATTAGTATGGATTGTCAAATGTATGGAATTGACATAAGCTTTCGCTAAGTAATTTGACTTCTCCATACATTTGACAATCTATTCTATCCCGCTCTCTATTCTACAATGCCACTTGTCTAGGGGGCCAGGTACGCTATTTAAATATACCATTACACAATATAGAACTCATTTTCATTCTAAGGTTTTTTTTTTATTTTTGTTCTGACAGCTGTCGGGCTGCTATTGTCTTTCTATTGTGTCTCAAATCACGTGTGTTCGAAGGATTATGGCATATTAAAGGGTTCTAATCTGTGCAAGAACCAGAGTGGCTTTTTGTACTGTGCAAGAACCAGAGTGGCTTTTTGTATTCTATCTTTCAAACACTAGACTTCAAAAGACTAAGTTTCCAAGGCTAGAAATACGCAAAATCTAGACAATGTTTTGCCCGACACTAAGCTATAGTAATATTTTTGTCAGCTCTAAATCCAGACAGATGTCAAGCTTAATAACAAAAAAATATTGTCATAGCGTTGATTGCTGCATCTGTATGATAGGACAACGTCTTGCACGTTTAGTTTGTAAGTACATATTTTATGGGATGCGGTATAGTTATAATAGTTACCGTGGCCCCGGAACATAAAGGGCAACCGAAGGAACATAAGTGGGTTTTAGTCAGTAAAAATCTGACACGCCCTTCCATCCAGGACGCGAGAAATCATTTGACGATTTCCCACTCACCAAAAAAAAATAGAAAGAAAGAAAGAAAAACAGTTTATTCACACAGAGTGAGCTACAAATTATAAAAACATATACTATAAACCTTAAAACTAAAACATTTCAGTAGCGTCACTACCGCGCGAAACGGCTAGCGCTCAGCATAATGCCGATGGAAATACATATTTGGATGATGATTGGAAATACATATTTGGTGGTCCTTTGAGGGACAAAGACTCTTTAATAGACATTGCCTAGACCTTCAATGAACAAGATAAAATGAGGGCATCTTTCATCGTCTTTGGTCGACGTTTTCGTAACAAATAAATTGTATTTAAGTTATTTAACCATGTTTTTGAAAAAGGTTATTCTGGTATAATTAAATAAAATTAAGTAGCTTTTTTAATTACACTACTGTTTGATTGATTGACTTAGTTGGCATTTCGGCGCCGCAACTCATTTTGCACCTACTAGTTTAAATCAAATGAAAGACACTCAAGCAACGCCTTCTAAAGATTAAACAATAATAACCACAAATACATCTCATTTGTCATCCAATTAAAATTATAATAATCTTATAATTTCTCTAATTACGAACTAAACCATTTTTCTTTATCTTCCAACGTTTCGGCGACACACAGTGGGCTTAAAATTTCAATAATAAAAGGCTAACCAACCACAAAGGTTTGCTCAATAAAGCTTTTAAACCTCCACTAATAAACATAAACCCTTCTTTGTCAAAAACTTTATGACTTGACTTAACTATTTCGACGTACATTGATACAATACCAAGCAGTCATATTAAGACTTCGTGTACAACGCAGCATTGGAAGTTGAATTCTGGCGAACAAAACTGACTTTTTGGCCACCGTTCTTGGTAAAGTATTTTCGTTTCGTCAATATATTTATAGGATGGAGTTACACAAAGGTTGAGTTTTTGTGTCGTGGTACAAAAATGTACCTTTTCTGTATTTCTAAGGGGCTGTTGCCTTTATGGAGAAGTGTGGGTGTCGGTGGCGACTCACGGATTATATCAGGTGGTAGGTAGCTGTGATTAACAGAACTAATCCGGTCAGGCGGCAGTCGCCGATGTCCGTTCATTAAGTCATGCGTGAACGAACGTCTGAAGAATGAATGTCAAAACTATTGAAAATTAAAATCTTCAACAGTTGACAAGACAATCAATAAAGAAGAATAAGACGTTACTTTGTGGTAATCTATGAAAATACTAATTTTCATAGTCGAGTGAATAATAAATAGATTTAAATTAATTGCGTCAGATTATTTAAAGTTTTAATGGCATTAAGTATCTTGGGACACTAAACGATTCCAAACTATGTATGTGTTATGATTCCCAGACAACTGATATACACATTTATATATACTAATATAATAGATCTAAAAAAAATATTTGTTTGGTTCGTTGATCGAACTTATCTGAAATACTTCTCATCTGATTTTAAAAAAATATTTTTTGATTGCTTAGCCCATTTATTGAGGAAATAATATATAACATTAAGCTAAAACCTACTGAAGCAGAAAAGTAACCAAAAATGCGGGCAAAACCGCGTTGGACAGCTAGCATAATTAATAGATACATACACATTACTGAAAATTGCACACAGACACAGAAAAAACAATCATGTTCATCACACAAAATTTTAATTGTATCAAAATCCGTTGCCAAGTTTTATAGATCTCGGCATACATAGGGACGGACAGAGAGGAAACTTTGTTTTATAATATGTAGTGACGGGTTTTAGCTTCCACCCAATCTGATATGTAAGCCTCCCTTGGTGAATTAATACTTTTTGAAAGCTAGCGGTAAACTTTGAGAGATGGGAAACGAGAGATTGACAGATTACTTCAACCAAATTCACTGGAAATTTGGACAACATCGCAGGTAGAACTTCTAAGTCCCATTTAGATAAGACCGTTACGTTGTTGATCCCATGTTGTCAAAAACATTGTCTGAAATGCAATGCATGTTGATGTAAAGTATTTTAGAGATAGCTTACCGTTAATACCAGGTAAACGTCTGGTCCAGTTCCTTCAAAGTCTTGATTAAATTTCAACTACCAAGCGGCAGCCGGCTGTCAGACTGCTAATGTATTTCTATTGTGTCTTAAATCACGTTTGTTCGAACGATTAAGTAAGCATGTAGATTGGAAATATGAGATCATAATCAAATCACCACACCGCAAAGGAATGGAATTCCCTGCCGGCGTCTGTGTTTCCAAATTCATATAACCCGGAAGTATTCAAAAAACGAGTGCATGGGCATCTATTGGGTTAGCTCGCTCCATCGTAGTCCCCGTCTATGCCCTCGGGCTAGTCTGGAACCAAGCGCAAGCCTATAAAAATTAAAAAAAAAACCTCAGCTCAGTCTATACCTATTGCTGCCAAGCCAAAGCACAGTTTGTAGCTTCTGAATTGTAAATCAAGTAGTATGACATTTTTTTAATGGGAACCCGAATCAAAGTTAAAATGAAAGCATGTGGCAAGCACTATTGAATTATCAAAGAGTTGGACAGTTAATACTCAATACTTACTTTTTTTAGTCAGTCAGAAAGAAGCTTATTCAAAATCGAGAAAGATACTCCAGAATAATTAGTTTTCAATCAAGTTTTACAAAATCCTTGTTAATTTATTGTTATTGCTTGTAAAGTGTCAATCTATTCGTATACTTACATTATAAAGCTAACGGTTCGTTTGTTTATGGTAATTTCAGGAAGTAGTTGCAAGTTCGAATTTAAAAATATGTTTGTGTTAGATAGCCCACTTATCGACGAAGGCTTAGAGGCTACTAGCTTTTACCCGCGACTTAGTCCGCGTGGTTTAATAGTTCCCGCTCCCGGGGGATTTCTGGGATGAAAACTATCCTATGTCCTTCCTCGGGTCCTAGACTATATCTGTACCAAATTTCGTTCAAAAGGGTTTAGTGGTTTAGGCGTGAAGAAGAGACAGACAGACAGAGTTACTTTCGCATTTATAAAATTACTAGCTTTTGCCCGCGACTTCGTCCGCGTGGTTTAATAGTTCCCGCTCCCGGGAGATTTCCGGGATGAAAACTATCCTATGTCCTTCCTCGGGTCCTAGACTATATCTGTACCAAATTTCATTCAAAACTGTTTAGTGGTTTAGGCGTGAAGAAGAGTCAGACAGACAGAGTTACTTTCGCATTTATAATATTAGTACGGATAAAACATCACGCTAATACCTACGGGAGCGGAGTAGTAACCAAAGATGAGACCGCGGGGGACAGGTAGTAGGTATTATTTAATATAAGACAAAGATATTAATGTTCTTTACTCACCATACGCCTATGCCTCTTCTCATACATCCGTAAAACATACCAGAACTGGACTGTTTAATAACAAAATATATTTCTAGCACTCCCTTGGTACTAATATCAACGACAAAACCTGTCAAATTCAAACCATGACAAGCATTCCACATGACAAATAACTAATACCCTCTATCTTGTCTATTCTCTTCAGATGAGCGTAGAACAAGATTTTTTCATCGGTCAATTTAACCTTTGAGTGCAAAAAAAAATGGTTTTCGCCGAAAAATATTTTTTGCAAACACGAGAATACAAAAGTATTTTGTATTTGGCTTATAGTTATCTTTTTAATGGCCCGGAGACTTGAAGCGGTATCAAAGAAAGATATTTGGGCTCGAAACCTTGTATTATGGATGTGGTCTCCGATTTCGGTGGCCACCCCGGGTCTTCCTGTGTTGCTTTTATTAATATGTGGGAAGAATTTCTTCGAGTGTGCCCTCAGACATTCTCATCTCAAAATGGCCTTTTATCGGCACTTATAAAGGGGCCCTAAAGAAAAACTCTTTAAGAACCTTTAGGTCTATTAATCGGAGTAGAACGATTGAGTATTGACGAAATTCTTTCTTTAAACTTGTTTTCTAGTAATGTTGTTTCTTATTGTACATAATTATGTGTTTTTTGTGTGTGCCTTGTCATATTTTTTCAATTTTTATCTTCAGGAATTACAATTCCTATAAGTGGAATTATCTAGACAAAATTTTAATGATTTTAGATAATGTGAATTTGTAATGAGCTGTCAATCTGTGTTCTACGTGTATACAATCTAGTTTTTGCTTTAGCTTCGCTCGCGTTGGAAAAAGACCAAAGTAGCCTAGGTCACTCTCCATTCCATACACTAAAAAGTCACGTCAATCAGTCGCACCGTTTTGCCATGAAAGACGGACAACAAACACAACACATTTATAATGTTAGAATGGAAGGAGATTTATATACAAATAGGAAAGATAGGCTGTGTACTTCCTCTGACCACCGATGTCACGCGTAATCCATGATATTTTAACCCCTTTCCTGTCTACAAAATTTGCAATTTTATACTCAGAAATCCATGAAAACTTTAGCCTCAAAAAAGCTTTTTTTTAATAAAATCCATATTAAATTACAGGTTTCAGAACAAACTACACTGCAAGCGGTATTTTTTTTTATGTTAACATTTTTTAGTGCTACAGTTTTGATCTTTAGAACTTGCAACAGTAGGAAATAACGTGCAGGGCTTATCCCAAGTACGATTTCTTCGGAACTATCATCTCACGCCTTTAAGATAGACAAGACAAGACAATTTCTTTCCCTTGCAACAACTTTGTTAGCACCCCTTGACATCCGCGTCTTATTTATGCAACAGAAAACTTGAAATAAAGAAACAATTTCGCGCATTCAAGCGAAATCCCTTTATTTACAATTTCTCCCTTTTAATATCTATGACAATAAGTCGAGCGCTTCCTTAATACGGACCTCCTTACAAATAAATCACTCTTTGCCAAAACCTGTTTCGTACCAACATGGCGGCTTTCCCGCCAAATCAGCTGTGAGTTCACACGAGAATAAATTAACATTCGTTGTAGTTTTGCTAACAAAATGTCATTGTTAACAGTAATAACTTGTTTTAAAATGTTTTTAAATACATATTTGGTGTGCTAAGTTTATTTCTATGGGTTTTTGACAGATTTGTTCGTTGAGCTGCGCTTGCTAAGAAAATGTTTGGGTTGAGGGGTCAGGTGATATTGGATGCAACGCCTGGAGTTAGATGACCTCGGTTGTGATACTGGTATTGTTAAATATTGGTGCCGATTCTCTTGTGCACAAACTATCGTAAATTTAAGTTAAGTGCATCTTTCTCTTTCCATTTCTTAAAGAAAAGGACAGAAGATACATTTTAGTTTAATCCTGTCAAATTAGACAGCGCCTGATGACAATTGACGTATATTTAGACGCCATGTTTTTAAATTGCTTCTAAATTATCTATGGAGTGTCTAAATTTGACAGGACTTAACTAATATTTGATCTTCTGTCCTTTTCTTAATTAAACGGAAAGAGAAAGATGCATTTAACTTAAATTTACGATAGTTTGTGCACAAGAGAATCGGCACCAATGTGTCAATATAAATTGGTAGTGACTATAAATCTTGTGTTTTAATCGAACGAATTACATAGTAGTATGTATGTTATAATTGAATTCATCTCCCTAGTCTTTTTCATACTATGTTTGGGAGCTTCCAGTCTAACCGGATGCAGCTGGATACCAGTGTTTTACGTGAAGCGACTGCCTATCAGACCTTCAACCCAGTAACTGGGCGACACGATTAGACTGGTCAGACCTTCTGGCTTCTGACTACCCGTAAGTTAACGCCTGTCAAAGTTCTACGAAAATTCCGTATTCGTACTAATAATATAAATGCGAAAGTAACTCTGTCTGTTTGTCCGTCACTTCTTCAGGCCGAAACCACTAAACCGATTTGAATGAAATTTGGTACAGATATAGTCTAGGACCCGAGAAAGGACATAGAATAGTTTTCATCCCGGAAATCCCTCGGGAACAGGAACTATCCCACTGGGACAAAGTCGCGGGCAAAAGTTGGTTATACTTATGTTTTAGTGTCGGAACCACGCAACGAATTTTGATGCGGTTTTTTTAGCACCAATAAGCTATAAATCACCTAGTCAACCGCGTTAAATTTAACTCGAATAACTGCCTCAAGCCTATAGGTCGTAGCGTCGTTATATGGCCTATAACTGCCAATTCAAATGGGCGATATAACGCAAAAGGTATTTTCAAATTGGACTAGCTATTCCCGAGATTATTGCGTGAAAACAAACAAACTGTTCAAATCAATAGGAATGGCACTTATAAATAGACTAGCACTCGCCCCTACTTTGCACGGGTGTTACCAATCACTACATATCACTACATAGTATAAAACAAAGTCACTTCCGCCGTCTGTCCCTATGTATGCTTAGATCTTTAAAACTACGCAACGGATTTTGATGCGGTTTTTTTTAATAGATAGAGTGATTCTTAAGGAAAGTTTTAAAATAGAATCTATGCTTATAGTAGAGAAAAGCCGGGATTTTTAAAGATTTGTAACACCCGTGCGAAGCTGAGGCGGGTCGCTAGTAATATTATAAGTAAAAAGGTGTAGGTTACCTAAATGAAATTTAATTTTCAAAATTGGCACACTAACGCACTAACGATTGAAGTGCGAGTGAAAAAGAGATAAACGTCAAAATGTCAACGCGATACTCAGTATCATGTTGGTCAAATAGCAAACTTCTAAAGTGCCATTTTTTGACTGCATATAACCTACACACATGTACGCATGTACTTAAAAACCTTCTTGAATCACTCTATCTATTAAAAAACCGCATCGAAATCCGTTGCGCAGTTTTAAAGATCTAGGCTTACATTGGAACAGACAGACAAACGGAAAGACACTTTGGAACCACGTTTAAAAATGACGTTTTGTTTGCATGTTGGCAGTATGGTGGACCATATTCAGATTTCCGGTAGGTTTTTATCATCTGTGGTGGGATGTTCATTTGATGGTTATGAATTTTTGCATTAACTAGGTATATAAATATATGTAATATAAATATAATATTAGTACGGATATCTATGTATTTATAAAAATATATACCTATCCTAGCTGCCTCAGCTGCCTGTCTGTCTCTTCTTTACGCCTAAACCATAGAACCAATTTGAATCTTTGTACAGACTGGTACTCGAGAAAGGAAAGGACATAGGATAGTTTTCATCCCGGAAATCCCCCGGGAACGGGAACTGTTAATCCACGCGGACAAAGTCGCGGGCAAAAGCTAGTTATTAATAAAATCGTAAATGTCACCGTCAATTCGGTGACAAACTTTCAAAAATAATGACAGATTTATTGGTTTCTGCTTAATAAGGCAAAGGCAATAACCTATACCGCCAATTTGCGCGGGACCAGCTGACGTGTAGAGCTTTCTTCGTAAACCGGTAATCAAATTCAACAATACCTTTTAAAATAATTTGTATAAATACTAACCCATTGCTTTAGAACGTGACAATAGCTCTGCTTTACACAAAATTGTTGATAATAAAGTATTTTGTCAACCATTGTTAACTTTTTTTTAGATGTGACGCGGACGCCTGGTTTTGGCGGGAATCAGCTGAGAGACCAAACAGGTTGGACGGCCTCCTTCTATTATGAAACTCTTTGCGATAACTTGCTTGTTGGTATCCATGGAGATTATTTTCGAGTTCAAAATGCAGATTTTGGTCTTTTTAGTAAAGATTTTAGAACGAAATTCAATTTGAAGTTGTAGCTTAGTTTATCAACTAGCCATTAGTGAAATATTAAAGCGTTCTGTTGGTAAATCGTTTGTAAAATTTTGATTTTAGTCAAAAATAACCTCAAAGCTTACCATACAAGCTTTTTCGATCATTGAATTAAGTCTTAACACTGTATGAAATAGCCATCAATCTCGATTAGCAGCACCTGCAACTCCTAATATCCATAAAAACAACTTTTAACACAGTTACAAAGTCAAATTTACAAAGAAATAGTCCAAAATCAATCAATAATAATAAGTTCTGAACGACACATTCCATTAGTTTCGCAAACTCGGTACAGGGGCGCCTCACAGCTTCACCGATTTCAAAATCAGCTGATGGAACGGGCGGCCATACTTTTTTGTCGAGTTTTTTTTTAATTCGCTAACAGGTTCGGGTCATGCGTTCTCGGAAAGCTAGAATTTTTTTTACATAGAATATTTGTGGCAGGTACAAGGTTCCGGGCTTTTGAGACATTGTTAAAAGTTAAATTTTCGGCCCTTTTAAGTGTTTATTGTGTTTTGGGTGTGATGGTGGAACGTTATCATGTAAGAATGAGAAAGGTTATGCTTTTGATAGCAATCTATTTGATTTACCGGCTTTATTTTGAAATGGTTGTGCTTTCGTAGACCAGAATGTAACGGAAATGATTAGGCACATTATTATTATGTAATTGTAGGAGTTGCTTGTTGCTATTAAAATAAAATAGCATATTCAAGCAAGCGCTGCTCCTAGAGTTTTTTTTTTTTGGTGAGTTGTAAATCATCAAATGACTGCTCCCATCCTGGGTGCGGGTGCGGCGGGAGGGCCTGTGTCAGACTTTTACTGACTTAAACCCACTCATGTTCTTTTGATTGCCCTTAATGTTCCAGGGTCATGGTAACTATTATAAACATTCCGCAACCCCGGCAGGCGTTGGCCTGGTTGGGCCCCTTCCCGTGCTGACTTCTCTTTGAGGCGCGCGTGGAACACTAACGTGCCTTCGACGCGGGCCTGGTCCCAGCCGGGCGGCGTGTTACCCATCGCTCGCCGTCCGCAGAACCGCGCCTACGGTGGCTGGTAGTCGTCTTGCGACTCTCGACGTCTTCGCCTGGGTCTTAGTCCGGGGCGAGAGGCTCGTCGTTGCCTCTCGCGCGTCGCCGCGCCATTCCGTCTCGCCCGGAAGCATGGCCTGGACCAGCGCCGGGCGCGAGAGGTCACCGCCGCCGATCGCCTCTACGAGGACACGTCGATGGTTCCCCCATGCGCGGCACTTCTCCACCGTGCGCTCGACCGTGTCCTCCAGGCGACCGTTGCTGCAGTGGTGACACCAAGGCGTCGCTTCCGCCCGAATCCAACACAGGAACCTCCCGAACTGACCGTGACCGGTGAGGACCTGTGTCAAGCGAAACGTGAGAGCGCCGTGGCGCCTCTCCAGCCACTCCTCAAAGAGGGGTCTTACCGCCGCTATTACGGCGTGCGCACTCCTAGAGACATGAAATTTGATGGGTGTGTTCTTTGTAAATAGTAATTGTATTAACTTAAAAAAAAATTGAAAATTCCAACCCTTAGATAATTCAGACGCGATTAAAACATAGTCACTAAAATATGTCGATTTACTTCAAGCGCTGGCCAATTTGACAGGACTAAACTAATTTAATATGTATCTTCTAATGAAATGAAAAGAGAAAGATGCATTGAACTTATATTTAGTTTAGTTTGTGAGCAAGAGAATCAGCACCTATCTGTAACCGCCCCGGTCTAAGTTCAAGAGAATCAGCACCTATCTGTAACCGCCCCGGTCTAAGTTCAAGAGAATCAGCTTCATCTGTAACCGCCCCGGACTAAGTTCAAGAGAATCAGCACCTATCTGTAACCGCCCCGGTCTAAGTTCAAGAGAATCAGCTTCATCTGTAACCGCCCCGGACTAAGTTCAAGAGAATCAGCACCTATCTGTAACCGCCCCGGTCTAAGTTCAAGAGAAGCAGCACCTATCTGTAACCGCCCCTCAAGTTCAAGGTTGCAAAATTTGGAGGTTATTATTACCCTTCAGGACTAAAATGTTGAATTTGCAAAATGTTGAATTCGCAAAATGTTGAATTCTCAAAATGTTGAATCCCAAAATGTTGAATTCGTAAAAAGTTGAATTTTCCGGACCCATAATGTTGAATTTGCAAAATGTTGAATACCAAAATGTTGAGTCCTGTCCTGGCACAAGACCGGTCACGGTGGAGGTATTTAATTCAATTAGGGAGTACACTTCCTACTACACGGGAAAATATCTGGCACCCACACAGACCATCAAACTGAACAACTTTTTCCGGTTTGTTCCCCTTGAGTCACACTGTTACCCATCGGGGAAAAAACCCGTTTCCCATTTGATTTACACTGCAAAATAGTTATGGTTTACATATCGGGTTTTTTTAATTTTCGCACAAAATCACTTAAATCAATCAAAAGTACTAGGCGCGCAGTAACGTGAAGTGGTAAATAGAAAACGTGATCCACGGTTTATACCTAAAAGGATCATCATAAAATGCATCGAAAATAAATCATTTAACTAATAAAAAAATACCAGAGTTCTTCCTTTTTTTTTCATCGACGTTCCTGATATAGGAAATTAAGAATTAAACTGTTTTCTTTTGTAGTCCTAACATACGTTAGAGTCCGGAGTATGTACATAGCGATTCCGATGTTGGTCCACAGGAAAAAGTTGTTCAGTTTGATGGTCCGTACCATACCCTCAAGTTGGCGACACCCTATGTCAGAACTCAGACTCCCTGTAGGTTTATGTAGGTACTAGCTTTACCATATGGTAGGTTTATGCACTATAATTTTATAGGGCAGTCTATGTGGCCTGATATTTTCCGGTGTAGTAGGAAGTGTGCTGATTATAAGATTTGCCAAAAGACGTCCACTGCTAAAAATTGACCTCCCCCAAATACCTCCACCGCGACCGGTCTTGTGCCTCTCGCATCCACAGGACTCAACATTTTGGTATTCAACATTTTGCAAATTCAACATTGTGGTCCGGGTGGGAAATTCAACTTTTTACAAATTCAACATTTTGGGATTCAACATTTTGCGAATTCAACATTTTACGAATTCAACATTTTGCAAATTCAACATTGTAGTCCTGAACGATTATTACGTTGTATCTGATTTAAATGTCTCTCATTTCACATGATTTTTTAGACTAATAATTATACTAATTAAAAAATACTGGCCTTAGAAATACTAGTTTAAATAATCTAGCGATAGATAGCTATAGAACGATAGGTAGCTACACTATTGACGATATTCATGATAATTATTCGCCTTGAAGTGGCGTAAAACATATTTATTTATTTTAATGAAAGCTTACAGGATAATAATCGAAAGATTAATGCTCAACATACATATAGTGGTGCCGATACTCATAGTCACAAACTAACCTAAATTTAAATTAAGTGCATCTTTATCTTTGAAGGGAGTTGGCGTATTTTTAGTCGCCATGTTTTTAATCGCGTCTAAATTATCTATGGAGTATCTTAATTTGACAGGACTTAACAAATATTTTATCTTCTATCCTTTTCTTAATAAAATGAAAAGAAATAAACGCACTTAACTTAAATTTAGGTTAGTTTGTGAACAAGAGAACCAGCATCTGTATAAAACATAGTCGCTTCTCGCTGTCTGTCTCTACGTCCTATACATAAGGACTATATACACACATCAAAAGTCTCTAGGGATCAACATATATTTTTGCAATAACTTTTCTCCTGATTGATATTAATTAAAATTTTCTTTAAGGATTCATCAAATAAAGTGTTTTCGTTTGTCACAGTAACGATAAACCAAGTCACCTTTGCAATAATAAAGAAATTTGCCATTTTCCTAATAAAGGGATTTTTGACATTTGAACCACTAACACAAAAGTTCGAAAAAAAGACTGAAATAACAGTTTTCTCTAAAATTTTATTGGGTAACTTAAACAATTAATAATCCGTGTTTCTACCGCGAACACTAACAACACAAGAACATCGGTTTGGCTTCTCAAAATGAGTTCATCCAAATCACGCTGTGGAATGGCCGCCCATGTTCGTTGCAACAACAAAAAAAGGTCTTCTTGCGACTGGATACCCTCCATATTCGGCAGAGCTCTTCTCTGTAGCATATCCCATGCATGCTCAATCGGGTTCAAATCTGGCGACTGAGCAGGCCAGGGCAGGACATTGATGTTAGCTGCGGCGAGAGTCTGTCTTACAACTCTTGCGGTGTGCGGTCGTGCATTATCATGCATTAACTGAAATAAGGGACCGATTTGCACTTGTAGAGGAACGATGACGTCTGATACAGTCGTCTCAGCATAAATTTGAGCGTTGAGGTTGCCTCTGATCCAAATCAACTCAGTTCTTCCGCCGATCCAAATACCCGCCCATACCATGATGGTTCCACCACTATAAGGATGGACTTCCTGGCAGGATTTTAATCGCTGTTGGCGTCCAGGGGTTCTCCAGTGTCGTATACGTCTTGTATCCGGTCTCATACCAAAACGAGACTCATCAGAAAAGCACACGAAACGCCATTGTTCTTCTGCCCAATTTCTGTGTTCAAGAGCCCATTGATATCGAATCCTACGATTGTGCATTGCTATAGGTGGTACCCGTAGCGGTCTTCGGGAATGAAGGTTCACTTCATGCAAGCGGTTTCTGACTGTTTGGTCGCTAATTAAGTTCCCTGAAGAGTGATGAAGCCTCACGGCTAACATCATGGCGGTTATTGTTGGAGCTCTTCGAGTTAAGATTTGAATGTATCGGTCTTGTCTCCGTGTGGTGCAGCGATACCGTCCTCCATGGTGCTCAGCCACGGTACCAGTGCTTCGGTAACGTGTCCAAAGTCGACTGACAACACTCTGACTTGTATTCAGAGCTAAAGCCACAGTACGTTGCCGGGAACCAGCTTCTATCATTCCCACGGCTCTGAGCATTTCTTCCCTGCTTAAATGACGTCGCCGCTCCATAATAACGTTGGTTTTAATCAGTAGTAGGGAAACAGTAGCACTAATAATGTCTTCAATGCGTTGTATGTTTTTATAGGGAAAATATTGACAGCTGATTTTCATCTTTTACTCGAATTTGATTCACAGTTCCTGATTCAAATTATGAAATGCACCAAAAAGGATCCATATAAATTTATAAATTATCATAAATTTATTACAAAGCCACATCTCAATCTTAAGAAATCCGCATAAAAATGCTTGATCCCTAGACACTTTTGATGTGTGTAAGAAGAAGAAACTATGTAATTTTCACGGGCCAGGTCGCTAATAAAGAATATAATATTAACAAATATCTGATTACAATCATCCGCAGATATAGCGTAATTTAGTCAAAATAAAAAAAATACATTGATACAGTTTAACTTTTCGACGACCAAGCGACAGCCGGCTATCGGAATACCGGAATCACATGCGTTCGAAGGTTTAAATCATAACATCCGTTTCCTTTCGGCGTTGCTTTTATTTGTATAAAAACAATGGACAAAGCCTTGTCCTTGTCTGGGTCGGTCGCCTCAACACATCTTCAACAATTTTCTTGCAAATATTTCTTAAGCCACTTCATCCATCATTTGTTTGGCTTTCTTCCTTTCTATTCATCCACAAAGAAAAGAAAAGGACAACATTCGGTGTAGTTTACGAAAGACAAAACGTCAAAATGACAGCAAATGTCATTTCAGTAACTAAATTAAGTAGTTTTTGAATTTGTGTGCACTAGAACCCCATTACTGATAAAGAAAGACCTTTGAAACGACAAATCTAGATAAAAAAGTTTATCTAGTTATCAAATTGTCATAAATATTATAAAGATACCACACGCATAACCTTCAGAAGAAAAGCGCGGGCTTTTAAACTGAACAACGCAAAGTAATATAGACTTTATTTTATGGAACTATACTGCTTATTATCCCTTAATTCTAAAGACATTTCTTTTTGCTACGGTTGTACCGTGGTATAATAATATCGATCGTGAGAATTATTGATTGCCAATTGAATATAGACTGTAACTGTCAAAGTTAAAGTTGATTTTTAATTGCCACGTGTTGGCATACCTGTTCTCTGACCGACAATGACCTCTTGTAAAAGCGAGGGAAAAATGCTTTATCGTGTCCGTTGATTGGCATTAAGAAACCGACTTTGTAGCATGTGGTTAAAGTCGATTTTTGTATGTCAAAACAGTGATGTAATATTGATAATATTTTTTTGATTTATTAATTTAGTGCAGGCAGTGCATTCACGCCGAAAATGGCGTACTTTTGGCGGCAAAAGGAGGGCGACCATTTTTTTTATTTATTCTTTTGTAAACACACTTGTAGGTAGTTACAGGTAAATAGAAGATAATTTTAAAGATAAGTAGTCGATTCGATAAAGCTTCAATAATTTAAGTAGCTTTTCCTCAAACCAAGTCGTTTTTTTTTGCTACTTAAATTATTGAAGCTTTATCGAATCGAATCACGGTGACTGTCAAAAAGCTAGATGTAATAATAAAATGCCATATTATGACTGCTTTCATTTTGAATTTGATATGAGATCCAATAATTATTTGGCATAACGTTTCGTAGCTTAGTAGGAACAGTTGATCATACTAGCTGCCCCGGGGAGTAAGTAGCCATACCATCACCTCCAGGGTCAAAAGTTCAAAACCAACCTCACCTGCACGTGGTACACCCTGCTGATTCACTGACGAGGCTCTGACGGACCAGGCTCTTCACAAAGAGGAGACATTCGCAGTCATACGGCATATTTAATTATTGTTAGAAATGTTTCTTTGATTGAAATTGAAAAAGAAGTTAAGTAATAGGGATGACGACAGCATAAAAAAATGACATTCTGTTTAGTCCGTCTTGTAGATCGGCCAAAAATACGGGACACGTATTTTTTGCTTGATCAAATAATAAAAAAATACAAAGATAAACAGCAACAAAGTTCCGGAGTGGGGGCTTTTGACGTCACCATCCTGCAAAAATTGTACCAGATCGTGACGTCACGCGCAACTTCAACGCACGGTATCTTCGTCATTTTTCGTTCGAAAAAAAAGAAAAAATACTCTCCTATTCTATGTCTCGCCTATTGCTCGTACCAAATACCTAGTAGATTACAATGCAAAAGAGGCACGGGATGTCAGTGATGTCCAAGACAAACTTTAGAAAGTACATATGAATTCATAGATTTTTTATCATCTTTGCCAAAAATACTCGGTCATTTACCTATACCTATATGTATTATCAAAACCAGTAATATGGAGGTATATATTCTTATTATTACAGATATATAACATCCCTAAAAAAGTTATTAAGAGGAAAGCAAATGTAACCTTTCCCTTGAATATTTTTTTGTATTCTATTACTAAATTCGATTTATAGTTAGTTAACTAAAATTAATGGCAATCTTTGTAATGGTGCCGAATCTCTTGTTCACAAACTAACGTAAAATTAAGTTAAATACATCTTTCTCTTTTCATTTAATTAAGAAAAGGACAGAAGATACATTTTAGTTTAATCCTGTATTCCTGTCACATTAGACAGCGCCTGAAAAAAATTGACGTATATTTAGACGCCATGGTTTTAATTCGCGTCTAAATTATCTATAGAGTGTCTAAATTTGACAGGACTTCACTAATATTTTATCTTCTGTCCTTTTCTTAAATACCTTTTAATTCCTTTAATTAAATGGAAAGAGAAAGATGCACTTAACTTAAATTTACGTTAGTTTGTGAATAAGAAATCGGCACCATTATGTCCTTTCATTAAAAAAATAGTTTTTAAGACAAACCAAGGAGGGAGGTTCTCTTTCCGACCGTGTTCTTTTTAGGGTTCCGTAGCCAAATGGCAAAAACGGAACCCTTATAGATTTGTCATGTCTGTCTGTCCGTCTGTCTGTCTGTCTGTCCGTCCGTATGTCACAGCCATTTTTTTCCGAAACTATAAGAGCTATACTGTTGAAACTTGCTGAGTGGATGTATTCTGTGAACCGCATTAAGATTCTGATACAAAAAAGAAAATAAATAAAAAATTTTGGGGGTCCCCCCCCCATACATAGAACTTAAACTCAAAAATTTTTTTTTCACCATACCCATATGTGTGGGGCATCAATGGATAGGTAGGTCTTCAAAAATGATATTGAGGTTTCTAATATCATTTTTCTCTAAACTGAATAGTTTGCGCGAGAGCCACTTTCAAAGTGATAAAATGTTGGTCCCCCCCCTGTAACTTCCAAAATAAGAGTATGATAAATCAAAAAAATATATATGATGTACATTACTATGTAAACTTCCACCGAAAATTGGTTTGAACGAGATCTAGTAAATATTTTTTTTTAACTCATAAGTGGGACTGTGGGAACACTTATTGTGACGGACGAGAAAATACGGAACCCTACACTGAGCGTGGCCTGACACGCTCTTGGCCGGTTTTTTGTATATGTATTTGTTACGCGATTTCTCCGCTAAATGAACTGATTTTGACGATTCTTTTTTTGTTAGGCAGGTCATGTTGCATAATTATAATTTTTATGGCGATCGGTTCAACGCTTCTTAAAAATTCAAGAAAATAAAAAAACGACACAAAATATACATATTAACGATGTCACGAGTACAATTTTTATAAGCTACAAATATTTAAGGATTTTGAATTTCTGTTTCTTTTTTTTATAAAGTAAGTAGTTTTATTTATTAAAATAAATTTTGAATCACTTACAACAATCATTGACTTACAATAACTGTCAGACATTGACGGCGAGATAAATAGAAGTTTTTTTTTTCTTTTGGCACCGTTTTTAATAAATAGACGTTATTATACTTATTTTACACTATTTGTCATAATTTATTTTTTAGGTAAAAATGTATTGTTATGCACACAGGCTTATTCTATATTGCAATTTCTTTTATAGAATTAAGGGTTTGCTGGAAGATAACTCAACTTTGAGTTAAGCTCGCCTTTGTACATAGCTCATTTATGTTTGCTGTTTTTATGTGTGTTTTCTTGTGCAATAAAGCATAATATATGTTGTTAAGCACTGACTTTGGCTTAGCAATACCTGTCACTGTTACACAACTGCTAAACGTTTATAAAGTCTATTTATCTCGCCATGAGATTCCGCACTAAAATGTGATTATTTTAGTTATATAAGTAAAAACAAGTAAATACAAGTTTTAAATAAAAAGACATAAGTATTAAAAGCGTAATATAACAAATGGATTAACGTTCAAAAGATGTAAGCGTACACAGACAGATTTTTTTAAGCAATCTTTATTTTAAACTACTTATGAAAAGATAAAATTGTTGGTATTGACAACAATACTTTAAAAAAAAAACAATGAGTTGTACAGTACATACTACATCCATGCTTAATTCACACTTCAAACTGACAAATTTAAAATGAACGCGTCACTGCCGACTTGTTAGACCACTTCCGTTGTAAGACCTCATTGTAAGACCTCCTATGGTGTTTTAGTAAGTGAGAAATGCCGGGGACGAGACCTGTAAAAAACCCCTTTATTTTAATCTGGAATAATTGGTAATGAAATGTGTAATTTGATTTTTAGCTGCTGTAAAAATTGATTTGCCAAAGAGAATATAATTAGCTTTCTAGTTGCTTAAAAATAGTTAGTCAATTGATTTAACAAAAGAGTAAAGAGGTTGTATGAAAAGACGTTGTTATTTAAAAACACGGTATTTTTCATCAATTATTATTGACGCACTTTTTATGAGCTGTCAAAATGTGATTCTCCCATAGATTTTTCTAGACATTAGACGTCACTAAGTTAGCAACTCAATTGATTAACTATTTATTGATTTGAAAGCAACTAAAAATCCAATTTACTGTAAATTGAAAATGAAGCAGGTTTTAAAGCTAAAATTAAGAAAGGTTTAATGGTCTTACATTTATTACTTAATAAAAATATAAAGTGCCCACCCCGCTTAGCGTGGGTGGGTGTTATACTTTTTTTTAAATCGCAACTTTTCTTTGTTATAATCTGCATGTATAATACAAGTAAACTATCTTCTTGAATTTCTCTATTGATGAAAGTCATTTTGTAGTTCTAATTGTCTCAGAATACATTTATAGAGGGAAACATTCATTTTATAGTATGTTTGTAAAAATGAAATTATAAAAAATAAATTTTTGGCTAGCACACATGTATTTATACAAGGTGTATTTTTGGTCTTGCTCAACCCGCTAGGAGATGATTCTACTCATAAAAACAAACAACTTTCATTATGGAACCAACTCTGAAATCGCGAATAAAATATCAGCTGGTTCATACATTATAGTCCGAGGGCATTGAACTTTTCTTAGAAACAGCTGATATTTTTTTCGCGATTTCAGAGTTGCTTCCATAACAATAGTTGTTTGTTTTCATGGGTAGAATCATCTCCTAACGGGTTGAGCAAGACCAAAAATACACCTTGTATAATCTAAGGGCCAGCAGTTTGGGCTGTGCGTTGATATCAACAATCAGACAATCAGAAAGTTTACTATTTTTATAGATCTTAATAGATAGGTATAGATTAAAAAGCTCTTTTTCACCTTTTTATACTTGTAATTTTGCCAACTGACTCGAACTAGTACATAAAAATTTTAACACCATTTAAAACAAGTAATTTCTTCTCATTTCTCGCAGACGCAAAAAAAAAGTCGGCCATATTTCAATATTACCGCTAAAATCTTACCTTCTTGGAACTATAAGCTTTACGGTTTCAGTTAAAGAGTTCATATTCGTATACCACTAAATGATAGAAATGCAAACGGGCCGGGAGAATTCCAGATTTAAAAACAACGGTATAGTAACCGACGTTTGGTTTCGCGCGCTTTTGCATCCTGCATACTTTACGTTTACCGTTCGTCTAATCTTTATGACTCTCGGAATAAAGTTGAATTTTCTTTGACTTATCGGTTGATTAAGTTGGTAGAACGTCTGACAGATAAGACTGAATGAATTCTTAGAAATGGTGGAGTTATTCTAAACTTGTAAAGTTAGTTTTGTTTATTTTATTATGCTTTACACAGTCAGCTGATTGTTGCTGTCCGAAGCATAAATCAGCTGTTTTAACTTAAAATTTACAATTCAATACATTTATTACTTACTAGCTTTCGACCGCGGCTTCGCCCGTGTGAAGTCGATACTTCTAGCCCTTATAGCCACTTTAGCCTGTGCTTTGGCGTTGAAATTTCCAAAAATCTTTTCTTAGTGGTTACCTACTCTTCACAAAGAACACACTCTGCAAGTTTCATGTCTCTAGGAGCAGCGGTTTGTGTGCGGTGCAATCAGTCAGTCAGTTAACCATTTGATCTACTTATTTAATAAATCCGTACTAATATTATAAATGCGAAAGTAACTCTGTCTGTCTCTTATTCACGCCTACCACTGAACGGATTTGAATGAAATTTGGTAAAGTTACAAATATAGTCTTCTGGGACCCGAGAACGGACATAGGATAGTTTTCATCCCGGAAATGCCTCGGAAACGGGAACTATTATTCCACGCGGACGAAGTCGCGGGCAAAAGCTAGTAAAACATAATTACTTACATATACAATATCTTATTTTTACCGACTTCAAAAAGAAGAATGTTCTCACTTCGATTGTTTTTTTATGTAAGTATCTAGCTTCTGCCCGCGGCTTCGCTCGCGTTAGAAAGATTCAAAACGTAGCCTATGTTACTCTCCATCCCTTCAACTGTCTCCACTTAAAAAATCACGTCAATTCGTCGCTCTGTTTTGCCGTGAAAGAAAGACAAACATACAGACAGACACACTTTCCTATTCATAATATTAGTATGGATTTTGTATGTACAGCAATCACCCTGAGATTGATGATCTGATTTAGGTACGTTATTCTTCTTTGGCTTGATAATATCATAGGTAGTTTGGTTCAGTCAAAGAATCTTTGGGTTCAGCAGTTTTCGTTTTAAAAACTTAAAGTATTTTTTTTTGGCGTTTATTTGTGTGTTTTTTTTTTAACTTAAGAAAAGGTAGAATGATTAGTCCTGTCTCTGCCAGCGCCTGAAGCAAATCTACGAACTTTTAGTAGCCATGTTTTTAATCGCGTTTAAATGATCTTTGCCATAGATAATTTAGGCTACATTAGATTCCATGGAGTGTATTAATTTGACAAGACCATCAGCAAACAAAATAAAATCTTCTGTCCTTTTCTAATGAAATGTAAAGAAGATGATGCACTGAAAATCGGCTTTATTGTGTTGTGATTATACTATTCCAATTCCCATCAAAGAAACCAAAGGTAAGTAAGCCAAAGAATTAAAAAGTCACGACGTAACTTAACCGCAATTGTAAGTATCGATTTTTAGGAGACGCAAAATATTTCCCTAAAGTTATTAAGTTTATTAAAACTCCATTCTGTTAAAAAATACAACAAAGAAACCATAAACACTCATAAACACAGTCTTTTAAAAAACAAAACAAGTCAAAAGATAAATAGATTGCGAAGATTGTAAAAGATTATTGCAAAAGAAACGGTAACTACTTTCACTATGGCGGTAACAATGGCTGACAATTTGGAATACATTGCGGCATTATAAGCAAAGTTGTCCATCTAGGAACGAAGTAATCTTTCAATGTACAAGGCAGTGACCATAAACAGTTTTTTAAGGAAGAATGCACCTTCTATTGTGCCTTTGCGCGGCAAACAAAAGAAAAAAAAATTCATACGAAATTGTTGTTTTCTGTGAACATGAAATAGAGCTGAAGAAATGTATATAGTCCCTAAAGCATCACTGACATCCCGTGCCTCGGAAAGCACGTAAAGCCGTTGGTCACAGTTGTCATTCGTAGAACTTTGACAGTCGTTACGGGTAGTCAGAAGCCGGAAAGTCTGACAAACAATCTAACCAAGGGTATCGTGTCGCCCAGTTACTGGGTTGTGGAGGTCTGATAGGCAGTCCCTTCACGTAAAACACTGGTATCCAGCTGAATCCGGTTAGACTGGAAGCCGACCCTAACATAGTTGGGAAAAGGCTAGGAGATGATGATCTTCAAGAAATTTGAGCTCTGTTAAACCGTGAAATCTTTCAAAGATTCTCTCTTGTCATGACAAAAAGTTCGTGACTTCCGAATGCTTTACATTCGAGTCATATTTACGCGAACTTTGAACACAAATAAGGCACATGGCATATCATTCATAGTAGGTACATGTACATGAATCAGCTTTGAGATCCTCCGACAGCCATCCGGATCAGTTTAGGTAAGTAACATTTTTGGGAATAGGTACATCATTCGGTTGGCGTTTATGGAATAACAGTCATAAGCTACCCGAAGATTGCGGAATGTTTATAATAGTTACCGTGACCCCGGAACATAATAGGCAACCGAAGGAACATGAGTGGGTTTTAGTCAGCAAATGTCTGACACGCCCTCCCGCCGCACCCAGGACGGGAGCAGTCATTTGATGATTTCCCACTCACCAAAAAAAAAAGCTACCTGTTTATTATTTGTAACGACTCCAAAAATAAAACAGGGGATTCACAATTCGATCGTTTTTTTTTTCTAAGGAAAAATAGATAATAAAATAAATAATAATACTACACTGAAATCCATACTAATATTATATTTACATGGGAAAGTGTGTCTGTCTGTCTGTCTGTATGTTTGTCTTTCTTTCACGGCAAAACGGAGCATCGAATTGACGTGATTTTTTAAGTGGAGATAGTTGAAGGGATAAAGAGTAACATAGGCTACTTTTTGTCTCTTTCTAACGCGAGCGAAGCCGCGGGCAAAAGCTAGCCGGATCATAAATCTTAGCGTAATGCTTAGGTTTATTTCCCGACTAGCTAGCTTAGCGACAGACAGACACACTTTCCCATTTATAGTTAATATTAGTAGGTATATGGATTTACGTGATTCTTATTAAGTTTCATGCAGAATAGTTGTGTTAAAAAAAACCGACAAAATGAAAATCTGCTTATTTTAGTACGTTAAAAAAGATGAACCTAGCCTTATTAGAATTAGGTACGTTAAAAAACGTTTAATTCAATCAATACTTATCAACCTAAGTAGATTTTTCTATCCACCATTATCACGATATCATTTATCTAGCCTTATCAACTATCTTCGTCTAGTAGATCAAAGAGCCGCACTTCCTGCCCATATGATGCGACCGTTAGCTTATCAATACGTCACTGTTATCAGTAACGGCTGAGATAACCTTTGGGTTAGCCGTGGCCTCTGGGTTACTGCGAAAACCGAAATAGTTTTGTCACCATATCTAGTCTTTTTGAAGAGTGTCGTGATGGCCCAGTGGATAATTCGCCCGCCTCTCGTGAAGAGGTTGTGGGTTCGAATCCGGGCAAGTACCAATGTGACTTTTTCAATTCATATGTACTTTCTAAAGTTTATCTTAGATATCACTGACATCCCGTGCCTCGGAAAGCACGTAAAGCCGTTGGTCCCGGTTGTCATTCGTAGAACTTTGACAGTCGTTACTGGTTAGCCAGAAACTAAGACCAGTCTAACCAAGAGGTATCGTGTCGCCCAGTTACTGGGTTGTGGAGGTCAGATAGGCTGTCGCTACACGTAAAACACCGGTGTCCAGTTGAATCCGGTTCGGCTGGCAGCCGACCCCAACACGATTGGGAAAAAGCTAGGGAGATGATGATGATCTAGTCTTTTTGAAGATCGGGTTTGCTAAGAAATACGAACACTCCAGCATTATTGCCAATTTTGGGGTAGGCTTCCAACCCCAAAATTGCCAAAATACCAGTGTTTAACATATGGGGAGAGACTGCCTAATGCGTATCAATCCTCCACAGCTCAGTTATTCATAAAATCAAATCAAATCATAAATCATTTATTTGCTTGAAACATGGTATTAGGTGACTTCTTCTTATTCTTTTTTATGGACTTCCCTCTGGGAGGTTTGGTATCCGCACTTAGTCGTCTTCAAGATAGGACCATTGTATGTGTTACAAAACACGTTGGGTTTCGAATAATTATCATACTTTTGGGCTTTTTGCTGCTGCTACCTTTTGAGATATATGGTTATCAGATAGAAACCTATCATATCCGGGACAATTTGATACCTCTCCTATTATATCTTCTGCACAGACTACTTGTGTAGAGATTCGCCAAAGGAGTGACATAAGTCAAGAGGTGCACAAAATCACCCTTGATGGGAAAATTAAAACTCTTTGTACCCTGGACGCCATAATCTATTGCTGCCATGTTAAGAGCACATTATTCTAAATTTATAAATCCACATTATTCAACAACGTCACTTTCTTAAAAACAATAGTTTCAAGAAGCTCTAATAATTATTACTCATAACTAATTAATATTCTTGCGTGCTCTTCACTCTTCACGTACGTCATAAAACTTAGCGGCTATAAATTGTTATCTGTCGAGATTGACAAAAATTGTGTTTATAAATAAAAACAATGCCACACACATTATAACGGACACATGGGATATTGGTAGCACCTATGGGTAGCACTGTAGATCCACTGAGTTCGGGAACGGGAGTTAAAAAAAATCCGTAAATGCGAAAGTAACTCTTTCTGTCTGTCTGTATCTTCTTCACGCCTAAACCACTGAACCGAGTGGAATGAAATTTGGTACAGATATGATATAGTCTGGGACTTTAGAAAGGGCATAGGATAGTTTTCATCCCGGAAATACCCCGGGAACGGGAACTATTAATCCACATAGTGGTCAAACAAATTACACCTTTTTTTTGGGAGTGGGAAATCATCAAATGACTACATGCGGGGCACACCTCCACCGTGTCCTCCAGGCGACCGTTGCTGCAGTGTTGACACCCAGGCGTTGCTTCCGCCCGAATCCGACACAGGAACCTCCCGAACTGACCATGTCCGGTGAGGACCTGTGTCAAGCGAAACGTGAGAGCGCCGTGGCGCCTCTCCAGCCAGCCTCCTCAAAGAGGGGTCTTACCTCGCGCCCAAACAAATTCTACCTGTGGCTGTAAAAAAATCACATTTCTAACTACAGCAGTTTCGGCTATGCTTTGATTACCAATAAGCTTGTCCCTTTATTATCTTTGCACCCACCAAAAACTGGCCGGCAACAAACAACAATAAAACTATTTTTATTGTCTCTGTCAATCAGCTGTAGATACCGCCGCCATGTTTGTTCTTTGAATCTGTAAAAAACTAAACGTGTTTTGAATTTTTAATATTGGACTGAAATATAGTAACTTGTATGAGTTTTTAAAAAGTTTTTATTAGATTTACCTGTAACTGGCTAAATAAATAATACCAACATATTACTTTAGAAAGCACATAATTATCTTCTAATTATGTGTTTCTATTCTATTTAAAATGGTAAACTGACATGACACCGATTTACTGTTGATATATCAACGCAAAGCCACTGCTCTTAGAGACATGAAACTTGCAGGGTGTGTTCTTTGTAAATAGAAGATAACCACTAAGAAAAAGTTTTGGAAACTTTAATCTTAGGGCTAAAATTAGGGTTGGGAGTATCTATATTCCCGCAGGAGAAGCCACGGGCAGCCAAAACTTGTCAGATTCGAACCGCCTCTTTCTTACTAATGAAGGACCGGCACCATAACAAAATAAATAAAAATAAATGAACTCTTATTTCTACGAAGGCATGGAGAATATTCAAACATTATCCTAACGGACGATTTCAATCGGAAAGGACGAGCGTTACCAACGACTAGAGAGTTTTTTTTTTGTACGACCAATGAGTACCTGTTTGTAAGGCTAGTTTAGAGCGAAGGAAATCATTATCTAACGACTTACTTGTGTAGTTATGGTTTATTTATTAATTGAATGCGTAAAAGGTTGTGGTTTGGATCTGTATGTGATGTCGGCGCAGCTTTGTCAAAAAATGCTATACTAATAAAATGAATGTTTCCTTTCCAAAAAAATACATTCAATGTATACTCTACATTTAACGAATGTGTATATGTATGCTTTTGCAGCTCTCTAGAGTCACCCGTAAGACTCCCTGGAATGTCTACTGTAACTACCCCCAGAGCCCCATACAGCCGCTACTAGAGCCAACCCAAGGTCCGCCTGGAGCAACTACAAGAGTCAACCTTTTTTTTTGGTTAGTGGGAAATCATCACGCAACCCCGGCAGGCGTTGGCCCTGCTGGGCCCCTTCCTGTGCTGACTTCTCTTTGAGGCGCGCGTGTAACACTAACGCGCCGTCGACGGTCCTGGTCCAAGCCAGGCGGCGAGCTACCCATCGCTCGCCATCCGCAGAACCGCGCCTACGGTGACCGGTAGTCGTCCTGCGACTCTCGACGTCGTGGTCTTAGTCCGGGGCGAGAGGCTCGTTGTTGGAGAGAGTTTCAGACTTTTTCTGACTGAACCCACCTCTCCCTTCGGTTGCCCTTTATGTTCCGGGGCCGCGGTAACGATTACAGCTATTCCGCAACAGTTAATGTATACTTTACATTTTGATGATGACCTCTAGGACCATACGTACAGCTCTCAAGAGTCTGCCATAGACCTCTGTAGAGCCGCCTAGCCTAAAATCCTCGAGCCCTCTTGGCCGACTCTTAGGCCCGTTATACGTCACTAAATTCTGAAACGCTCTCAAGTCTCTTGCTGTCCTTGTCATTCTAAAGGGAAAAAATAAGGACAGCAATAGATTTGAAAGCGTCTCAGAATTGAGTGACGTCTATTAATACGGGCCGTAGAGCCCCAGCCCAAGTAGAGCTACCTCCCACTCTGCCTAGAGCCATCTTTAGAGTTAGAGCCATCTTTAGAGTTAGAGCCATCTTTAGAGTTAGAGCCACCTAGAGAGGATGCTAGACAAACTAGAGCTCCTACTTACACCCTCCTAAAGTGACTTCTAGATCAATTTCTAGGATCCTCATAATCGGCTCCTCCCCATAGAAGTACCCCTATAGATCTTTAGACCCTTACTAGATCTGACAGCAAACTTAATCATCATTACATAGTAGTATGAAACGAAGTTGTTGTCGGTGTGCGTCTCTATATATGCTTAAATCTTTAAAACTTCGCAACGGATTTAGATGCGGTTTTTTAAAAAAAGTCAAAGTCAAAGTCAAAGTATCTTTATTGTGGGCATATGTAAGTTACAGATCTTAACAATATATTAAGTTTCAATATGTCCTGCCTAATAGGCATACAATAATTATATGGGTAGGTATTTGCAGTGGAATTAATTAATAACAATTCAGCAAACAGGTCAACAATTCAGGAAATCTTGGATCGTGTAGTATGCTTTATCAATTAAAAATGTTCGTAGTTTATTTTTAAATACTGGAAGTTCCTTAGTGTCTAGAATGTCAATAGGTATTTTGTTGTATATTTTAGATGCCATGCCAAAGAAGCTTTTGTTAAATAGTGCCGTTTTATGTGGTACACTGGATATTTTTAACTTATATCTTTTTGATTTGAGTTTATCAAATAGATTTTCATTTGTTTTTATAAATACAGCTACTTCATAAATGTAAATTGCAGGGAAGGTCAATATTTTTAATTCTTTAAAAAATGGTTTACATGAATCTGGAACACGGATACCAACCATCGCACGTACACATCTTTTTTGCGCTTTGAACACTAAATCCCTGTTAGTTGCATTGCCCCAATAAATGACAGCATATCTCAGTGTTGCCGAAATATAAGCGTGGTATGCGGTCAAAAGAACTGACTGATCAACTACTCTGGACAATTTATATAGAGCATATGAGTACTGATTAAGTTTATTGCATATCGTGTCAATGTGTGCTTGCCAAGACAAATCCTTATCAATCCAAAGCCCAAGAAATTTAACGCAGTTGACTTGTTCAATTTTCGTCCCATTATGAGTGATGGTTTTATTTATAGTATTACGCCCGAAGTTTACTAGTTTAGTTTTTTCTAAATTAATTATTAAATTATTAATCGACAGCCAATTAATTATATTGCAAAGAGTGGAATTTATCTCATTTTCAAAAGTATCAATATTTTGACCAGTAAATATAGCTGTGCTATCATCAGCGAAAAGGATCATTGGATGCTGTGAAACCTTAGGCAGATCATTTATGTAGGTCAAAAATAACGAAGGACCTAGCACGCTACCTTGAGGCACTCCATTTAGTACTTTTTTAGGCATGGATTTATGCTTTTGTTCGGTGTTATTTAAGATATTAATATATATTATATTACTCTGTTAACCGGGACACTTTGTTGGCCGAGGTCAAAAAGGAATTGCCCGAAATTTATGGTTTTTTGTGGCAGTGTTACAGACACCCATCTAAATTGTTTTTTAAGGATAATGTTTTGGAATCTGCCGTCGGATGCCAACAAGGTGACCCTCTCGGGCCAGCTATTTTCAGTTTAGCTATTCATCCGATTATACAAAAACTAAAATCAAAATTTAACGTGTGGTATTTAGACGACGGAACGCTAGGAGGTGATGTAGATACTGTTTTGGATGACTTACTTTTTATAAAACAGAAATTCAGTGCGATTGGTCTAGACCTCAATCTTTCTAAATGCGAAATTTTCCTTTCTGACTCTACCGACAGACAAACAACATTGGATAAATTTAATGCAATTGCCCCACAAATCAAAATTCTTGATAGAAGTTCATTGCACCTCCTAGGTTCCCCAATTTTGGAAGACAGTTTTTTCTCATTTGTTGAAAAAAAAATCGAACAATTTAATGATATTTCGGATCGACTCTCTAAAATTAATATACATTCGGCTTTTACACTCATTAGATACTGTTGTTTTGGCCCAAATTTTATGTATAACCTTCGCTGTTCCCCTTTGTGGACACAGCCGCATCTTTTGGATAAAATTGACCAAATTATCAAAAATACTCTTACGACTATTCTTAATGTGGCTCTGGACGACCGAGCTTGGCTACAAGCCACTCTACCGATTCGCTTCGGTGGGCTCGGCGTCCGCAAAATTTCTAGTGTAAGTTTACCAGCGTTTCTGTCCTCCGTCCACAGCACTGACAGGTTAACCAGCAAGATCTTATCGTCTTCGCTGGTTGATTTTGAGGTGCCGTGTCTGACTGAAGCTGTAAACGCTTGGAAAATGGCTTGCCCGGGGACGGATCGGCCCGTGAACCCTTTTTCCCAGAGACAGTGGGATGAGCCGCTTTGCAGATTGGTACGGAATAGTCTCATTAATACGTCCACCAATTCTGCTGAGCGTGCCCGCCTACTAGCTGTGGGTAAGTGGGAGTCGGGCCTCTGGCTTCAGGCACTTCCTTCACCCAACTTAGGCACTATGATGGGTGATACGACCTTCCGGCTCGCTACATGCCTTCGCCTAGGCGCTCCTTGCGGAGCTCCGCATCGCTGTCAATGCGGTGAAGCGGTCGACTGCCTCGGACACCATGGCCTTTCATGCAGTAAGAGCGCCGGCCGGATAGCACGTCCGTCGTGCTTTTGTCTCCGCCGGGGTGCCAGCTGTTTTAGAACCTAATGGTCTGGCACGCGACGATGGGAAAAGACCAGATGGAATGACCATAATGCCTTGGAAGTTGGGTAGGCCTTTGGTGTGGGATGCAACATGTGTTGATACCCTTGCGCCATCTCATCTTCCTAGGTCTGCGTGTTGTGCTGGGGCAGCTGCTGCAAGTGCAGAAAACCTCAAACGGCGCAAATATAACAACCTTATTGGAAATTATATATTTGAGCCGTTTGGGGTTGAAACACTGGGGCCATGGGGTCCGAGTGCTCATCTTGTTTTTCAAGATATCGCCAAGCGACTGGTTGACTCTTCACGTGACCAGAGGGCTGGCCTTTTTCTGGGACAAAGAATTAGCATTGCCATACAACGTGGCAATGCTGCCAGCCTTTTGGGCACCTGTCCTGTCGACAGCGATGCGGATGAGTTTTTTGATGCCCTGTGAGCCCTTCTTTTTATAACTTGTATATATTTATTTTAGTATTATTTATAAGTTTTGTACATATTATGTTTAATTTATTTAATTTAGTTTTATTTCTATTATTAATAATTAAGATAATACTTGATTTACATGTATAAATAAATGGTAATAAAATAAAAAAAAAAAAAAAAAAAAAAAAAAAAAGATATTAATATTATTTATTTCAACTACCTGATATCTATCATTTAGATAAGATTCCAGAAGTTTATGGACGTTACCCCTTATTCCATAACTGTATAATTTATTTAAAAGTGTCCCATGGTGCACATAATCGAACGCTTTTGTCATATTCATAAACATTGCAGATACAGGAACACGTTTATCAACATTCATATATATTATTTTTAAAAGGTCATGAATTGCTAAATTAATTGTCTTATTCTTTCTAAAGCCTTTTTGTTCTTTCGCAAATAGACTGTACTTCTCAAAGTGAGTATTAATAGCGTTATATATAATTTTTTCAAATACTTTAGAAAAAATGGGAATAAGTGCTATTGGTCTGTAACAAGCCATGTCTTCCTTGTTATTTTTCTTAAAAAGTGGCTTTACTACGGATTTTTTAAGTTTAGTCCGAAACACACCATGCTCAATACATAAGTTAAATATGTGACTGAGTACCGGGCTGATGATGGGAGCCACTTCCTTTATTGAGGATGTTGTAATGTCATCATATCCAGCACTTCTAGTGTTTTTAAGTGTTTTAATTATAATATTAATGTCATATGGTGTTACAGGGTTTAAAAACAAAGATTTATAAGAGCTATTTGTCAATGTCAATTTGTTATTGAGAGATGTCAAATTTATATTAGGATTATTATTATTGTTTGTCAATGTCAATTTGTTATTGAGAGATGTCAAATTTATATTAGGATTATTATTATTGTAATTGTCCGCAATTGATAAATTTTTATTATTCGTTGTTAGTTACATTTTATAATAGGCGAGACGACGAAAAAAAGTAATTAATCCGTCATTGAGATTATTAAAAAATTTTGCACACGTATTTTTCCCTTTTTTCTCGTAAACGAAAAATGACGACGATACAGTGCGTTGAAGTTGTGCGTGACGTCACGATCAGATACAATTTTTGCATTACGGCGGCGCGGCGGCGGCGTCAAAAGCCCCCACTATGCCCCCACTCCAGAATTTTGTTGCTCTTTATCTTTGTATTTTTTTATTATTTTGATGAAGCAAAAAATACGTGTCCCGTATTTTTGGCCGATCTACAAGACGGACTAAACAGAATGCCATTTTTTTTATGTTTCATCCCTATTTCATCCTTTTAATTCTATGTCATAAATTATGAGGGAAATTGGGGCCTGGGAGGAGAAATAAGGGCTATGCGTCTTACTAATAATCGCTGCATAAAGTTACAACAGATATACACGTCAAAAAATGTATGGTTACTCAGGCTTTATTCATGACATAACTTTACACAGTGATTATTAGTAAGCATATATATATTTAGTGCTTCCCTATCTAATCCTTTTTAGCCATCTCTTTTCGCCACCTCTCTGATGAAGATCGCCAACGATATCCGGTTATTGGGATCTGGACCCAGGTGCGGTCTTGGTGAGCTGATATTGCCGGAAAATGAGCCTGGATCATCTATCATGCCTGGTGAGCTGAGAGTTCATTTAAATATATTAGCTTTAGCCATAGTATTCCACTGGTGTGTATAATTTACACGAAACGATGCAACGACTGGTCTTACACTTGTTAATGGATACTAAAGATTTTATCTTCAGGAGTGGCAGTGCTCGGAAATAAGGTTTTAGAGATATGAGGAACAAGGCTTCCCTATCTAATCCTTTTTAATGTAAACAAGTTTATTATTACCTACTGTAACAGTTAGACACTATATTAAAAGTCCAATTTTCCTCCTCAGAAATTATATATCTCAGGGAATACCCTTATTAACAAATCAAATAAAAAATTTGTCTTATTTACTTGTGCCCACAGGATATGAGTAAAACGTAATTTGGACAACATAAAATACATATGTATAATACAGATTAAACATATTTATGTTTCTTTACTGCATATAACTAAGCAAAACCTTGAATCTTGGACATCACTGACATTCCGTGCCTAGGAAAGCACAGAGTCGTTTTTTAGGGTTCCGTAGTCAACTAGGAACCCTTATAGTTTCGCCATGTCTGTCTGTCTGTCCGTCCGTCCTCGCTTAATCTCTGTGACCGTTAGCACTAGAAAGCTGAAAGGAGATGTCCGCTTTTTGTATGGACGTTGGTTTTTTATTCCGAGAAAAATCCAACCAGCATCAAAGTCCACTCTAATAAATACGACAAAAATATGGAACTTAGAACTAATTCAATAATATTTTTAAACACCCCCATTTAAGCAAAAAATCATAAAATAATAATTTAATTAAATAATGATTTCCATTGATTAATATGATTTCAGAACGCACCCCTAATCGGCTCAACCAAGAATTTTAAATAAAGCTGGATACTGAACGTAGAATGAATTGAAGTGTGAGCGAGATAAAAACATTTTTTTCGTATGTTTTTATATCTCGCTCACACTTATATCATAATTTAAGTGTGAGCGAGATAAAAACATACGAGGGGTAAATAAACTTGGCTTCAATTATTTCTGATAGGTGCAGTATCCAGCTTTATTTAAAATTCTTGGGCTCAACACATCGTTATCTGTCACTGTCAGTCAGATAACTGATTTACACTGACAGTTCTCCAGTGTCAATTTTGATAAGTTTACTTTTTTTGGATGCGTTCACTTTATTTACTTAGAGAATTTAAAAAAAGTTTGTTCGTTTTAGAAGTAAATTCTCACTAAAATAAAAAAAGATTGGGGGTCTTTAAAAATGTATGATATAGTCAAAAGTACTAGGTTCTGAGATGTCTATCCAAATATATTTAAGTTATCCTGGTTAGAATTATTAAATAATAAAAAACCATTTTTGGACATGTCCTTTGGTACCAATATGTATATCAACCACGCCGACAAAGTGGTAAAATAAAAATTGGAAAAAAATGTTTTATTAGGGTAGCCCCCCTATATGTAAAGAGGAAAGTGTTTTTTTTTTAATTTCAATCCTGACGTGTGATATATTGTTGGATAGGTATTTAAAAATGAAAAGGGGTTTACTAAAATCAGTTTTTGATAATGTCAATAATATCGGAAATAATCGCTCCAAAAGGAAAAATTAAAGCGTCCCCCCCCCCCCTCTAACTTATGACCCGTAGGTTTAAAAAATATGAAAAAAATCTGGAAAGTAGAACTTTATAAGTAGGTACTTTCTAGGAAAATTATTTTGAACTTGATAGAAAGAACAGTTTTTGTACAAAAAAGACAAAAAGGTTGTACAAAATAATTTCTGCGTACAAAATGTATACGTAACAAATAGCTTTTTTTTAACTTATAAGTGGGAACACTTATTGTGACGGACGGGAAACTACGGAACCCTACATTGAGCGTGGCTCGACACGCTCTTGACCGGTTTTTTTTTCTTTTTTTGACACCGTTTTTTAACATTGCCAAACACAGAGTCGTTGGTCCCGGTTGTCATTCATAGAACTTTGACAGTCGTTACTGGTAGAAGTCAGAAAGCCTGACCAGTCTAAGAAGTAAATCGAATAAGGAGTATAGTGACGCCCAGTTATGGGCTGTGGAGGTCTGATAGGCAGTCGCTTCACGTAAAACACTAGTACCTAATTACCTATCCAGCTGAATCCGGTTAGGCTGGAAGCCGACACCAACATAGTCGGGAAAAGGCTAGGGAGATGACGATGACATAACACAATAATTGAATTATGATAGGTACTTACAAATAAATCTGTTAAAAAAATATGTCATAAACATGCAGTTTCATTTACTTGCTTCGGTTTTTTTGGAAATTGACCCCTAACGGGGTAAAATAGGAGATAAAAAGTTTGTATGAAAGAGGCAGACGAAACCACCATTTTTAATACACATCTTAGTCTTTTGGCGCGAAACGGCAAAGCAAAGCCAACGGCTTTTATCTTACGGTAAAAAGCTTCGCGGTATCATCCGTGGTACCAACCGTAAAACTTTAGCAGAACATCATAACGTCTTCGATTCAAAAATCATGGTAAAGTGACAGGTTAAAAAAAATATGACGCGCGAAATGGCGCCAACAAAAACAGCTGACGCTGACGTTTCGAGTTTTGATTGCAAATCAATATTTGAGTAGGTTTGATGTAAAATTGTCGTTTCGTCGCCACTTCAGAACTGACCATATGATTGTTGAAGAATTTAAGGATACCGGGAGTCACAAACTTATTTTTGCGTTCGAATAATTGATAACGTATACAGATTGTACTGCATCCCTTAATTTTCAATTGCAAATAAAAGTTGGCGCGTTTTAAGTAAGATTATGAGACAAATGACAGTCAAGTTTTAACTTTATGCTGAACACAGGTAAGTTTAGTTTCGTTTGTGTATTCCAGAATGCGATCATATGATTGTTACTTTGAATTTTATCAATGTGTTATTGTGAGATACTGGATTCCCTTTACGAGCTATTTGAATATACACCTTACATCTGGTTGTTAAGGTCTAATTTCCTAATTAGCGATTTTTTGTATGTGTAAGAACAGGATTCGTTTCCCATATGATTTTTGTATGGCATTCCATTCAAGGTTAGGACCGAAGTGATGTGTGCTCTATCAAAGTAAAAATAAGGTTGAAATTGAAGTAATTTATGATAATATCCTCGATCTAGTTAGGCCCGTATATTGAGACTTGTTGGTCGCTTCAGTTGCCAACCTCTAAACTTAAAATATTACCAAATTCGATTCTATTCAAAAAATAACAGCTAATTTTAGGTTATGGAGGATTTTCTTATTTATTTTATTTCTTCTAATGACATAATGATTATCTAAATATGAGTAGGTATAATTAGAACGATTCTTCATCTTTATACGTAAAAATATTTTTTTCAACGCTTTTCGAGTGTTTTTAAAGTTGTATCTTGGTAATTAAATTTAGGTTATAAAAAATATATATATAATATATAAGTATGTATATCAGTTTTCTGATTACCATAACACAAGCTCTGCTTAGCTTGGGATCAGATGGCCGTGTGTAAGATGTCTTATATAAGATATAAGAAAATAAATAAATAAATATTCTGTTATTTATTTATTTTATTTAATTGTCAATAATTTGCACTACTTGACAATCATTACAGTTTTTGGTAAATATTTCCCACTAACATTTAGGCTTTTAATAAAATGCTACTAATATTATAAATGTGACAGTTTGTACCTATGTGTGTTTGTTACTCTTTTACGGAAAAACTGCCGAACGGATTTTGTTGAAAGTTAACAGTAATATAGCTTATACGTCAGAATAAGACATAGGCATAACATCACGCTATGACCCACGGGAGCAGAGCAGTAATAAATGGGCTTTCAAATACAAAAAAATACCTGCCGGGGTTGCGGAATATTTATAATAGTTACCGTGACCTCGGAACATAAAGGGCAATAGAAGGAACATGAGTGGATTTAGTCATTAAAAGTGTGACATGAAGGACGGGAGAAGTCATTTCATGATTTCCCACTCCCCTATAAAAATACAAAAATATGTTTTCGGCAGTTAATCGTGTTCACTAAACAAATAAACTTTTTAGCTTTATAATATTAGTGGCATATGTTGCGTCAGTTCTATAAGTAACATAATTTTTAACAAGTCCGGTTCATCATATCAAATACGTTATATCGATTGCGTAATTGCGTAATATAGCAGTTTTTTTGGTATTTTTTTTTGTCCTCTCCATCGTCCGAAAAATCATAATCATTCTAGCTTTTGCCCAATGTTGGGGTCGGCTTCCAGCCTACCTGAATTCAGCTGGATACCAGTGTTTTACATGAAGCAGAACTTCCGAATGAAAAATCATTGTTTAGTATTGTTTTGTTCAATGTTATGTTTATTTAGTATAATCTGATTTGTTGTAACGAACTTGTGAGCTTTCGATAATGATTTTGGGTTTTCAAAACAATCTACAAAAGCGAAGTATAAAAACAAACTCAATGTATATTTTTTTGGCAAGACCGTGGCCACATTAACCCACAATAAAACCTTCGAATACACATGATTCGAGACTATAGAAAGACGAAAGACAATAACAGCCCGACAGCCGGCTGTCGCTTAGTCGTCGAAACTATAAATCCACAATGTCTTACCAAAACCAAAGCTCTGAAACTCACACCGAAAATCTACCACATCAGTAGAAACCCCGGAACCCTACCAAAAAAAACACAGAGGGTGGTATCACCAACGGCCGTTTCGCGCCCGCGGGAACTCCACAGCCAGTCAGCGACTACACTTTAGTTAGTCATCGCTCGACGCCCGACCCGAGTAGACGTCGACGACTCGGTGTACTCCAAAGAACTGTGATAAAAAAACTTTAGAAAGACTGATTGAATTATGTACTATTTGTGAACTGTGCTGTTTTAATTGTGACAAAATGTGGGGTGAGAGTAGTAAACACTGCGAAAGCAACTGCCAATGCTCTGGGTGAGTTATTGTTTATACCTATTTAGACTTGATAGAGTGACCTATATCTGGTTTAATTAGAGAAAAACAGCAGTTTCTGTCATAACAATGGTTATTTGGCTTCTATTTCGGTGACAGCCGGCTTGAAAAGCCATAATTTGTGTGATAGTTTTCATAATAAGCTACTAAAGCTCAATATACTTAATACCTACTCAAACTGCATTTTGAACCTCAAACCTATGTTAAAAAGTGTATAATTACTGACCAAAAGCTGTTAGTCTTTAGCATAAAAGCCGGTTAGAAAAGAATATATCTTAAATCTATGGTTGTTTGTCAACGCAACGTCTATGGTTAGGTTACCGGCTAGTTAGTTCGTAAGGTTTCGTTATCTGTTGTCAAACGCTTACAATAAAGTTTTTGGCAATATAGAGTTATTTACATCTCAAAATATACATATAAATAAAGCTGGGACAATGTGGAAGAGTTTAAAAAAAAATTGTAACCTAGTAGAACCATAAATTGTAATACAGTAGGTGGTGGTGGTAATCATGGTAAATATTGCGTTCTTTAGAGGCCTAGATAAATACCTACGTTACTAAAGCTCCTACTTTGGCCTAGCTATCCTCCTACTCTTTCTCACCATTTTAGTTCTACTTTGTGCGACGGAGACAGAACTATTGCTTAGCTAACATTTTGATTAACGTACTTTGTTTATCTGGCCTTAGTGTCAAATAAACAAGCTTTTAAAAATCACATTTAGCCAATAATTATGTGGGTTAGAACTTAGTTCAACTTTAAGGCCCGTATTAATAGACGTCACTCAATTCTGAGACGCTCTCAAGTTTATTGCTGTCCTTATTTTTTCCCTGTAGAATGACAAGGACAGCAAGAGACTTGAGAGCGTCTCGGAGTTGAGTGACGTCTATTAATACGGGCCTCTAGGAAAAGACTAGATACTTACCTACTTATACTATCAAACACTGTCTAGATACCTAGCTGTGCAGCGGTTTTTTTTTACCATGGCTTACTCTATAATCTAATCGTTTTAAAGGTTTGCAACGCAAACGAAACCTTTTTGGTGTTGCAAACGTCTTGGTGATAGAAAACATTTTTATAACGTGCTTTTAGCGAGCTAGTTTAATAAAGGTGTTTTCTTGTTTTATGACGAGTTTTCGTAAGAATATCAGCTGCGTCAACTATCAAGTTGGTCCTACTGTGTACTACAGGTTATCCAACATTAAACAAAAAAGTCAACCTCATGCAAAGCACAGTGGTCGAGAGAGCGGTTGCTAATTGTAAGGTACAAGATACAATGCCGAGCCTAAGTTATTGTGGAGCTGAAATCGAAACATCCTTAGGCACTGTGGTTAAGAGATCGGCAGCCGACCGTACCTATCGTTCCGGGTACGATGCCGAGCTGAAGCAGTTCTTACACCGTATTCTACAAAAACTGCTTCTTTATACTAGGTAGGTAATTGGCGTTGTTCCTAACTTGCCCAGTGGTCCGTCTCTAGTATTTACACAATGACCAATTACAGGCCATGTTTTACATAAAACCTTCATACGAATCAAATACGGCCTATTTATTTTTCCACAACGAACCAGTAACGTCTAAATTTACCTATCTTTAAACTTATCAAACTTAAAACCTACACAAGTTCGACATAATAATAATGTGCAAAAAAACTTGATAGTGACATCATCCTTTTTGGCAACCTTGAGGCATAGACTAGGTGAACGACCTCTTTTGATGCCACGACTCTCTGGTTGTAGAATGGCGCGAAAGTGGTGGGCGAAAGGGAAATGAAATGGTTTATGGTTTCGTCATAACTTTATGGATTATGATGGTTTAACAGACAAAAAAGGTTTTCGTGCTAAGTTTATAACTGTTAAGCATTAGCGAACGGCACCATCTTCGCACGGGTGTGTTACAAATCTTTAAAAATCTCTGCTTTTCTTTACTGCATGTAGGTATTATACAAATAAACCTTCATCTTGAATCACTTTATCCGTAGACGAAATAAACCTCATTAAAAACCATTGCGTAGTTCCATAGCGTACCTATTATACAGGAAACTCCATTTTATACTATGTAAAAAAGCATAATTATGTAAGCATCTAAATTGGTAATTTTAGATATCAATGATGTATAAATAAAAAGTTTACTAATCAATCGACGAGATCCAGTTTTGTCGTCATTCAATAAGTCCTAAGTTGTTAGGTATTCAAGATGACGCAATTTTTGAATACCTAGTACCTAGGTACCTACTTACTAAAGCTGATGTATCTTAGGATTTGCATTTGAAATTCCTGGTTTAACTGTCAGCTGGAGCTCAAGTCTGTTGCAAAGTTGCAAACTTGCAATCGTGTCTCAATGACCAGTCATCGGCCGGATATTTGACAACTTTGACAGTTTCTGTATGGGAAATGTGTCAAAAGTTTGACGTTACACGTCAAAAATCGATCATTGAACTACACTACACTTGCCAATTGCTAAAAACATCGTTATTTTTTTGTAAATCTGAAAGGTTTTGATCTGTTTTGATAAAAGTAGCGATGTTACTCGCGTGGAGTTAGTTTTTTGGTTACTGCTCGGCTCCCGTGGGTCATAGCGGGCTGTTATGTGGCCTATTAGTTAGTCTGATGTAAAAGCTATATTACTGTAAGGGTTATCAAAATCCGGGCACTACTTACTTAGTTTTTGCGTGAAAGAGCAACAAACATCCATACTTCATCACAAACTTTTACATTTTAGTGCCTGTATTGTAATATTAGTAAGATAATTTAAATAGACAAAATCTAATATGCCTAAAACTTATTATCTATCGCTAAAAAGTTCGTTTAAAGCATAACTCATCTCAATGAATCCATCATCTTAAAAAAAACCTTACATAGGTACCAGAGGCACCAACAAAACGTTTTTTATCTGCAAATAGGATGTTAGCAATAACCGATAGCTTGTTTGTATATCTATCTCGGTCTCTCCTACTGACATTCACACGTTAGAAAGAGATGCCGATATCAGTATTGGCGGGAAACGATGAATGTCAACGATCGTTCGGCCGCCATTGTGTCATTTTATTGGCTGTGCATATCTTTGAGGCATTTCCTGTGGAGAGATGGATGATTTATTATGCCCTAGTGAACTAATTATAAGTACATATAGGTACCCTAGAATCCTAGATTATCTTTATTTTAGGAGAGAATTAGGCCTGTTGGCTAGTGGTTAGTGACCCTGACTGCTAAGCCGCAGATTTCGATTCCCTGAACAAATCTTTCTGTAATGAGCATGGTTATCTTATCATCTCCCTAGCCTTTTCCCAACTAGGTATGTCAAACGGTGAACAGCTAGCAGAAGACCAGTGATTTACATTAAGCGACTGCTTTTCAGATCACTGAAGGAACACAGAAACCACTGCTCCTCATCATCTCCCTAGCCTTTTCCCAACTGTGTTGGGGTCGGCTTCCAGCCTAACCGGATTCAGCTGGATACCGGTGTTTTACGTGGAGCGACTGCCTATCAGACCTTCACAACCCAGTAACTGGGCGACATGATACCCCATGGTTAGACTGGTCAGAGTTTCTGGCTAACCAGTAACGACTGTCAAAGTTCTACGAATGACAACCGGCATCAACGGCTTTACGTGCTTTCCGAGGCACGGGTCTGTGATGTCCAAGATAATCTTGAAATCACTTATGAATCAAAAAACCACATTGGTAATTGCCCGATATTTCACGCTAGCAACCCCTTTAGTTGACTTTGACAAGTCCGTTCAACGTAAAATATGAAAGGTTATAAATATTTTAAAGTAAGAATTTACTTAATTGGCAACTGCATAATAATTGCAAAATGTGATAGTAGGTATACCAGGAATTTATGAATGAAGTTAAAAACAACTGCTTGTGATAAGAACTAGGTCAATTTGATTAATTAAAACTTTATATGTACCTACTTACTGTATATTTGGGTTTTTGAGATAAACAACCTAAATAATGCATTCGTTCGTAACTTCGTACCTAAGTTTATAAAATTATGTATAAGTATACATACCTATACAAAATGTAAGTATAAATAATATTAATAATATTTTATAATAATTATAAGTATAAACTGACAGATGCGATATTCTCAACGCACACAAACCGCTGCTCCTAGAGACATGAAACTTGCAGGGTGTGTTCTTTGTGAAGAGTAGGTAACCACTAAGAAAAGATTTTTGAAAATTCTTCACTCAGGCTGGTATTTCATCGTTAACAAACTAAAACAATAATAATATTCTACCCTACCTACCCCACCTAATCCTCGCTTCCCAAGTCCCGCCCACACATAAAAATTCAAAACAAAACCAAAAAAAACATAAACAACGCATCATAGACAAAGATATTTTACGGCTGCGGTTGTCTATGGGCAGACAACAATGTGCCCCTATCCCACCTCTAATCTAAAGGGAAAAAAACGTATAATTTAAGTGCCACAGACAATTTTTTGAAAACCGGTTTTTTTTGTGGAGATAGTTCATATTATGAATTTCTAATTTGAAACTAGTTTTGGAAGTGGGATCAACATTCTATGGTGCATCGGATTTTTGAATAAGATTCGTTAGTTAACCTGCGTCGTGTGGTCCTTTTTTGTTTTCGTTGGGGTCAAGCGCCTAGTTTTATGACTAGATCTTATTAAACTCGACCTCTATACGAAACCACCTTTTGGAATGGGCGATTAGATTCAAATATTTACCAGTAATGTCATTCCAAAGAGACTTTAATGGTGTAATGGAAATAAATATTTTGTGATTGAATAAAATAATGTATCCTTATTTTTAATACTTCTTTTATAAACAAGCTTCGGGCTCACGATTTCGGCCTTACGTAATTTAATTTCATGGGTTTCAGTTTTTTGTGGAAACCAGATTTAGTTTAAAAATAGTAGGTACCTAAGTACCTAAATAAGCAAAATTTTCGTCGAAATCGGTTCTGTTGTTACGAGATTAAAAAAGTTTAAAAATAGTGTTTTCAAGCAAAGAGCTGTTATTTTAACTTTAGAAACACTTTAATTGTATTTATTTGAATAGAAAAAAAGTAAAAGTAATTCTTTATTACTAAAAAAAATCTCTCCAATTGGGTAGTTTCCATCATTAACCAATAAATGTTAGACACAATTTCTATAAAACCTCTTTTAATTTCAACCCAAAAAATTTGGTTTATTTTCAATTTGCTATAAAATTTGATTTTTAGTTGCTTAAAATCAATAAATAGATAGTCAACTGAGTTGTTATTTTAGTGACGTCATAAGTCGCCATTGCCATACAAAATCTATTGGAGAATTGCGTTTTGACAGCTCATAAAAAGTACGTCAATTGATAATGGTGGAAACTACCGTATTACTTACAAAGTTAGAGACGGAAAACAGCTAAGCTAAAGTAACGTACTTATATCTATCACAACCACAGTTTTTTCAGACTATCTCCAAACCGTTTTTTTCCAGAAACGGTGTAAATCCTCTCACTTTCAATCAAAACTTTTATTTTCGAAGCGTCTGGAGCGTTACATCCGTTCTGACTTCCTTCCATTGTTACGCTTCCTTTTTTGGAGTCCGTTTAAAAAACAAACCGTTTTAGTTGTGCCTACTGACCCAGTGACTGTCCTTGATTAAAATATTAAGAAAGAACGTGCAAGTGAAGAAACTCTACGAACACGCTTTTCGATCTTGTGAAAATGTAGATAACATTGCTTTTGCGTAAAAAGAATATACCTAGTTATGCAAAATTAAAAATTCAGAGCTATAAAAATTAAAGCCATGGCAGGAACGAGATGAGCAATTTCAACAGACATGTCGTTCACGAGCATGACGCGATTATCACTCAAGATTGGAAAACGTTTTCCTTTTCCACATCAACCTGTCAACCGTCATGCTATCTCACTCCTTCATAATTATAATTCATCGTACATTACATCCATCTTTTCTTTGACCTTTCTCTTTCGCAAACCCTAGTATTCCCATAGAACCGGGATTGCGGAAGGTTTATAATAGTTACCGTGACCCTGGAACATAAAGGGCAATCGAAGGAACATGAGTTGGTTTTAGTCACTAAGAGTCTGACACGCCCTCCCGCCGCACCCAGGACGGGAGCAGTCATTGGATGATTTCCCACTCACCAATTATTCCCATAGAAAACAAGTTAAAAAAACCAACACGTCGATTCACATGTTCTACGCAAGAAAAAAACACATCTAAGACAGCAAAATAACCAGAATAGAGCCTTTAATAATACTATCTGAATTGCCGACCACCGTGCTGAATAGCGTGAAGATTCGTCGTGACTGGACTACGTGCGTAACAACGAGGTAACAACCATTATTGTTAGAAAGATTATATGCCACACAAACGGTCCCGACACACACACTTCGACAACTTTAGTAAATATATATGGAGCTTAGGAAGAACGGTAATTATAGAGAATCCAAAAAAGGAAGATTTTTAGTTAAGGTGTAATCTCTTTAACACTCGCTGTTCTTTTCTGATTAATTTCGTTGCGGGATCCAAGACAGTTGAATCGTTTCTCGGTGGACTCGTCGAGCTTCATTGCTCGGCGCTTTTCTGGCGGACTCCGCTGTTTGCAGGAGTTGCAGTGGTTGGGAATAGTGTGGCGGGATTGTCCTATCTCTTCATTATTTGGTTGATTGGTAGATAACGACTAAGGCATTAAGTCCGCCTTTGTAAATAAATCCAGTCTGTTATTAAATCTAAATAAAAATGTGACGCTATCGTAGTATCGTGTCATCCACAGAAGGGTCAAACAGGTACAACACCTTTAGACAAGTGATGTCAAAATCCCATACATTTAACCATTTCACAATCTATTCTGTTCTACCATCTAAGTATTCTACAATGTCACTTATCTAAAGACTCTGTTCAGCAAAAGTGCCACCACAATTACCAGTTTTCAACTAAACTTGTGAACATGTACACTGATGTAGCCAACCAAAATCTGGCATGTTTCGCTTCTTGCTTTATCTCTCCTACAATAAAAATAAGATTTCAAGTACCGCCTCGTCGAAAGGCTTAAAAAACTTCAAGTTGTCCGTTGGAGATTTGAGTGATAAGACGCCAGTTTCGAGGTTCAAGAGGGGTAGAGTAACTTTTGACTACCCTTTACAAGTCATTTTGGAGTTGCTTTTGAGTGAAATGAGCTTATAATTGAACACTGTTCACTATTAGAAAACATAGAATAGATAAAATCTGTTAAGTCGTTCTCAAGCTATGTGACCAAAGGAATTAGGGCTCCATTTTTGGCTGCCTTCATTTGAAAGTCAATAATTATTGTCCCAAAAGTCACGAAATGACATCAAAATATGCATTTTAGCGCAATTAAAATTGGCTAATTTTAAAATCGAACTTATTTTCGAGGCACAGGATCTCTTAAACCTGCTAAGTACCTAGAAACAATAATAATGCGGGCAAAGCCACATTCAAATCAAGCATGTAGGATACACACACAGACAAACCAACAGAAACGCCATTACACGCAGGCCGCACCACTTTTTATACCAATGCCTTCCAAGGACCTCAAAAAAAAAAGATACTCTATGGCTTTGAAAAAAAAAGTGACCAGTAATGGTATCCTTCGGACGTTCGGAAATTACTCTACGTGTCTATGTCTTATTTTAAAAAGAAATAGATGAGAAAGTAATGCTTCATTCTCTGTGGTTTATTTAATATTGATTTGCTGAAATTATCGGCGAATGATATGAAGAAATAATGGAGGTTGTGTTCAATTTTAGATTCAGAGAAAATTACTGCGATTGATTGCTTACCTGACAATTTCAGGCTAGGTTATCTCGAAGCTAAAAGTTTTAGTAAAGTGATATTTGGTTATTTATTTTGTTATTTTTTGTTAAATAAAGGGACAAATTTAGTGATAGCACAGTCACAAACTGAAGTTTAAAAATAAACCTTAGGATTTTCTTTTTGTGATGTAGAGGCGCTCTAAGCTCTAGCAACCTCCAAAGAGGTGCAAGTGAAATAAGGGATGAAATAAATCATAAAATCATCATAAAAATCGATGGAATTACCAAAATTCCATTCTAAGTAGATTCTAGAGACTTCAGCAGCTCTCATTCTTAAACCTTTTGAACACACGTAATTCAAGACACAAAAGAAAGACAATAGCAGCCCGACAGCCGGCTGTCGCTCGGTCGTCTAAAGGTTGATAATATTTTTTTGGTTATATTGGTCATTATTTGTCTTTTACTTCACCATTTCGTTTCTTAATTAGCTATTGAGTGACCCCAACAGTCGCGCCATATGCTAGGAGCCTAGTTAGTCTGATGTAAAAGCTATATTACTGTAAGGGTTATCAAAATCCGGGCACTACTTACTTAGTTTTTGCGTGAAAGAGCAACAAACATCCATACTTCATCACAAACTTTTACATTTTAGTGCCTGTATTGTAATATTAGTAAGATAATTTAAATAGACAAAATCTAATATGCCTAAAACTTATTATCTATCGCTAAAAAGTTCGTTTAAAGCATAACTCATCTCAATGAATCCATCATCTTAAAAAAAACCTTACATAGGTACCAGAGGCACCAACAAAACGTTTTTTATCTGCAAATAGGATGTTAGCAATAACCGATAGCTTGTTTGTATATCTATCTCGGTCTCTCCTACTGACATTCACACGTTAGAAAGAGATGCCGATATCAGTATTGGCGGGAAACGATGAATGTCAACGATCGTTCGGCCGCCATTGTGTCATTTTATTGGCTGTGCATATCTTTGAGGCATTTCCTGTGGAGAGATGGATGATTTATTATGCCCTAGTGAACTAATTATAAGTACATATAGGTACCCTAGAATCCTAGATTATCTTTATTTTAGGAGAGAATTAGGCCTGTTGGCTAGTGGTTAGTGACCCTGACTGCTAAGCCGCAGATTTCGATTCCCTGAACAAATCTTTCTGTAATGAGCATGGTTATCTTATCATCTCCCTAGCCTTTTCCCAACTAGGTATGTCAAACGGTGAACAGCTAGCAGAAGACCAGTGATTTACATTAAGCGACTGCTTTTCAGATCACTGAAGGAACACAGAAACCACTGCTCCTCATCATCTCCCTAGCCTTTTCCCAACTGTGTTGGGGTCGGCTTCCAGCCTAACCGGATTCAGCTGGATACCGGTGTTTTACGTGGAGCGACTGCCTATCAGACCTTCACAACCCAGTAACTGGGCGACATGATACCCCATGGTTAGACTGGTCAGAGTTTCTGGCTAACCAGTAACGACTGTCAAAGTTCTACGAATGACAACCGGCATCAACGGCTTTACGTGCTTTCCGAGGCACGGGTCTGTGATGTCCAAGATAATCTTGAAATCACTTATGAATCAAAAAACCACATTGGTAATTGCCCGATATTTCACGCTAGCAACCCCTTTAGTTGACTTTGACAAGTCCGTTCAACGTAAAATATGAAAGGTTATAAATATTTTAAAGTAAGAATTTACTTAATTGGCAACTGCATAATAATTGCAAAATGTGATAGTAGGTATACCAGGAATTTATGAATGAAGTTAAAAACAACTGCTTGTGATAAGAACTAGGTCAATTTGATTAATTAAAACTTTATATGTACCTACTTACTGTATATTTGGGTTTTTGAGATAAACAACCTAAATAATGCATTCGTTCGTAACTTCGTACCTAAGTTTATAAAATTATGTATAAGTATACATACCTATACAAAATGTAAGTATAAATAATATTAATAATATTTTATAATAATTATAAGTATAAACTGACAGATGCGATATTCTCAACGCACACAAACCGCTGCTCCTAGAGACATGTATCTTGCAGGTTGTGTTCTTTGTGAAGAGTAGGTAACCACTAAGAAAAGATTTTTGAAAATTCTTCACTCAGGCTGGTATTTCATCGTTAACAAACTAAAACAATTATAATAGTCTACCCTACCTACCCACCTAATCCTCGCTTCCCAAGTCCCGCCCACACATAAAAATTCAAAACAAAACCAAAAAAAACATAAACAACGCATCATAGACAAAGATATTTTACGGCTGCGGTTGTCTATGGGCAGACAACAATGTGCCCCTATCCCACCTCTAATCTAAAGGGAAAAAAACGTATAATTTAAGTGCCACAGACAATTTTTTGAAAACCGGTTTTTTTTGTGGAGATAGTTCATATTATGAATTTCTAATTTGAAACTAGTTTTGGAAGTGGGATCAACATTCTATGGTGCATCGGATTTTTGAATAAGATTCGTTAGTTAACCTGCGTCGTGTGGTCCTTTTTTGTTTTCGTTGGGGTCAAGCGCCTAGTTTTATGACTAGATCTTATTAAACTCGACCTCTATACGAAACCACCTTTTGGAATGGGCGATTAGATTCAAATATTTACCAGTAATGTCATTCCAAAGAGACTTTAATGGTGTAATGGAAATAAATATTTTGTGATTGAATAAAATAATGTATCCTTATTTTTAATACTTCTTTTATAAACAAGCTTCGGGCTCACGATTTCGGCCTTACGTAATTTAATTTCATGGGTTTCAGTTTTTTGTGGAAACCAGATTTAGTTTAAAAATAGTAGGTACCTAAGTACCTAAATAAGCAAAATTTTCGTCGAAATCGGTTCTGTTGTTACGAGATTAAAAAAGTTTAAAAATAGTGTTTTCAAGCAAAGAGCTGTTATTTTAACTTTAGAAACACTTTAATTGTATTTATTTGAATAGAAAAAAAGTAAAAGTAATTCTTTATTACTAAAAAAAATCTCTCCAATTGGGTAGTTTCCATCATTAACCAATAAATGTTAGACACAATTTCTATAAAACCTCTTTTAATTTCAACCCAAAAAATTTGGTTTATTTTCAATTTGCTATAAAATTTGATTTTTAGTTGCTTAAAATCAATAAATAGATAGTCAACTGAGTTGTTATTTTAGTGACGTCATAAGTCGCCATTGCCATACAAAATCTATTGGAGAATTGCGTTTTGACAGCTCATAAAAAGTACGTCAATTGATAATGGTGGAAACTACCGTATTACTTACAAAGTTAGAGACGGAAAACAGCTAAGCTAAAGTAACGTACTTATATCTATCACAACCACAGTTTTTTCAGACTATCTCCAAACCGTTTTTTTCCAGAAACGGTGTAAATCCTCTCACTTTCAATCAAAACTTTTATTTTCGAAGCGTCTGGAGCGTTACATCCGTTCTGACTTCCTTCCATTGTTACGCTTCCTTTTTTGGAGTCCGTTTAAAAAACAAACCGTTTTAGTTGTGCCTACTGACCCAGTGACTGTCCTTGATTAAAATATTAAGAAAGAACGTGCAAGTGAAGAAACTCTACGAACACGCTTTTCGATCTTGTGAAAATGTAGATAACATTGCTTTTGCGTAAAAAGAATATACCTAGTTATGCAAAATTAAAAATTCAGAGCTATAAAAATTAAAGCCATGGCAGGAACGAGATGAGCAATTTCAACAGACATGTCGTTCACGAGCATGACGCGATTATCACTCAAGATTGGAAAACGTTTTCCTTTTCCACATCAACCTGTCAACCGTCATGCTATCTCACTCCTTCATAATTATAATTCATCGTACATTACATCCATCTTTTCTTTGACCTTTCTCTTTCGCAAACCCTAGTATTCCCATAGAACCGGGATTGCGGAAGGTTTATAATAGTTACCGTGACCCTGGAACATAAAGGGCAATCGAAGGAACATGAGTTGGTTTTAGTCACTAAGAGTCTGACACGCCCTCCCGCCGCACCCAGGACGGGAGCAGTCATTGGATGATTTCCCACTCACCAATTATTCCCATAGAAAACAAGTTAAAAAAACCAACACGTCGATTCACATGTTCTACGCAAGAAAAAAACACATCTAAGACAGCAAAATAACCAGAATAGAGCCTTTAATAATACTATCTGAATTGCCGACCACCGTGCTGAATAGCGTGAAGATTCGTCGTGACTGGACTACGTGCGTAACAACGAGGTAACAACCATTATTGTTAGAAAGATTATATGCCACACAAACGGTCCCGACACACACACTTCGACAACTTTAGTAAATATATATGGAGCTTAGGAAGAACGGTAATTATAGAGAATCCAAAAAAGGAAGATTTTTAGTTAAGGTGTAATCTCTTTAACACTCGCTGTTCTTTTCTGATTAATTTCGTTGCGGGATCCAAGACAGTTGAATCGTTTCTCGGTGGACTCGTCGAGCTTCATTGCTCGGCGCTTTTCTGGCGGACTCCGCTGTTTGCAGGAGTTGCAGTGGTTGGGAATAGTGTGGCGGGATTGTCCTATCTCTTCATTATTTGGTTGATTGGTAGATAACGACTAAGGCATTAAGTCCGCCTTTGTAAATAAATCCAGTCTGTTATTAAATCTAAATAAAAATGTGACGCTATCGTAGTATCGTGTCATCCACAGAAGGGTCAAACAGGTACAACACCTTTAGACAAGTGATGTCAAAATCCCATACATTTAACCATTTCACAATCTATTCTGTTCTACCATCTAAGTATTCTACAATGTCACTTATCTAAAGACTCTGTTCAGCAAAAGTGCCACCACAATTACCAGTTTTCAACTAAACTTGTGAACATGTACACTGATGTAGCCAACCAAAATCTGGCATGTTTCGCTTCTTGCTTTATCTCTCCTACAATAAAAATAAGATTTCAAGTACCGCCTCGTCGAAAGGCTTAAAAAACTTCAAGTTGTCCGTGGAGATTTGAGTGATAAGACGCCAGTTTCGAGGTTCAAGAGGGGTAGAGTAACTTTTGACTACCCTTTACAAGTCATTTTGGAGTTGCTTTTGAGTGAAATGAGCTTATAATTGAACACTGTTCACTATTAGAAAACATAGAATAGATAAAATCTGTTAAGTCGTTCTCAAGCTATGTGACCAAAGGAATTAGGGCTCCATTTTTGGCTGCCTTCATTTGAAAGTCAATAATTATTGTCCCAAAAGTCACGAAATGACATCAAAATATGCATTTTAGCGCAATTAAAATTGGCTAATTTTAAAATCGAACTTATTTTCGAGGCACAGGATCTCTTAAACCTGCTAAGTACCTAGAAACAATAATAATGCGGGCAAAGCCACATTCAAATCAAGCATGTAGGATACACACACAGACAAACCAACAGAAACGCCATTACACGCAGGCCGCACCACTTTTTATACAATGCCTTCCAAGGACCTCAAAAAAAAAAGATACTCTATGGCTTTGAAAAAAAAAAGTGACCAGTAATGGTATCCTTCGGACGTTCGGAAATTACTCTACGTGTCTATGTCTTATTTTAAAAGAAATAGATGAGAAAGTAATGCTTCATTCTCTGTGGTTTATTTAATATTGATTTGCTGAAATTATCGGCGAATGATATGAAGAAATAATGGAGGTTGTGTTCAATTTTAGATTCAGAGAAAATTACTGCGATTGATTGCTTACCTGACAATTTCAGGCTAGGTTATCTCGAAGCTAAAAGTTTTAGTAAAGTGATATTTGGTTATTTATTTTGTTATTTTTTGTTAAATAAAGGGACAAATTTAGTGATAGCACAGTCACAAACTGAAGTTTAAAAATAAACCTTAGGATTTTCTTTTTGTGATGTAGAGGCGCTCTAAGCTCTAGCAACCTCCAAAGAGGTGCAAGTGAAATAAGGGATGAAATAAATCATAAAATCATCATAAAAATCGATGGAATTACCAAAATTCCATTCTAAGTAGATTCTAGAGACTTCAGCAGCTCTCATTCTTAAACCTTTTGAACACACGTAATTCAAGACACAAAAGAAAGACAATAGCAGCCCGACAGCCGGCTGTCGCTCGGTCGTCTAAAGGTTGATAATATTTTTTTGGTTATATTGGTCATTATTTGTCTTTTACTTCACCATTTCGTTTCTTAATTAGCTATTGAGTGACCCCAACAGTCGCGCCATATGCTAGGAGCCCTACTAACTGTAGGGGCATCACCCCCAGCCCGGCAGACCGTGAAATATCAACACCCTGTACGTTTAACTGTTTTAAGATATGAGCGCCTGGTACTTGTATGTTTAGTTGTTACGATTATTAGAAAGAAAAATTGAATAAAATATCTAGTTATTAATGAGTAGGTAAGCTTATTTACTTAATATAATGTACTGATAAGTTTAACTGTCTGAAAATATGCGAGCCTGGTACTTGTGCTCTGTCGTATGATTAGTTATTACTGTTTTGAAGGAAAAAAGTTGAATAAAATCAAGTTGTAATTTTTTGTTTACTGCAAACCCGTGTCATGTTAGCTAGCTCCTTGGTTACTGCTCCACGGCTTCTGGCCCTAGTGTGATGTTTTTTATAGTCTATGACCCACACACAGTGACCCACTGTGTGGCTTTCTACTAGTAAAAGAATGTTTAAAATCAAAAAAATGAGGTTACACCTTACAAATTCACCAACTTCACCACTTTGAAGTTCTTTACTTATAATATCATTCTCAAACATTTAGGACTGTAGTAAATGACCAGCAAAATCAAAGAATTAGCTAAAAATCGATATTAAGCCATAATACATCGTACTTTTTCAATCACACCGCAAACTAAATTAAACTTTATACAACCACAAATACAGTTACTTTTCCACTAAACTATTTTCGCAATGTCCTATCCCCTATTGAATCGGGCAGGTGGTATCACCCCTTAGACTGGGACCCTCGAAACTAAATAAAATATATTGTTTTGCTTTATAAACCAAAATTTATCGCGCAAAAACTATTTTATTGTGTCAATGTCCCTTCCTATTGCGATAATATGGAGTATTGTCAACTATTTCATCATTAATTTGATGAAAACAAAAGGAACTAACTTTATCACAAATTAAAGTAAATTTAAGATCAGTGCATCTTTCTCTATATCTTTCGTTATGAGAAAGATAGGTGATAATTAATATTAGTTCAGTCCTGTCAAATCAGACACCATCTGAAGTAAATTAACGCTTTATTAGTGGCCATGTAATTTCATCAAAAATGTTGTCAGGAAAAATTTGACCTCACTGTTGAAAAGTTTCGCTACCGTCTCATGGGGTGAAAATTTCACTGTTCATTACTTTTCTGTTAAAAAAAAAACAAAAGTTCTTCTAAGTAAAACGGCATGTTTAGTAAGGTGTAATACGCACATTCCACTGCCATGCAAAGCCAAAAAAAAAAACATTGACGTTTACACGAATCCCGCCAAAGAAAACCAAAATGGTGGTTTAAGCACCCGCACCCGTATCGACAAAAGATACAATGCTTCTTGAAAATCACGCAACCTTACTCATTATATTGGTAAATTACTTGTGATATAACAATACAGTAAGTACATAATTACGTAAATTATGACAGACATAATGAATTCATTTTTACATATTCCCGTTGAATATCTTCTTTTGAGAGGTAAACCTCATTTTCATAAGAAGCTGGCTCTGGTTCTAGCGAATGAATACAGTCTTGTTTTCACACAAAGGTCCATAAAACATGGACAATCAGTTTTTTCCTAGTTTTGTTAATTATTTGGCTGATTTGAGAAAAAATATATGTAGAACGGTCCAGTCGTTCACGAGTATTAAGCTTAGCAACTTTTAGCGATCCATTTTTGTTTATGTAGCTAGATTACTACCTCTTTTTTATGCAAAAAAACAAAATCCAACCAGTTAAACCCCAACATGAACAGTTTCACACATAAAATTACACTTTGAAGCAACTTTGTACATTTTTTCCCGCTTCATAAATGTCATCCAAGTTCACTGTAACGCCGCGTCCACACTTCCTAGTTGCCACATGGCGATCGATATCCACCCTCTTAGGTTATCGACCTCACCAGATGTGGGACCCCTGTGTAACGAGGGGTGCAATCTAGCTATTCATAGGAGTAAGCAGAGATAGTCTTTTATTTTCATTAGAAAATGAACGTTTTTTGAGTAGTGTATTTGATTTTGTTTTGTTTTAATAGAGGCAATAGTGTCGGTATCACTTGAGAGGAGAAAAAAAATGCAGCAGCCAGAGATAAAAAATTCGGACTAGCTGATATTAGCCTTCAACCAAGACTTTTTTATGGATGGGAAATCATTAAATGCCTTCTTCCGACCTGGGAGGGGTGGGAGGGAGTGTCATACTTTTACTGACTAAAACCCACCCTTGTCCCTTCAGTTGCCTTCATGTTCGGGGCTGCGGTAACTATTAAAACTATTCCGCAACCTCGTTCAACCAAAACCTTCAGTTTTTTTTATTTCGAAATACATTTTACGGCTTAATTACAGACATTTAAGTAATGCCTCTTCCTTACATTCTAGAAAAATCACTGACCACACACCTATAAAATTCTTCCCTAACTCTTATAAACAAAAAAAAAACTTGTACCAAAACCACAGTTAAAAAAACTGGTCAAGTGCGAGTCAGACTCGAGAGGTTCCGTACTTCTGAGATTATTTCTAGCGTCTACCTGTTATGTTAATAAACTTTCGAACACGCGTGATTCGTGATACGAAAGACAATTGCAGCGCGACAGCCGGCTGTCGCTTGGTGGTTAAAGGGTAAATATTGACAAAAAACTAGAAACTCTGACCAGTCTAACCAAAGGGTATCGTGTCTCCAGTTACTGGGTTGTGTAGGTCTGATAGGTAGTCGTTTCACGTAAAACACTGGTATCCAGCTGAACCCGGTTAGACTGGAAGCCGACCCCAACATAGTTGGAAAAAGGCTAGGGAGATGATGATGAGCAACAGAAATACATAATTAGTGAGAATTTTTAACTGTCTATCTATTACTTGTCTGTGACTTCTAAAATACAATCTGGTGACAGACAGAGGGTGGATTATTAGTAATAGGTTCCTTGATCTTGCATAAGGAACTCTAAAAATCACCTCCTTGATAAGAAAAAAACAAAACTATCCGAGCTTCATTCAACCGTTATTCTCTATCCCTCTCTAACGCGTGTTTGCGTCTCGCTCGCACACTAATCTCACATTCCACATCCTTACACTTATGTCATCCTGGTAGTTTTAGATTAACGTATGGTGGATTTCTTAGAATTAAACTGATTATCTTGAAGAAAATCATTTTTCTTATTTTATTGTAAATAATCCTAAATTGAATATTTACAAAATTTATTAATAACTAGCTGTTTTCTGCGTCTCCGCCTGCGTTTTTTATACAAACATTTTAACTAGGCGCCTTACTAATAATCGCTGCATAAAGTTATGACAGGTTTAAACGTCAAAAAATGTATGGTTACACAGGCTATATTCATTGCATAACTTTACACAGTGATTATTAGTAAGGGCATAGGAGTTAAAATGGCGATACAATATTGTAAGTACATGAAAATCAGGTCTTTTCAAAGCGTATCTACGCGAGTGAAGCTATAATTTATTCAGTGTAATTCAAGGAGTTAATCCTATACCAGATCTCTATCTATATCCTTAATTTATAAAAAAATGTTTTTGTCTATTGTGTAACAAAATTGGTCTGTAAACTTACGAGAAAGTATAAGTAATAAAGAGTTATGGGATTGCGTAAAAAATTAAAATATTTTTTTTATAACTATTATTTTCTAATAAAAAACAATTTTTATATTATTTTCTAGTAAACACTCAAAAAATCTCAATATTTCATTATCCACTTTTATCACCGTATTTCCTATAATTTTCCTTATTCAACAGAAAAAAACGTAACGTATCGTAACGTCTATGTGTAAGCGCATACCGTGACGCTCGCCGTTAAAACGTTGGAGAAACGTTGCGACCATATGCGAAGAAAAAACACCAGTTATGTGTAATCTATTCAAGGGTTAATAAATAATTTATTCGTATAGAAATGTGTTTTTTTTTGTTGTAAATTTCGTGTGAAGCATTGTAGGTAATTAATTAAGTAATTGTTGAGAAATTATCACCGCGGTATGAAATCGTATTTTTTTGCTGTAATCTTTTAAAAAAAACAGTAATTTTAACATAAAAAATAATTAATGTTGAAGTCTAATACTTTTTAACCGACTTCTAAAAAAAGGAGGAGGTTCTCAATTCGGATGTTTGTATGTTTTTTTTATGTTTGTCGCGCATATCTCCGTCGTTTGCCAACCGATTTGCACAATTCTTTTTTTTGTTTGAAAGGGTAGACTTCCCAAATGGTCCCATTGTCACCAGGTCCAGGATCTGATGATGGTATCATGCCGAAATCGAGAAAACTCCTCAAATTTTATAGAAAAACGTAATTTTTTTTAAAGCTACTCTAAAACGTTGTAGGAACTCTAACTAAAAGTAAAAAATAAAAAACTTTTTCTAAAATGATAACCGACTTCAAAAAGTAATAGCTCAAAAATAACTATTTCGGAAGTCGGTGGCAAGGCAATACAATTCGACCGGCATGCGGCAGAAGAGAAGCCACTGACTTCCGAAATAGTTATTTTTGAGCTCTTAGTTTTGAAGTCGGTTATCTTTTTTCTGGAAAAAGTTTTTTGTATTTATAATATGTAAGAAAAATCTTCTAAATATATTTTATAACTTGTAACTAAATAAAAAATATTATAAATTTTGGTACATTCACAATAATAATAATGAAAATACAAGTAATTCTAATTTAATTTTTTTCTCTATTAAAAAAACTAATCTAGAACAACATCTAAAGCCCGTTCCACATATATTAACACACAGTATATTAAACTAGTTACCAACAACAGCGTTCGTAATTCAAAATAACGATTTTAATAGACAACAAAGCTGTGTGTTTGACAGATTTGCTTTAAACCATCACAGTCATCTTGTAGTTTTTTTTTTCTTCTTTTGGCACCGTTTTTTAACATTGCCAGTGTCAAAGCATCTTGTAGTTGCACAAGTGACAACATTTCGCTCTATTAGACAGTAACCATTGTCTCAATAAGACTGACATACATTCACATCCTGTAAAATGGCGCAATAACGATGGTACTTTAATATGACAGTTGGCACTTCGTAGAGCAATGACAAATGCTTTAATTGAATGAATATAGCAAGTGTTAGGGAGTATGCACGTTTATTCACTATTTAGCTGAGAAAACAATGATTTTGTGTGAAGACACGTACGCGTCATTTTAGCTTTCCGTGTCTGTTCAGAATAGAGCTAAAAAAACTTTTTCCAAAAAAAAAAATAACCGCCTTCAAAAATTAAAAACCCAATAATAACTAAAATTTCGGAAGTCGGTGGCAACACCAATTGAATGGCAGAAGAGAAACCACCGACTTCCGAAATTTTAGTTATTATTGGGTTTTTAGTTTTTGAAGGCGGTTATTTTTTTTTTTGAAAAAAGTTTTTTATTTATTACTTTTTAGTGTCGACTCCCAATGTTTGACTGTGTATAGTATCTTTCAAAGTAATTTGTTTTCAAAATAAAACTACTAACAATCTTATAAAACGAAAATAGAAACTTGAAGACAAAGCACACATCGTCTATGAAAATTTCGTCAATTTTTTTTTGTTCTTGGTGAATTTTTCGAGAAGCACTGAACCGATCGCCACAAAATTTATATGGGACCACCCCTGAATCATGACTTATCAAACAAAAAAAGAACCATCAAAATCCGTTGACAATTGACGGAGTAATCGATGAACAAACATACAAAAAAAAAACATACAAACAGCCGAACATAGTACCTCCTCCTTTTTGTGAAGTCGGTAAAAATAATAACCGCCTTCAAAAACTAAAAACACAAAAATAACTAAAATTCCGAAAGTCGGTGGCTTCTGTTCTGCCAATTAATTGGTGTTGACACAGACTTCCGAAAGGGAAATGCCCGTTCATGGCCACGTTCGTTCCAGCAATTTAATAATTACAAACGAAAACGTAAATTAATTACAAAAATTTTGGTGTAACTTATTTCTTCGTATCACTCGGGAATTAAGTTTCTATAAAAAAAAACATTCAAACAATGCACCGATATCACATCCGGCTTGATCCGACATTGCTGAAGTAGGGATGGACCCTTATTAAATAAACCTATTTACAAAAAATCGTTAACCGAAACTAAATCTCAAAAAAATCTTTGTTGTGTTATTTTGTAGTTTTTTTATAAGGATACTATTTTGGGAAAAGTAACAGAAAATAACGATTTATCATCTAATAAAATCTGTCTATTAAATTGATTCAGCGTTAAAAGTTTTTCATTAAATATCGATTTTACGATGAATCGATTTTTTGGTTCTCATCCCTACGTCAAATATTGACATTTCCCATTGACGTTTCGTTTGTGGTTGTGCTCGTGCGCTCGTTTAGCGTGATTATTTCTGTTGTTTTTTCTGTTTGTTTATTTTATTCGACGACATGTGTTTCATGTGTGACATGTATTTTGTATATTATCAATAATAATGAGATTGGTATAGCAGCAATACGACAATAATGCTGTAATTGTATATCTGGTCGGAGGACAGTAGGCTGTTGTTCCCAAGTTATGACAATTGTGTGGTTCTTGGGCTGGAAGAGGTATCAGTCAAATATTAACCCCCTAGCCCAGTTTCTTGATGATGTTCTTGTCATTTATTTAAATGAAAACGAATGAAAAACCAAGAATTCTCATGATTGTTTTATTTGAACATTGAGCATTTTCATACATGTTTTTATAAATCCCACCGAGTACTATGACAAAAATATCAATAGTTTTTTATTCTATGGTGTCATACCTAATGCCTATGATGAGTTTTATTCGTGGAAGCTATGTGGCCAAAATCCCGTAGTCAAATGGGCATTTCCCTTTTAGTTATTTTGTGATTTTAGTTTTTGAAGTAGGTTATTATTTTTTTGGAAAAAGTTTTATATTTTTTACTATCTTTGAAAGTAATATAAAACAAAAATAAAAACTTAAAGTAACGCACATGTCGTCAATGTATATTTCATCTATTTTTTTTTTGTTCTTAATGATTTTTTCGAGAAGCACTAAACCGATCGCCATAAAATTTATATGGGACCACCTCTGAATCATGACTTATCAAACAAAAAAAAAAGCATTTAACTATACGGACGAATTGAGAAACCTCCTACTTTTTTTTGAAGTTGGTTAATAAATGTACTATTATTAGCTTCATCCAGTTTACATCTCTTGCTACTTAGCGTATAAGCGTAAGCTGTCAATCCCATACATTGCACAATCTAGTCTTTACCATCCAAAGACTGTTTATAATGATGCAATATCTCCAGGCCTCTAGGAAAAGGTTCAATGGACGGCTTTCAACGTTTTTCCAACGGGACTTGCGTTTGTCAATAGAAAGCCCGGAAGGCGAGTGCATATATATTTCACAATGTTTGTCAAAGCAGACTCGTTAGAAGCTCTGAACTTACATGTATTTTAGCGATGTAGTGTAAATTTTCTTGAATAAAGTGTAACGGCACCAGTCTAACCAAGGAGTATCGTGTCGCCCAGTTCTGGGTTGTGAAGGTCTGTTAGGCAGACGCTTTACGTAAAACACTGGTATCCAGCTGAATCCGGTTAGACTGGAAGCCGACACGATGAATAAACGGCCAATTTCCTTCAAGATGTTTTTTCAGTGATGTCAAAAGTCAAAACGATTTCCATTAGACCATGGAGGCATTTAGGAACGTCAATTAAATTAAAAAAAAATTAATTCTAGCCGCCCATTCCAAAAGGTAGTCTTATATGGAGAAGAACGGGCAAGAAACTCCATACGTACTCTTTTAAAAAAAATATTTGCTACAATATTTAGTATACATGATTACAAATTTACAATGTGTCAGTGAAGTCCAAGATAAACTTTATCAAGAGAGTTTCTTTAAACCAATGAACAATCACACATTTTCATTTCTTTATACTATACCTTTATAAACAATATCAGTATCATTGTAATACTGTAAATACTCATCTTTCTACAATCTATTAGTCACTTTCTCAAGAAAATAATGTTACTTACGTAACATTTCTCAAAAGACCGTTACTCTCACTAATTCCATATTCAAAACACGTAGTAGCCATTTTAAATAATACATCCTTTGTCTATGATGTAATAGGAAATGACGTCACCGCGAAAAAAGCTCCTTTTATTGTCTCTTGCGCTTTGGAATCGTAAGGTTTGACCTTTGCATTTTTTTTATCTGTATAAACAGCTGGTTTTGCCGCGCGAATTGAAGAGGCCATTTTAGATTTGAGGCCTTTTTATTTTTATTTAGCTTAGATTTTCAATCTTTATGTATTTTCTAAAGTTTATTTAGGATATCACTTTTTTATCTGCATAATTATAAACAGCTGGTTTTGCCGCACGAATTGAAGAGGCCATTTTAGATTTGAGGCCTTTTTATTTTTATTTAGCTTAGATTTTTAATCTTTATGTATTTTCTGAAGTTTATTGAAGAGTTCGGTGAAAGAAAACATCGTGCGTGAGGAAACCTGGACTTAATGAAATCGCCGCACCGCCTTGAGCGCGCGTGGTAATCAATGCTCGTGCCTTCTCTGTATGAGAAGAGGCCTTTGTCCTGCAGTGGGACAGTAATAAGATTGTATTATTATTATTATAAAATTAGATTAAGTTTTTAATTGTAACTTTTACTCTACCCATATTATTTCTTTGTCTTGTGTCTGCAATTTAACTGTAAAAGTTTTATACAAATAATCAGTTCTTAGTTCAAAATTACGTCTACGTTATAAGTAACAACGTTATTTCCCTAACAAAATACAAGTTCAATGACACTTCATATTTGCTTAACAACATAACTTGTGAACAAACAGCTTTTTAACGAAAAGCTTATATTTAATGTTTACCCAGTTTCTATGCGGCTTAAAATAAAGCCCAGTGTAAGATAAACCCTTTGTATGGAACGCGTACAGTTGCATGGAAAAGTGTTAATTGTTAAACCTATGTACTGTATGAGAAATAAAGATAATGAAGAGTTTTCTTGAACCGTGGGAATTGAGAATGCCGTGATTTGTGTGTTAGAAATTGAAAACTGTGAAAAAAGATTAAGGAACTGTCTGTTAGTTTGGAAAAATCTTTTTGCTCATGATAGCCTGGTTTATGAGGAATAGTAAGATATAATAATGAATTTACATCACGTTATGACTTTTATCCAGCCTTATGACACAGCTTTTAACCTAGTTCAGGCAATTGTGTGATTTTATAATTTTTATGTTAGTTACTTTTAATTACAAAATAAACTATTTATTAAAAGTTTGGTTTACGCAGCTTTAGCCTGCAATTTAGAAGATTCTAAAAAAAAATTATTTTTTTAATGTTTGTATTTATATAAGTTGTATAGCAGTGGTCTGGTTACCATGGCTTTGCCTAGTTAGGGCCGTGTGTGAGATGTCCTAAAATATTTAATAATAATAAAAAGTTTTTTTTGTCCGTCATTATATCAAATTGACAAGTGAACGTCGCTATTTTATAAAATCCGCCCACACTCAAAGTCGTAGCAGTTATCTGCGCGACTGTACGGTGGTCGCTTATTACTTACATCCTGTCGGACTGTTGATAACGTTTAATAACACGTCGTAACGGCTAAGTTAGAAATGTAGTGTCACAAAGTTATGGGACTTTAGACGAAATTGTTATAAATAAGATGAAGAAATTGTTAGATATTCCAAATTTCTAAATATCCAATTCTCACAACTCCCAAAATGTCTAATATTTGTGTATGTGGTAAAGTTTTGTTAGATCTTTGAGAAATCGTGGTAAATTTGTTCCATTTGACATTTTATGAGTTGGCTATTTAAATGGTCCCTCTGTGGGTCACACACAGAAATAGTAAAAAGCAAACTCCAGCCTCTTTAGTTTAGCATGGGACTGCAGAATCTGAACTGTATCAAATTATAATTATTATCATTATGACAAGCTTGAGAAAACCCGGAAGGAACCCACGTGTATTCTATTTCACACCCCAAATAAAAACCCTTACAGGTGCTCTACATTCGCCAAAACTTCTCAAGCGCCCGCCATCTTTTTTTGTTGACGTAAGGCCCCATCTTTCGCGCCAAAATGACAATAAGGAGTTCCCGTGCGAAATGTCTGATTGTCTATTGTTGTTCTGTGCTTCCGAATTTGAAATAAGGGGTAAGGCGTTCCCATGGTACAGATCTTTGGTCATCTCTGGACGTTTCGTCGTCAGCTGGCTATCAATAGTTTAATATTTGGGGCAAGAAATCAAAGATATTGGTATTGATTTTAATAAAGACTCCCCCTTGGATGTTGTACAATAAAATATGTCACTTAAAATTGTGGGAATGACGGTAATCTGACCAATGTTAGTTGTCAATCAGTTTGACATTTCATTTATTTTTTATTTTATTTTTTTTATGTTTCTGCTGAATGAAAAAACCTGTTTCGGATCTCTAAAAAGTTTTTAATTAAGAGAGTTTATAATTTCGTCATTATAATATTTTTTTGTAAAAATCCGGAGTTTGTCTTTATAGTGTGACATTCCCGTGCGTCGTAAATGAATCCATTAAGCAATGTAACTTTCCGATTCATAAGTTTCAAGCTCATCTAGTACACCACTGACAACGTGTCTCGGAAAGCACGCAAAGCCGTTGGTCGCGGTTGTCATTCGTAGATCTCTGACAGTCGTTACGGGTAGTCATAAGTACGAAAGGCTGACAGCAAATCTTACCAAGATATTGGGTTATCCACTAATTGGCTTGTGGAGGTTTAATAGGTTTCACGTAAAACACTGGTGTTCAGCTGCATAAAAACTTAAAATCGTCATCTCTACATCTCTAAAAGACTCACAAGTGGTTTGTTCTCAAGCATTTTATCTTGCCAGATCGGCCTTTACTCATGCATCGGGCGTCTTATGTCATTCATGAACTATGTTATAAACTATTTAAATAATATGCAGATTTTATTATCCGTGAGTAAAATCAAATTAAATTCTTGCTTCCAAATCGGTTCTGTCCATTATTTAAATAGATTTGCATAGTTTTTGCATACTTTGTTTAATTCAGTAGATTCTTCTTAATCTTTTGGCAAACGAGTTTCGTTGTCTTTCTTTTGTGTTTATTGAGAATACTGTAAAAGGTATGTTTTGTTTTCATGTTCGCTTATTTTTGGGACCTTCTTTTATTTATTTTTCTTTAAGGTAACAATTAGCAGCCCTCCGCTGTTTTATTAATGTTAGGTCTTCTATTATTACTCGTCTCCTGTGGGTATTAGCGTGATGTTAAGTAAGCTAGGTTTTAGTCTGATGTATAAGCTATATTATTGCAAAGTTTCAGCAAAAACGTTCAGTAATTTTTGCGTGAAAGAGTAACAAAGATTACATATGGCTCTGGAAAAATATCAAATGGTAAACTATCTGAATGTCATAATAACTCAGCTACCAAACCTCCATGTAGGCATAGAGATTAAACATAAACAATACCACAACTGCATAAAAATAAAGTGCCAACATAAAAATGTGCAAAACCGTTAATGACGTCATCTGCTGAAACGAACAGTACTGGTTTATTTCAAATTCGGAACCGTCGTTTGAATATGGAACGTGTGGGAGCGCTGTTTAAAAATAGAATACTATACTTGTAATAATTCGTTATTGTAGTAGGATGCCATATTTGGCTAATTATGTTAGAGGCATTATAACGGAAACTATTTTCAAATATTTAGGAAACTGGAAGGACGGTCAGCGTTAGACAAAATCTAGACAGTTAAATCGTTTCTCCAGGACTAGTCGAGCTTCATTGCTTGTCGCTTTTCTGGTGGACTTCACTGTTGATTCTGACTTTCAAGAAGTGCTTAGGAATAGTTCCAAAAATCTTATTTTTGTAAATTCGTGCCCTATTCGTAGTTTAATAAACTCTAGCTCAAAATCTGTAGCAATTGCCAGAATGGACTTTGCTGCAAGAATTTAACTGACAGTCGCCTTCTTTGCAAAAATCAAATTAATCAATTAAATTTATCATTTTCAGTTGTAAAGTCATAGTTTATCTAAAGACGTAATGTTATTAAATATTACATTGTAAGTATCATGTGTTAGCCTACTTTTAAATAGGTCACAATTCGTTCAAGGTTCGTTCAATTATCTGAATTAAAAGTTCGTTATTTAACGGCTTTTCGAAATTATCAGCTGATTTAGTTTTCTTTAATGTTTTGCATTTATTTTTATTCTCAGCTTTATTTATCTGCACTGCATCTATATGTATAAGAAGAAATTTACGGAAGACATCGAACACCGCTCAGCTGAAATCTGTGGATCTAGGAAGCATGAAATTTCGTATAAATGTTCCTTCGGTGATAAGGGAAAATAAAATGAAAACTTATGAATATCAGCGTTTTCCTTGTCGTTTCTGACCACCTATTTCATATATTTCTTAACAGAATTACATGACGAAGGCTTTGGCGTTCATAATTTGTTATTTTCTTTCATGGAAACTGCACTGAATGTAACTGCGTTTAACACTCAAGCACACTCCCAGATGGTGACCAAATAAAGCTTATGGCCTCAAAGAAATACTAAGTTTTGCTTTCTTAAATACTTGTTAATTCTTTCACCTTACGCTTGGCTTGCTATATGATGCTCACTTGCCACACTCATAAATCACACGTAATCTCACTTTTACTTTTTGCCGCGTTTTTTACTGTCACTGTCAAATGGCCCGCCATCTTTAATAGCTTTCGGGACACGTTCGTATTCCTTTTTTAAAAGGTTTTTACGGCTTTATCCGTTGCATAAGCTATTTTGGGGTGGAAGGAGGATTAAATTGTGGTTGTCTTTTTGGAAAGTTAACTATTTTCTAAGGAATTTAACATTTGTAACATTTTAAATGAGTTGACGCTTATTTTTTGCTTGTACCTCAGCCTCTTTGCTGATCATTATTCATTTCTAAAAGGAAGCACCGGCTAAGAGAAAAAGCTGCAAAATTGGTCCAGATGTGGAATTCTTGAAACTAGAACAACGAAAGCTTGTATATTCCTTATAAGATGTAGATAATAATATTCAAACGGCGGCAAATGTGGATAGCCCATTTATCGAGAAAGGCTATAGGCATAACATCACGTTACGACTTACTCAAGCGGAGTAATAACTAAAGATGGAGGTGTAACGAGGGACAGCTCTGATTGATAATTTAATTTGACGGATTGTTTTTAGCACGGGTATTTCATTACTTACCACACTCTTAAGTCTGAAGAACCGACAAATATCGACTTTACTGAGAAAGACGACCCATAATAGCATGGGCGTTTAAAAATACATTTCACATTTCTGCCAACACATTGTCTCCAAGCGTTACCCTTTTAAAAAACAAACAGCTCCTACCCTCACTACCAAGAATAGACCAACGAAAACGAACTTATTCTCTTTTCGAATTCAAAATCAAAGATGGCGAGACCTCCCGGGTTCCCTCCCGCGTCGCAACACATGGCGCGCGCAGCGAATTATGAAAATTGCGTGACTGCGCCCAATCAAATATTGTTTTACATGGCGAATGGCAGATGGTGTTAATAAACCACTTTGAGAGGTTTAAATACTTAAATGTTAGGTCATAGCGCACTTAAACAGTGTTGCAGCCTTTGTTCTTAATAGAGTTGGTATTTGTTTTAATAATTAGCTGCTTCCTCTTGGCTTTCACAGACTAGTGAAGAAAAAACATCTTGAGGAAACCTGGACTTAAATTCACAATCCGCCTTGAGCATGCTTGGTGATCAATGCTCGTGCCTTCTCTGCATGAGAAGAGGCCTTTGCCCTACAGTGGGACGGTAATAGGCTGGTATTATTATTCTTTACGCGTATTAAGTGTATCCAAATGTCTTCAAAAAGCTCCTTACGTATTTAGTTGAGCTTAACGATTGTTGACAAATTGCTTGCACTGATTGGGCAGGTTAACTTGATTCTGTGTGCTTCTTTCTCTCATCAAGAGAGCACCTCAGACATTAACCTATTTAGTCCTTGATTGGTTCGGTCTTCGAATCGGATAAGCTATGTATCCGATTGTCAGCACAGGAAGGGGCCCAACAGGGCCAACGCCTGCCGGGGTTGCGGAATGTCTATAATAGTTACCGTGACCCTGGAACATAAAGGGCAATCGAAGGAACATGAGTGGGTTTTAGTCAGTAAGAGTCTGACACGCCCTCCCGCCGCACCCAGGACGGGAGCAGTCATTGGATGATTTCCCACTCACAAAAAAAAATGTATCTGATTGTATATGACCAAGTAACGGTCGAAATAGAGTTTGCGATTTTTGAAGAGCGAACAACTTACACAGATACATACTATGAACTGTGCTACTTTAATGAAAACTATCTATAACAACAACTTGTAAAATCAAAACCAAAAAATGCAAAAATAAAACCCAAGACTGACCACTTATAAGTACAACATCTAAAGATTACACAGCCATAGATCTATAACGCACATCCTGTGGTTTCTGAATGGACGTCCATATAGCATATCATTACACAGGAAGACGCGTGGTCAGCAGGATTCAAGCTTGGCTACTCGCTACCCTAAATATTGAGTTACGACGGATGTAAGTCGCAATCTCGAGAATTACTTGCCTTGAGTTTTCCCGGTGTTTTTGTCTTTGGGTTTTCTTTTGTTTTTGTCAGATCTCTTAAATGTCAAGACGACTTAGACTTGACATAAACCTGACAGCTTTGTCTCCGGTAGCCAGGCCACTGATCCGACAATTGCAAATCAGAGAATGAAAATATTTTATTTTTAAGTAGCTGCTCGCCCCCGCTTCGCACGTTTTAAATCATTGAAAATCTCGCCTTTCCTGTAACTAAGTAATTGAATCGCCCTGTCTAGTGCTGAAAGCTATTAAAAAACTTGAATACTAATATAGTAATAAAAATATTTCTATATGTCTGTTAAGCTTTTAAGACTAAATCAGTGAAACTATTTTGGTTATATTTGGTAAGTACTTAATATACTTAACCCCAAGGAACCGGACAAAACCGCGGGAGTCACCTAGTTAAGACGATGAGATAGAACGGTGAAAAGAAACACATAGAAAAAAAAGTTTGATATAACGGTAAACCTCCAACTAACGGATCCTCGGTCATCTGCTTCAAAAAAAAAATAACAATTACCCATCTTTAGATCAACAGTATCGAAATCTTAATAAGATTTGCTACAAAAAATCTATAAATCGAGGGTGAAGACTGAAGATACAAGGAGGTATCGGGGAAGCATTTCCTAAGCAACGCAATTTATTTATCTATTGTATAATGCAGCTGCTTACACTTGCACCGGCAGATGTATAGCACGCGCCGTCTTGTGTGTAACGGGCATTATCGTGTCTACTATCTATGCTATTGTATGACTCTGTGATGTACGGTGCGCGCGGGAAATGTCGTTGACATTTGCGATTTTTTTGTTTTTGAATTTGACTCTTTTTATAGAAAATATTTATTGATAGAGTTGGGTTCCAATGAAATTTGTTTGCATTAAAATAATTATGTTGTTGTTGATTTAAATGTAAATTATCTATCGGCCAGTAATAAAAACACAAAGTGTTTTCTATATCCTTGCTTATCGCTAAAGACTACTTTTAAGAATAACTTATTTATTTCCATACCTTGAGCTAAAACATTTTTTTTTTCTAAGAGAAGTCGGCAGATGTTATTCGCGATAAGATAACCAAATGATTTGTAGCTTCAATTCGAAAATCGAATCAGCAATTCTATTGGCAATTAATTTTATTGTTATTCTCGATTGGCGTACTGATAAATATTTTTTGTTTTATTTTCAAAACCGCTAATTGCTACCTTAAAAAATTCGATACAAAATAGGCGCATAATTAATATATTACCAATGATAACATCGTTAATTTTAAAAACATGTCATTACTATAAAAACAGCTGTTTTTTATTCTCTGATAAAAAAGTCAAGGATTTAGCCTGTTTCATCCGGAAACGGAAGCGCACGTGCGCGCCATACAAAGATCATTCAACACATCCCATTCACTTTCATTCAATGAACGAACTAATGATTGTATTGATGTACAATAGGACAATAGTCAAATTTCACCCCGTTCGCACACTTGTCATCATAATAATTCTGTCTCAAGACTAGCTGTGTCCTGCGGTTTCGCCTGTAGTTGCCTACTTGGTTACTGCTCCGTTCCGTTGAGTGGTGGCGTGATGTCAATGAGCCTTTTTCGATGAACAGACAATAACCTAATTGAATTCTTTCATCGGAAATAAAAAGAAAAAAGAATATTCTCATCTATTACTAACTTAGATTTAAAAACTAGCTTATGGTTTCTCCTTCTTTATGGATGTCCTTCTGAAAGGCTGGCTTTCCACATTAAGTCCTTCAGGCTGCACGTGTTTGTAACTTGTCTTTCTCAAAGATTCCAAATTCCAAACAATCTACATATAGGTAAACAAAAAATTGAAATTGCTTCGGCAAAATTAGAATGAATTTGCCATTTCCATTAAAAATATAAATAAAGTATTGTTTTCTATTAATTAATTATAAAACATTAACGGAAATTAAACGTCAATATTATGTCATCAACAACCATAGACCCTCCCGCGCAAACGTATTTTTCCATATGGCTGATATGGCACGCGAGGCAAAGGACACACACATACAGCCAGAAACAACCGGTAGCGATCGATGCTGGCACATTGTAGTTTATATTGCACTGAGGGTGTTACTTGATAAATCAAAATCAAATCAAATCAAATAGTTTATTGCAATCCATAATGTACACTTTTGATGCTTTAATTAAGAGCATAAAAAACTTCATTACATTTTGACTAGGTAGGTACTCGATACTCTATTTATTAAAACAGAAAAATAACCTTATAACGTTATTTCGCAATGATTACTAAAAAAATATCGAAATGCAAAAAGTTCTTAGGTTCTTAGCTTTGGCCCACGACAAGAAAGGACTTACTTGTGCCTTAAGCTTATTTAATTTTCATAAGAAAGCTTCAAAGACCTATTAATACCCATTATTTCTTTATTTTAGAGTTCATAATTTGATTCTCAATCATTTAGTATGTCAAAGAACACTAAAAAACCTAAAAAAATACTTTTTTTCTGAAATCTTATCGTTTCGATATTCAGCCTTGACAGTTACAGCTGAATAGCAAAATTGCGTTTGCCAATTGTGAAATGTCAAATTTGTATTTTTTTTTTCTTCTTGTCTAGACACCTGGATTCACCCCAAGGAGGTTAAACTACAAAGGTCGACTATCAGCTGTGTCTTCGCACGCGCCAAGATTTCACTTTAATATCATATTATTTTTACTTCAATTGAATTTAGAACTACAATAGAATAACACCCTCGCGCCGCGTGCTAACGGTTTTCCCGTCTTTAAAGCGAAATAAACTTTGCTTACTGTGCTATAAGGTGTGCTTTTGAATGGCCGTGCTACGAAGGTGCAGGGTCATAGTGTAAAATGGATAAGCAAACTTCTTGAAAGGTCAAAGAACTGAATTTTAAATAAAAAAATGGCGGCTGTTGGTTATTATTTGGTATTGTGTTGTAAAGCTTTTTTTTTGGAATGATAAGGAAAGTAGGTTAATTTAGAAAAAAAATAGCTATATAGATGCACTAGGATTTAATTCTGAAAGAAATAAATAATATTATATACGTAGGATAATATTTTTTTTAGTTTCGAGACGATTGACTGGCTGTCCTCTGCGGTTTCACAGGCGTCTTAGGTTACTGCTAATTCCTGTGGGTAGTAGCGTGATAATAATATTATGTAGCCTATATTAAACCTCATTAATCTGCCAATCGTGTTCAAGTGTTTTTCCCATGACTAGTTACGACTAGATCATTGCGTTTGAAATATTGAAAGACAAAAAAAACTTTTTTTTAATAATAGTATACAAATATGTTAAGAGTAAGTATATATTTTTTGGGTATATATATGTCATTGATATAAAAATGGAATATGATATACTTAACTATTTACTTATACCAAAAGTGAAATAAAAAAAATGGTTGCCTGTAAAGTCGGTTTTACGGGCGAAGATTTTACGTGACAACGTCTTTCATATCGATCATAGTTGAGTGGGAGAGAGACGCAAGGCATTCGGCGGGCCTCTCTCTCGTTCGGTGACTCATCGTAACGTTACCGAGCGTTACACTTTTTCATAAGTGACTCCCAGCCGCAACCTAATTTAAGACGTTGTCACGTCAAAAAGAAAATGATCACCCCTAGTGTTGTACCCTCGTTGCCGCGTGATAACGGTTTTATCGATTATTTCAACTGGGGTAACAATAGTTGATTCATCACTCGATATCAAACCATCTGTTAGTTTTTGCCCAGATTTTATTTAATTACGTAAAACAAGCTGTGGTTATGGGGAAACAGTATGAGTTGAAAATAACGGTCATTAATATTGTACAAATGATTTACTGGTCTAATTCTGGGGAAGCTACTAACAAAATTGTTGTTGTATTTACTTCATATTATACATATCTTCTTAGCCTTTCGACAAACAAGCGACAGCCGGCTGTCGCGCTGCTATTGTCTTTCTATTGTGTCTCGAATCACGTGTGTTCGAAGGTTTAGAATAAGATTATGTGTTAGTCAATGATGTTTCAATAAACAGATATGTTATGAGCGCGCCAAAGTGAAGACCTAGTTAGAACATAATTATGCTCTAATGCCTTTAGTCTGCGTCACGCATCGCTGTGAGTCATACGCTGCACGCTGCAACGAAAAAAAAAACAAAAATGCCATCGTGTGTGTTTAGAAAATGTACTAATTACGATACCAAAGTAAATAAAGCACAAGGGATCTCATACCACAAGTAAATACGCAATATAATTCGATTTATTAATATTTTTCAATTATTTTGCAACTATTCTGAATATTAGAGGTTAGAAAAAAGAAAGTAATGGCAAATACACTTTTGTCGTGAGAGCGACAAGGACGCGTGAGCTCCGGACAAAGAATAAAAGTACAGATGCGAATATTAGGCAGTAAAGTTATTGTTACCCTGTCGTTACTTTCTTATTCTTTTTTATTTTAAATCTTGCTTTATGTACCAATGAAAAATTATGGTTCCACAAATTGGTAACAATCAGAAACATGGGAGGCTTATACTATGCATCAGAAAGCTTATTTTCAGTATGTTTAAAATCGGGATCGGTTATAAAATCTCATTTGAATGAAAACTTTGTTTTAAAAACTTATATAATACCAATATATTTGTTTCACTTTTGGAACATTCCAAACAACAGGCACCTGCGGTTAAAGTTTCGATTATGAGCCGTCGAATCCGGGGGTGGGGTTGGGTGGGCGGGGTGGGGGGGGTTGGGGGAAGCCCCCCCATACCACTCCCAACCTTAGGAGCCCCATGGTTACGGAGATATCGATGATCAAAGTTTGAGGTTATATTACGTCAATTTTGAGGTTAAGTTAGGATTTTTTCGTGTAAAATTAATTATTTTTCACTCTAATGTCTAAAAAAGCTAACTCGACGGAGCCCCGCTTCGCGGGGCTCCTACTTCTGGGTGGTTTAAAAAAAAATAACCACGAAGGAGGTGGCGGGGTCTGTTCGCTCGCTTCGCTCGCTCACTACGACCCCGCCACCTCCTTCTAACCTAACCTGTCCGAGTCGGGGTGCCCTAAAATTTTGATCGATCACTCTCGGATTGACGATCCTTATTAGTTTTCAAAATATCATTGTATTAAAGACATGATAAAATTGAACGAAACACCCCTCCGCCGTGAACGAAACGTAAAACGTCAAATTTGACATTTACTTTGACAATTTGTTTAACCTAAAAATGGCGTATTATTTTCATTTTGTATGGAAATATGCAAACTTCAAAAAATTAATTCTCGTAAGCCGTGAGTCTCCTCCTAACCTTAAAACTACGTGAAAAAGCCTTCAGTTAGTGAGTACTATCTACAAATAAAATATGAACTTCCAACTCGACGGCTCATAATGGAAACTTTAGCCGTTGTTTTAATCATCGATAAATACACCTCAGTCCGCCTACATAGTGCTCATAAAAATAATCCCGAAATCAAAAAACTCTCTAAGAGACAAAAAAGAAATAAATTAAATCTTTTCGAAGGTGTATGATTGTTTTTATTACATATTAATTTTTTTTTCCTTTTATAGCGTGTTTAATTTCTCACCTAACTATCTTTAGTTTTTATGGGTACAAACCGCGTCTATGAATTTTGTATACGACCGACGGTGTGTACCTTCTGTGTCGTTAGTCTATGATGCCAACATGCTGTGATTGGTGGTCAAAAAAATGACTGTTTACATTCAAGCGTAACTGGTAACAATAGCTGTTTCTTTTCTTCTTATTGGATTTATCATGCTATCCTTTTCTATTAATTTCACTTGTAGTGAAATGTACAATGAATAACATGTGTGTGTGTGTGCTGCCGCTGCTGCACGGAACATTTTTTTTGGTTGTTTTGTGAGCCTATAACATATCTGTTTATTGAAACATCATTGGTGTTAGTTCAAGATGTATGGGCTATATAGGCTATTGCCCGCGGCTTCGCTCGCGTTAAAAAGAGACCAAATGTAGCCTATGTTACTGTCCATCCCTTAAACTATCTCCACTTAAAAAATCACGTCAATTTGTCGCTCCGTTTTGCCGTGAAAGAAAGACAAACATACAGACAGACAGACACACTTTCCCATTTATAATATTAGTATGGAAGTATGGATTAGATTCCTGAAATAAATTATTCCCAATTTAAAGAAGCTTGTGCTGTGCCCGTTAATACTACAAGTCAAAAATTAAAGTTCTCCATCAATGATGTTTCAATAAACAGATATGTTATAGGCTCACAAAACAACCAAAAAAAATGTTCCGTGCAGCAGCGGCAGCACACACACACACATGTTATTCATTGTACATTTCACTACAAGTGAAATTAATAGAAAAGGATAGCATGATAAATCCAATAAGAAGAAAAGAAACAGCTATTGTTACCAGTTACGCTTGAATGTAAACAGTCATTTTTTTGACCACCAATCACAGCATGTTGGCATCATAGACTAACGACACAGAAGGTACACACCGTCGGTCGTATACAAAATTCATAGACGCGGTTTGTACCCATAAAAACTAAAGATAGTTAGGTGAGAAATTAAACACGCTATAAAAGGAAAAAAAAATTAATATGTAATAAAAACAATCATACACCTTCGAAAAGATTTAATTTATTTCTTTTTTGTCTCTTAGAGAGTTTTTTGATTTCGGGATTATTTTTATGAGCACTATGTAGGCGGACTGAGGTGTATTTATCGATGATTAAAACAACGGCTAAAGTTTCCATTATGAGCCGTCGAGTTGGAAGTTCATATTTTATTTGTAGATAGTACTCACTAACTGAAGGCTTTTTCACGTAGTTTTAAGGTTAGGAGGAGACTCACGGCTTACGAGAATTAATTTTTTGAAGTTTGCATATTTCCATACAAAATGAAAATAATACGCCATTTTTAGGTTAAACAAATTGTCAAAGTAAATGTCAAATTTGACGTTTTACGTTTCGTTCACGGCGGAGGGGTGTTTCGTTCAATTTTATCATGTCTTTAATACAATGATATTTTGAAAACTAATAAGGATCGTCAATCCGAGAGTGATCGATCAAAATTTTAGGGCACCCCGACTCGGACAGGTTAGGTTAGAAGGAGGTGGCGGGGTCGTAGTGAGCGAGCGAAGCGAGCGAACAGACCCCGCCACCTCCTTCGTGGTTATTTTTTTTTAAACCACCCAGAAGTAGGAGCCCCGCGAAGCGGGGCTCCGTCGAGTTAGCTTTTTTAGACATTAGAGTGAAAAATAATTAATTTTACACGAAAAAATCCTAACTTAACCTCAAAATTGACGTAATATAACCTCAAACTTTGATCATCGATATCTCCGTAACCATGGGGCTCCTAAGGTTGGGAGTGGTATGGGGGGGCTTCCCCCAACCCCCCCCCACCCCGCCCACCCAACCCCACCCCCGGATTCGACGGCTCATAATCGAAACTTTAACCGCAGGTGCCTGTTGTTTGGAATGTTCCAAAAGTGAAACAAATATATTGGTATTATATAAGTTTTTAAAACAAAGTTTTCATTCAAATGAGATTTTATAACCGATCCCGATTTTAAACATACTGAAAATAAGCTTTCTGATGCATAGTATAAGCCTCCCATGTTTCTGATTGTTACCAATTTGTGGAACCATAATTTTTCATTGGTACATAAAGCAAGATTTAAAATAAAAAAGAATAAGAAAGTAACGACAGGGTAACAATAACTTTACTGCCTAATATTCGCATCTGTACTTTTATTCTTTGTCCGGAGCTCACGCGTCCTTGTCGCTCTCACGACAAAAGTGTATTTGCCATTACTTTCTTTTTTCTAACCTCTAATATTCAGAATAGTTGCAAAATAATTGAAAAATATTAATAAATCGAATTATATTGCGTATTTACTTGTGGTATGAGATCCCTTGTGCTTTATTTACTTTGGTATCGTAATTAGTACATTTTCTAAACACACACGATGGCATTTTTGTTTTTTTTTTCGTTGCAGCGTGCAGCGTATGACTCACAGCGATGCGTGACGCAGACTAAAGGCATTAGAGCATAATTATGTTCTAACTAGGTCTTCACTTTGGCGCGCTCATAACATATCTGTTTATTGAAACATCATTGTTCTCCATACAAAGAACGCATTTCATCGTTATATTTTTGCTCGATACTAATGGTGCCGATTCTCTTGTGCACAAACTAACTTAAATTTAATTTAAATGCAGTTTTCTCTGTCCTTTTCATTAAGAAAAGGACAGAAGATCAAATATAAGTTAAGTCCTGTCAAATTTAGACACTTCATAGATAATTTAGACGCAATTTAAAAACATGGCGTCTAAATATACGTCAATTTTCATCAGGCGCTGTCTAACTTGACAGGATTAAACTAAAATGTATCTTCTGTTCTTTTCTTTAAGAAATGGAAAGAGAAAGATGCACTTAACTTAAATTTACGTTAGTTTGTGCATATGAGAATCGGCACCAATGTTTCACGGTATAGGGATTCTTTCAAGCGCGGCACCGCCTGCCTTTTGCAAGTTTTTTCTCCCAATAAGTCAATTTTAGGCAAACGAACGGAGCATGTGTTTCAAGGTTACAGGAAGGATATCGGAGACATCCTGTGCCAACCAACTGAATCTAAACATCCTTGTAAATAATATGGGCACAGTAGCCTACTGTGCGTTGATAGGTTTTCCTGAAACCTATGAATAGACATCGTTTGTTTTGCAAAGCGTAACGGTCGTAACTGCTTGTTTTAACAAACGTTATAGCGCTATCGTTTTTAGCTCGTTTTATGATAAATTTATAGCAGTGAAGACACCAAAAGACATAAATTGTTGTTCCTTTCGGGGATGGATAATTGAAACATCTGACTCCAAATTATGTTCTATAATGTATGTTTCCACAATTTGTAACCGCGGCCGAATATTTATTTAACAATATTACTGTAGTTTTCTTGTGAATTGAGTGCGCGGTGCATGCGCTTGATGGCGGTTGGTAATAGACAAGCAAGAGACGACTAAGTTAGTGATGCGGCTTGTCGACTCGCGCGCCTCTTAGTAGGCACTAGTGTTGTGCCGGAACATTGTAATTATTTAGGTTTTATTTTTTAACTATCTGCTACTTACCGTCACCTCTTTCTTTGGTTACTATTCCGCTCCAATAGGTCGTAGCGTGATGTTATGTTATAGCCTTCCTTAATTAATGAGCTATTTAATCTTGCAAGTATTTGTCAAATACTACGAGCAATCCTGAAATCAGCACGTTTAAGCAAACAAACCTTCAGCTTCATAATATTAGTATAAATAAAATAATAAATGAAGTATAGTCATTGGTTTATATTGCGGTGTTTCCTGAAGTCTATGAATAGATAATGTTTATTTATGTTTGTTGTTTTGCGATGTAACGGTCTTCTTGACCAGGTAGTTTAGCCATCGTTTTAAACCTTCGTACACACGTGATTCGAGACACAATAGAAAGACAATAGCAGCGTGACAGCCGGCTGTCGCTTGATCGTCTGAGGGTTAATTAAGTGTGTTGATATTCTTCAGTAATCTGTGTTAAAATCTTCACTAAAGCTGCAGAGTTAGTTTGATTGAACGAGTTAATCTTAGGAACTGCTGATCCAAATAAAAAATATTTTTGTGTTGGATTTCCCTAACATTCTATCGAGGAAGGTTAGGCTATATTGCATCACGACTTAGGGAGCTTAGTAACCGCGGTTAAAGCCACCAAGGAAAGCTAGTAAATATCGGGGTTGCGGAATGTTTATAATAGTTACCGAGACCCTGGAACATAAAGGGCAATCGAAGGAACATGAGTGGGTTTTAGTCAGTAAGAGTCTGACACGCCCTCCCGCCGCACCCAGGATGGGAGCAGTCATTGAATGATTTCCCACTCACCAAAAAAAAAGCTAAGTTTTTGACGTAACGTCTCCATTGATGATGAATGTTGGTAAGATCCTAAGGTGACCGATTAGTTGGTTACCTATCTAGCAAATATCAATAAAACAGACCTCTTCATAACTCGAACCTTTGCTTATTTGTCTAACGTTACAAATGAATGGACTGTAAGTAAACCAAAGATAAGTTGGACTCGAAATTACTATTTTCAAAACGATCTCTTTCAAGAACTCTCTAAACACGTTATTCTTCACACTGGCTCGTGATTCAACGGCTATCCAAACATCCTTAACGACATGCATTCTTGGATCCATAGACAAGTGTCTCGAAAATACCCTTAAAAAAAAGAAACGGTTATAAAAACCAGCTCCCTCCCCGAATGCATTATGCACCACACAGCTAAACAAACCGACACTGATTTGAATAGTTTTTTCTTACTATACAGAATAAAACTTTAAGAGAAACGAATAACGGCTGTTTTTGGATAACGGATGCGTTTTCAGTTGACGTTAGCCGTTATTGATAGTTTTTGACAGGTTTTTGAATGAATGAGTGAAGGTTTTGTCTTTGGGATTAGTGTTGGGGGTGTAATGTAAGTTAGAGTAAGTCAATAATCCACGAACACTTTTTTTATAAAGCTAAAAGAATGATATAAAAAAAGATTTCTCATCCAATTTAAAGCCATAGTGTAAACTTTAACATACGAACATTTTAAGAAGTTTACCAACGCAGTCACCATGTTGTCCGAAATAAAAAATTTATTTATTTATTTTAAACTAGCTTATGCCCGCGACTTCATCCGCGTAATTAATAGTTCCCGTTCCCGGGGGATTTCCAGGATGAAAGCTATCCTATGTCCTTTTTTGGGTCCCACACTATATCTGTACTAAATTTCATTCAAATCGGTTCAGTGGTTTAGGCTTGAAGAAGAGACAGACAGAGTTACTTTCGCATTTATAAAATTAGTACGGAAGCTGCTGAACTACACTGCAAATCTGCAGCCGTTACATTCCTCAGAAAAAAAATCAAGCCCAATTTTATTGCAACGAAACCAGATTACCCGTCAAAATTTCGCGACAATGCAGACATTTATACATATGTATTACAAGGGGGTGATACCAACTTTCTTTTACTTTTACAGTACATAAGGTAAAAGACTTAAGACATATATACTTACACAGCTTTAATACCAGCGGTATCTACCATTCTTCCCCTTAACAATAAGAATGCATTTTGTTCAAGGGATATTTTTTTCGTAACGGTTAAGTCTACAGAAGGTCATGACCTTAGGGGTAGAAGAACCGTTGCAATATTGATTAGTTTTTTCTGTGAGAATTATGGTGTTTTTTGAGAAGAAGAACATATCAGCTGCTTAAATTTTGTTGACGAACAGATTAAAAAAAAAATCTTTTTGCGGGTTTTTTTTTCTATTCTTAGTAAATAACTAGATCTAGCACAGTTCGGTTCATGCAAAGGTGTATTGCATTAAATTTTAAAAGTGTATAATATCTAAAGTGAAGAAGTACATATCTCAATTCTTGCTAATACTATAAATGTGATTTGTGAGAATGGATGGATGTTTGAGACTCATTTACGCAAAAACGACTAAACGTATTTTGATGAAACGTTACAGTAATATAGATTAGACTTTAGAATACCGAATAGGCTATATAACATCACGCTTTGACACGGGAGCCTAAGCTGTAACAGATAGTTACACATACATGGATAGCTCCATGTATGTGTAACTATCTGTTACAGCTTAATACAATATGCGTAATATAATATAAAAGCTTTCTGATAATTATTGTAACATTATATTATTGTTTTGACACAGTGCATCACCAAACACTGATAAATAGCTGTGGTTTTCAGCGATATAATTGTATGCAATTTATTTCCTGTGGTTAATAATTATTATTAACGTAAGTTTATCCTGGCTAATGCCCATTTCACACGAGGGCAGAACAGTGGGCAGTACAGTACTGCTACTGTTTGAACGCACAGGACATGTTCTGCCCTCGTGTGAAATGGGCATATAATAGAGCAGCTTCGTTCGCTCATTTTCTTTAAATCTGTCATCTCTAGCTATCTGTTAGGTTTTGAATTTTCAGAATCACTTTAGTGCGTTACGTCATAAAAAGGAACTACTGTGTATGTTTTGTGCTGCTGGCGTTACCAAAAAGCTTGTCTCTTTTTAAAGTAGTTCTTCATTGGTAAGAATTCATCGTTATTCATTTTAATTTTGTCTCATAATTTTTTCTGAAGTGTAATACCAATCCTCTATGCTCCTAGAATATTTAAAAAGAACCTATATATCTTTTCCTTCACGCAATAGACAAGTCCTTAATTTTTATCACTCAGACTATGTCCACAAACTCCTTTGTCCCTAAAAAGGTCAGAAGCCATAACCAATTAAAGAAACTAACTCCAGTTAAGCGCTGACATCACCAGTTTAATCTAACTAGGTCAAATGTCTGTTAGTTAGTGAATGCGCTTTTGTTTCTGCGTATTTAGATAAAATGGCGTTTTATCTAAAAATTTGACACTGGATCTGACAGTTTGTAATGGGAGTAAAACGCAGATCTTATTACCGGTTAGGTACTTACTATTTCCATGCTTATTGTTTATAGAATCGTCCATGGACGCGGGAAGTAAGTGAAGTACCTAATTTCACTCGAATTTTGAATTAAGTACCTATTTAGTTCTAAATATCAATTAACGGGCGATGAAATATGCAATGTATTCTTATAACTAAATACGAGCTACTAAGGTCGATATTTGTTCGCCGCATAGTGACGTTCCAAGTGAACTTAACAAAGCTGAAAGCTCTAAAGTAGGATCCTATAACGGAAAGCTTTTTTCAAAATAACGTTATTTTTGTGCCAACTAGGTTATAAAAGCTTCATATCGTTATCTTGGCACGTGTGTCGTATAGTTCAATGGTCTTCTATCAAGTTAAGTATTTATTTACAAAATCCTCAAAATGCTATTTTTAAATATGATTCTGTCACGGAAGTGGATTCAATGTGGTTTCATCACGTTTTCCTTATATTGTTATAGGTACATAGGTATTTCATGTAATTGTGTGTATTTTCTAATTGTCCTCTATGGTACGACACAAAACCAGTTTTCGCTGACCTCGCTTTGTGTATGTTTTTCGTACAATCAGAAGTCAGCTTATACTGGTTTTGTATAGCTTGATGTGTAGCCCACCGTACTGCTGTGCTCCCTTGTTATAGGTACATAGGTATTTCATGTAATTTTGTGTATTTTCTATAATTATTGTCCTCTATGGCACACGGCCACACACCATTCTATACATAACCAGTTTTAGCTGACCTCGCTTTGTGTATATTTTTTGTACAATCAGAAGTCAGCTTATACTGGTTTTGTATAGCTTGATGTGTAGCCCACCGTACTGCTGTGCTCCCTTGTTATAGGTATATAGGTATATAGGTATTTCATGTACTTAATTGTGTGTATTTTCTATAACTGTCCTCTATGGCACACACGGCTACACATCAAGCTATACACAACCAGTTTTAGCTGACCTCACATTGTGTATGTTTTTCGTACAATCAGAAGTCAGCTTATACTGGTTTTGTATAGCTTGATGTGTAGCCCACCGTACTGCTGAGCTCCCTTAGCTCGTAGCGTGTTGTTATACATCCTATACTTATCATTCTGGCTTTGGCTTAAAAAAGAGTACAGGGAGACTTTACATAGTTTTAATACATACTATTAACCTTTTATCGACCAGTCGACAACCGGCTGCCGCGCTGCTATTTTCTTTCTATTGTCGCAAATCACGTGTTCGAAGGTTTATTGTAAAAGTTTGCAAGGATAGTGAATATTCCTCATTTGTGTTTGTCGTCACGCAAAAACTACTTACGGATTTTGATGAAACTTTATAGGTACTAATATAGCTTATACATCAGAATAACGCCTAAGCTACGTAACTCTATGACTCACGGGAGTAACCAAAAACCTAACAACGAGAGAAACCGTACAATAGATTATCATTCAATTATTCAGAAAAACGTTACAAAAACCACCCGCCAATCATTATTATTACAGGCGAGACAGTTTTTATTTTCAGTAAGCTTATCACATTGTACTAACCTTGCACAATTGCGAATAATAACAATGATAAAACAAATAACAAAACAAACGATAACAATAGCCGTTATGCGTTCGTTATCGGTTGAATAACTGATAATTTTGAAAACGAAAACTGTTGAAATGACGTTATGACAGCTTGAAGTGACATAATACATTGTATTTTTTTTTGTTTGTTGATGGCGACACTAGTACTTCCGCCATTAACTCAGTGTTTTATATTTACAAACTTAGGATTAAAGTTTCGTGAGAGTACAAGTGATTTATTATTTAAATAAACAAAACGAGAACCGAAAGGAGAGCAATGTATTGAAGTATCTAGAATAGTTATTACATTATTTTCTTTGGATATAAAATAAAAGTAATTTGACTGACTGTTGATATATCAACGCACAGCCCAAACCACTGCTCCTAAAGACATCCTAAAGACATAAAACTTGCAGGGTGTGTTCTTTGTGAAGAGTAGGTAACCACTAAGAAAGGATTTTTGGATATTCGTAAAGGGGTAAAATTAAGATGGAAGTACCTACATTTACGCAGGCGAAACCGCGGAAAATTATAAAACAAGATATTTACTTAACTTATGTTTTTATTTATGCAATATCAATACCTAGCTATGAAAAGGAAAACCAATTAAAATACATATAAATAGTAGAACTACAATAATATTATGCCATGATAAATTAATAATTTCCTGCCATATTCAAAGTAAAAATAATGCCAATTATTATATTTTGTTAACAAATTAGGTTACTCGCAGATAACGAGAATTCGCGGCACTATTTGAAACAATATTGTGGCTTGCGTTTGAAAATGGAACAGCAGTTGTATTATTATGTATGCCTCCCTCTACTTTTGTTTTAGGAATTAATAAAATCAAAATTTTACATTCGTAGGTTTTTAGTTTGTAGTCCATTCCATTGTCGTTTTACGGTAAACGATAAAAATATCCGTTATTATTCATTATAATAACGTAAATGCCCCCATCACTACTTGTATAAATATTGATCGACTAATTTATTAGATCGATTATAATATGAATGCTGTAATATGCATCTTAAAGCGTTGATATCGTTTCCCCTTCAGATTTAATCTATTCTTAACAATTTATGTAACTGATAAATGTAAATGATAAGTTTAAGGAATCAAAAAAATATAAATAAGTAGGTAGTTATGTAAGCAATTCTTGATGTATTTAAATTATCACGAATTACTTATATCCCACGTACGCCCATTATATTCATTATTTACTCTCGCATAAAACATTGTTTTTGCAATAACATACCAAAACAAATTACACATTGGCTGAATCACTGATACCTCAACCTCGCAACATTTGACATTTAAAACCTAACCTCAGTGAGCGCGCGAATCGCCGAAAGCAATGATTCATAAATTCAATAAAACTACCCTTTTTACACATAGAAATCACTAAAAATCATTGCAAAACTAAAAAGTAATCGTGTGCAAGTGTCTTCAAAGCGTGTTCAGTAACTTTCGCATGACAATTAAGTTTTAAAAGTGACAAGAGAGGTTAAAATAAAGTTCGTCAAGTTCTTTTGTTGCCTTTTTTATATCGAATTCTGTGTTCACCAATACCCTAAGGACTTGGAGAAGGGTTTACCGGTATGTAGAACCAGTTCCATCGATTTATTTACGACTCCAAATAGGTTATATTACAAAAAAGCCGAAGGGGATTGTCAAATTGTCTTTGTTAACATTTTCGGCATATTTCTATTGTAAAAACTTCATAGATCGATGTTAGGGTGTAGAATAAGGTGTAAGCGATGTTCTCATGACCTCTAGGTTAGAAATTAGGGTGGAATTTGGTTCTTAGCCATGAGATAATAGTTTTTGAGTTTTGTACTTGCTTAAAAAGTTTTAAATACAGTTCTCAAATGTTATTTTAAAATTTTTACTTTTGGTACAAATCTATTTGTTAGTAACAATGTTTACGTTCAACAAAAGTTAGATGACATCTAAAGAACTACTATACATCTAAAGAAATGATTAATTCCAGTACTCATCTTATATCTTATTTTTTACTTTTCATAGAGAACTTATTGTTTTTTTTTTTGGTTTCCTAGAAAAACAGGTACATAACCCAAACATTATTTATTGAACTTCATGCACATAATGTAAAAACACTGCACATGGGTTATCATTAAATGGAGGTCTGATGTTGGAAATGATTTATTTAGTCTTAAATTTTAACCTGCTTTAGGTTGTCTTATGTAGCCTCTAAGACGACCCACTGACCAGTTTCTGTATCAGGCTCATAATAAACATTAGGGGAATTTTAAAAACCCTCCCCCCTTGTATAATGTTACAAATTTCAGAATTTCAAACCCAAAAATGAATAAAGGTTAACTTTGAATTTATATATTTCACATTAAATCTTGTTTTGCTCCCCAAACTAAATACAAAGATGAGTTCAACCATTAAAACTAACCAAAACATTTCTTTCATTCCAGATTAATAACGGAAAACTTCAAAATAAACTCCGGAAGCAATGGCAAGAAACGGAAACAAGAAGACTCATTAACTAACAATTACAAACTAAAAATGAATCCCCACACGATTGACTTCACAAAATCACCACTATCACCGATCTACACACCGACCAAACGGAGAATACTAGGAGAAATACAACTGCCATCACCGCTAGACAGGCTAAAATCACCAGCTTCACCGAAGCCCTTCAAATCACCACTACAGGCTATAAATTCTCCGTTACTAAACCGGACATCTCCGTTCCTCAACCAGAATCAGTTTTTAAGCCAGTCTCCGTTGAATAGGAACTCTCCGCTGACTACAAGAGTTAAACGGTCTCGGATAACTAAAGTTATGGAAGAACGGAGTAGGTTTAAGAGTAGTAATAAGGAGAATGATGTTCCGCTGATGAGCGAGACGTTTGTGAAGCTGGACGTGGAGGAAGAGGCTCGGGACTTTCTGTTCGGTGATCGGTTTGAGGCTACGAGGGAAAAAGTTACTAATTGGTCTACTACCAAGGTTGGTATTTATTATAATTTTATTACCTATGGTTTTAATAGTTAAAGATTGTAAAACGGTTGTTTGAAAGTGGATCTGCAGGCCTTGTGTTCGATTCCCAGGCTGGACAGTTTTATTCGTTGAGTTCCAATGTCTCCATGTCTTAGATACAATAGAAACCATTTGTTAGTTAATGGTAAATCCAGCGTTTAAATCAGAGAGGGTCTGTCTTTTAGTCAAGGGTCATAGACAAAGGAGCTGATTCTCTTGTTCACAAACTTAAAATTAAATTAAATGCATCTTTCTCTTTCCATTTCTTTAAGAAAAGGACAGAAGATACATTCTAGTTTAATCCTGTCAAATTAGACAGCGCCTGAAGAAAATTAAACAATATTTAGACGCCATGTTTTTAAATCGCGTCAAAATCATCTTTGGGGTGTCTAAATTTGACAGGACTTAACTAATATTTTATCTTTTGTTCTTTTCTTAATTAAATGAAAAAAGAGAAAGATGCATAAGAGAATCGGCACCAAATTCTATTGAATTACTGGCCACAAAAAATAAAAATATCTGTGGTCTTAGATTCTACTTTGCCCTGGGCCCTCGGATCCGACCTTAAGATTAGTCTCCATCAGAATATTTAATTAACATAAATTAAAACAAAAGCTCTAACAACTCCATTCTCTATTCCAGTTGGACTTTACGCATGCACTCAAAAAGTCACCGAAACCAGACCTCTACGTCCCAGAGAAAGAATTAACTCAAGACATCGATGAATTTGAAACCCTCCACGACCTAGAACAAGAATTTGAAGCAGACAATTTCGATGAGTGCACTAAATATGAAATTATTTCAACGGACAGCCCGGACATAATCTCTAGAGGACGTACAGCATCATCAAGGAAGGTAAACTCCAGGAATTTTGTCTTCGGAGCTCCATTAGCCGAAGATGAAGCGTCCACCAGCTTTAACAAGCCAACGGTGACAGCTACAAGGATGCTGAACTTTGACGATGAAGACTTTGAGTTCCCATCTCCGGCAGTCAAGAAGCAAGCGGCTAAAAAGTCTCTCAAATTCTCTGAGACACCGACAAAGTTGAGGCATGAGAAATCTGATTCCAGTATCGGGTCTATGTCTCAGTCACCGGTTCTTAAAACTGGGTTGTACACTACCGAGTCCACAACTTCTATGGAAAGTGGTTTTATATCGGAGATGGAAGAGCCATTCCTAGAAATTGAAGAGTCAAATTCTCCCAAAGTGGCTAATTTTAATGAGTTACTATCGGGTCAGATAAAATCTAACGTTCTAACCGAGAAGAACTTCTTAAGAAGGCCGTTGAACAGGAGTTTAAGCTTCAACCCAGAGAGTCGGGCCAGAGTTTCCTTATTCTCCGTCCTAGAGAACCCTAATTTGAGGAAGAAGCGAGTGGAGAAGTCGGAGAATGAAGTCGCGAATAAGAGAAGGAAGTCGAACTGTGAGAGTCCGGAGGTGGAGAGGTTGCAGAGGCCTGTGTTACAGCGGGCGTTTTCTGAGAATAATGCGCTCATCATGTCTGCTATGGCGAGATGTGAGTATCTCTTCTTCTTCTTTACTTATTACTGACTGTTGCTCGCTTTGTTCGCGGTAGAAAGAGACGAAAAATAGCCTATGTCTCTCTCTAACCCTTCAACTATCTCCACTTAAAAAATCACGTCAATTCGTCGCTCCGTTTTGCCGTGAAAGACGAACAAACAAACAGTCACACTTTTCCATTTATAAAATAAGAAGTATGGAATTATTAATCTGGATGAAAAAAATTATAATTAAATAATAAACAATATAGAAAGTCGGTCGCTTTGTTTCTGCTTCATGTAATTGCCACCATCTTCAGAAATTGCAGTTGGGTTTTTTTATTTCTCCTTTTTTTCTTCAAATGAATATACCCTATGTCACTTCCACAACTGAGACGAATTCAATGACACCTCATGTATCGAAATCCGTTTAACGGTTTAGGCTGTACAGCGTGCTATAGAATGCATATACATACATACATACGCTCGATTAACATAACTGATGACACAAATAAACGATTTGACTATTGACGCCCGTTCTTGTTCGGAGGCCGGCATTTCTTATCTTGTCCTGTCTCCTATAACCCTTTGGCATCGCCAGTTTAGCTCTTAGAGTCATAGTAAGCGTCTATAGGCTTGGCTGGATGCGTGTGTTGAAGGTCTATTTACTTTATTTCCAGCGGCAGTAGAACCCGACCTGATCGGAGACTTCTCCGGACCTCACGCTCTACCACTGACTGACAGCGAGCACTCGGACCTCAAGAGCATCTCCTGCGAGACCCTCGCGGCGTTGTTACGCGGGGAGTACAAGCATGTCATCAGCGATTATACGGTGAGCGTACAATAATATAATATTACGAGCTGGGGTTCGGGATAAATGAAAATTACAGTTTTACTAAAAAAAACTACACAAAACACACACACCTCGTATCGCAGTCGTAGTTCCGCCCAGGTGCATTCGAGAACATTCCAGCAACATCGCGAATGATCGACGATGATCTGGAAGTTTCTCGAATGACCCCTCGGAACTCCATCGAACGTTCTAGAACGTTGTGGAACTTTCCCGAATTTTCTAGTAAATCGGCCCGGAACAATCGGCATTGCGTCACAACTACCTCTCTACGTAAGAATAATAACAATGGTGCCGATTCTCTTATGCACAAACTAACGTAAATTTAAGTTTAGAGCATCTTTCTCTTTCCATTTCTTAAAGATAAGGACAGAAGATACATTTTAGTTTAATCTTGTCAAATTAGACAGCGCCTGATGAAAATTGACGTATATTTAGACGCCATGTTTTTAAAATGCGTCTAAATTATCTATGGAGTGTCTAAATTTGACAGGACTTAACTAAAATTTGATCTTCTGTCCTTTTCTTAATTAAACGGAACGAAAAAGATGCACTTAACTTAAATTTACGTTAGTTTGTGCACAAGAGAATCGGCACCATTATTTGCCTATGACTAACTAACACAATCTCCCGCAGATCGTGGACTGCCGCTACCCCTACGAGTACGAAGGCGGGCACATCTCCGGCGCCGTGAACTACTACACAACCGCACAGATTCACTCTCTAGTGGACAAGCCGCCCGTGCCTGGCCGAAGCATTCTGGTCTTCCATTGCGAATTCTCTCTAGAGAGGGGGCCCAAACTCTGCAGAGCATTGAGACTACGAGACCGAGCGGCCAACGCGGACAGATACCCGGCTCTGAGGTACCCTGAGCTGTATGTGTTGAGGGGGGGCTACCGGGCCTTCCACTGTAGCTCTGCAGGGCACTGCGCCCCTCAGGGCTACACTCGCATGCGGGACCCGGCCGCGGCCGAGCTGTACCGGCGCCACAGGGACGAGAAGTGAGCGGGACAGACAGACAGACACTCGCATGCAGCTGTACCGGCGGCACAGGGACGAGAAGTGAGCAGTGCGGACAGTGGACAGCGGAGAGACTTGGTCCATAAGTGTACTTTACTGGAAAACACAGTCTATCTGTGAAAAAACTACAAAAAATGTGAAAAATAACACTAACTGTCAATATCTGTCACATTAAAATTTACCAATTTTATTCTAAAAGTCAACTTTTCTCTCTTAAGATGGTATTTTAAAGTAGAAAAGTGAAATAAGTCAAAGAATTTGACTCGGGGTCACAGTATTCACATATAGGCTTAATTTACACCGCCGTAATGGAATAAAAGATACTCTAAATTGATCATCATGTCCTAAGCCTTTTCCCAATTACTTAAAGTCGGCTTCCAGTCTAACCGCATTCAGCTGGATACCAGTGTTTTACGTGAAGCGACTGCCTATCAGACCTCCACAACCTAGTAACTGGGTGACACGATACATCTTGGTTAGACTGGTCAGACTTTCTGTCTTTTGACTACCCGTAACGATTGTCATTCACAATCGTTTATAAAGCTTTTCATTTTTCACCACCATTTTTCTTCTATCTCACAAGATATATAACCTAATTTAACCATTCATGTCAAATAACACATAATTTAATCTTTACGCACAAATGTAGATTGAAAACATCTAGAACAATTGAACATCCTTTAAAGCGGAGACGCGCGAATTCTCGCGCATTCTGACGGATTCTCTCGCGTCTTTCATTCCATTCTGTGGTGGTAAATGAAACCTTATAGTGACTGTGACTAGTTCTAATTTGCACTGGTTGGATGCACTTTCGGGATTGTAATATATATGGACGTGCCCTGCAGGCTGCAACTAATTTGGGCTTAAAACGAGTGATAACTTATATTGAACTATAAATATAAATGTTTATATGTGTAACGGCCGGCAAAATAGGTATGAATGGCTTTAATTTACATAGAGGGCATATAAGAGCAGAGTAATCTGTATAGGAGGTCTGTAACTCGGTGGCTAATGGTTATAAACCCGATCGTACCCACGAAATAAACTAGTTTTAATTAATTTTACGTATCTACCTGCTTTGTATTTCAAAAACTGCAATGTAAATAGCATTTCCATGTATATGTATAGCAAATTTCGTAAAAAAGAATTTAAAGTAATCTTAATCTTTATTATCTTGAGTACAATCACGTGTTTACGTGTCAATCACAATACCCTGCCCCCCTTACCATAACGTTTAAAGTAAGATTGTTTTATTCCTGTTGCAGGAGTGTACAAGTGATAGCGCTACACACGTTGTCTAGCGCCGTCTCTTTCCCACTGAAAGTAATATCAAAGTAATACTGCTATAAGGGCTTGTGGTACGCCCCTAGAACACACGTTGGCCATAACTATGCCTTCACACTCACTCACACATGCCTCGGCCATATCTCTGCATTGCCGGCCGCTGCACTAAACTACTGTTCACAAAATGATAAAATATTTGTTACAAAATACATTTAGTTGATAGAACAAATTGTCTCCCACCTCTATTTCGTTTAGTTTTATTTAGTTTAGTGCGTTTGACATTGCAATAAATAATTATATAATGATTGAGATATTTTGTAGATGTTTGCTTACATTTCACTTCGTTAAGACAACGTTGGGTATGTAAGAAAGCAATGGCGACGGTTCTCTTGTTCACTAAATTAACTATATTTAAGTCGGTGCATCTTTCTCTTTCCATTTCATTAAGAAAAGGACAGAAGATAAAATATAAGTTAAGTCCTGTCAAATTTAGACACTCTAAAGATAATTTAGACGCGTTTTAAAAACATGGCGTCTAAATATACGTCAATTTTCTTCCGGCGCTGTCTAATTTGACAGGATTAAACTAAATTGTATCTTCTGTCCTTTTTTTTAAGAAATGGAAAGAGAAAGATGCATTTAACTTAAAATTAGTCTAGTTTGTGACCAAGGGAATCGGCACCATTATCTTCGCCTGTATAAAATAGTTTAAACGATAAGTTATAAGCTTTAAATTGATATTTAGTAGCCTAGCGTAACATTAAGTCCTTGTAAGTATAGTTATTTAGTTCAATTGTGTCTAAATTGTAACAATTGTGGAGTTCCCTAAGGGACTGCATATTTATTGAGCTGTATTCAGCTCATGGTCATAGAACATTTGTATGAAAACTGTTCTCATTGCCACGACGCTGGCTGATACAAGTAGAACTATACAGGTGTATTTTTGGTCTTGCACAACCCGCTAGGAGATGATTCTACTCATGAAAACAAACAACTTTTATTATGGAAGCAACTCTGAAATCGCGAAAAAAATATCACATGTTTCATACATTATGGTCGGGAGGGCATTGAACTTTACTTAGGAACAGCTGATATTTTTTCGCGATTTCAGAGTTGGTACCATAATAAAAGTTGTTTGTTTTTATGAGTAGAATCATCTCCTAGCGGGTTGTGCAAGACCAACATACTACTAGTATAAGTTCTTATCGTTGAGAACGCGAATGGAGTTCAATAAATATGTATAGTCCGTAAAAAGGAACTTTTTAGATTGTACAAGTATTGTTTCTATATTGTCTGAATGTTTGTCAAAAGAATTTGCAATATTTTACGCTTCGATTATGTTTTAGATTGATTTTATTGAAAGTTAATAATGATGTTTGAATGTTATTATAAGCACAAAAAGCGCGATAGTGGTGCCAATTCTCTTATTCACAAACTAACGTAAATTTAAGTTAAGTGCATCTTTCTCTTTCCATTTAATTAAGAAAAGGACAGAAGATAAAATATTAGTTAAATCCTGTCAAATTTAGACACTCCATAGATAATTTAGACGCGATTTAAAAACATGGCGTCTAAATATACGTCAATTTTACAGGCGCTGTCTAATTTGACAGAATTGAACTAAAATGTATCTTCTGTCACTTTTCTTTAAGAAATGGAAACAGAAAGATGCATTTAACTTAAATTTAGTTAAGTTTGTGAATAAGAGAATCGGCACATCAGTCAAACGTATTCAAACTGAATTATTTATATCAGGACAAAAACTTTAATATTCATCATTTCTTAACAAATCATGAATACTAAAGTATACAATTACTATTACGCTTATTAGTAATAATTATAACAATGTAAATATTAATTTTAAAATGTATTGACTTCAATAGAATTGTATGCTTTCACTTTTAGTGCCATAATTAGCCAAAATAGTGCTCGAATGGTACTTTTTAACACAAGTAAATGTTAGGCCTGCAAGTGGAAATTATAAACTAATATATAATGTATAGTAAAGTAAACAAATTGTCAAGTTTTACTTATATTCTTTAATAAATTATGTGCAAATATATGAAAAGTGTTGTTTTAATTAACTTTATTTTATACTAGCTTCTGCCCGCGGCTTCGCTCGCGTTAGAATGAGACAAAAAGTAGCCTATGTTACTCTCCATCCCTTTAACTATCTCCACTTAAAAAATCATGTCAATTCGTCGTTTCGTTTTGCTGTGAAAGAAAGACAAACAGACAGACAGACACACTTTCCCATTTATAATATTAGTATGGATATTAAAATTAACGGAAGCGCCTCCTGCATAACGTGATGTTATGTAGCCTATGTCTTATTCTGACGTATAATCTAAATTACTGTACATATAGTTTCATCTAAATCCGTTCAGTAGTTTTTGCGTGAAAGAGTAACAAACATCTACACACACTTATAGAATCTTCACATTTATAATATTAGTAGGAAAAGCTTCCGTAATTAAAATTCAGTTTTATGAATTACGTAGTTAAAATAATAATTAGAACCATACAAAGGCATCGACTGCTTTGATCACAAACTTAACTAAAAAGTTCAGTACATTATACTGTTTTTTTATACCATTTTTTTAAAAAAAGGACAATATAAAATTTAGGTTTAATCCGGAAATCGTTAGGAAATATCTTGCACAGCAGTAAAAACACTTGAATTTTAATGTAAACTAAACAATGCGATATTTTTTTGAAATCGTAAAACTTTATTTTGTGTACAGTCAACGAAATGGATAAGTAATCAAGACAAACAGATATATTATAGTTTTACCTATTTATTTTATAGAAAACTTACAGCTGAACGCTTTATTTGAGAAAACTTGTAGTTGGCCTTCTTAATGTTACTTACAACTGTACTATTTGTCAAATAGTACAGCTGTAAATAACATTAAAAAAAGAGTGGGTTTAGATACAGGTAGTAGACAAAATTAACTTAATACTTAACTTTATTTTTCAGAAGCCAAATTTTCGAATGGATTTTAAAACTATTTATTTTCTATTTTAATAATAATTTTATATTTATCTGTTTTTGCGAAAATTTAAATTATATCTGACGGCTCTAGTTACCTACTTATCTACTTTGTTGAATGTACTTATTGATCACGCAACACACATTTCTTCAATAAAAATATTATTACAATTTTGTTTGATCGGGAACTGAAATGGCTTACTGATTTAAAAATCAATTTTAATGTGACTTACTCACAAAATGTACTCTTTTTAAAATAAAATGTGGTTTAAAAACCTGGAAAACACTCAGATTAAAAAATGGGATGTTATTCAATAATTATAATGACAGTAGCAGGAGATAAAATATTAATTGTAAATATTTAATTTTATTAAAACTTAAAGAACCTAAGTGCTAGAAAATTATGTTATTGTTTTTATTAAGTTTCTATATAAATTATAATTTAATCACTTGCGATATTAATGGTAAGTTTAATACTTTCTGTTGTATTTTCATTTCCATCTTTAAAATACATATTACTAAAAATATCAAAATAGCATAAAAACAAGATGAATATTTTAGATCAGATTCCCTTTAATAAAGGGACCCGATAAAATTTATACCTTCTCAAATTTACATATTATTATAACAGGTAAGGTATTATTTCAGAATTTTTTTCTATACAGTCCGAAGTTGAAAAATTAACGGTGTGACATTGCCGTGCTTCAGAAAGCACATATAAACTCCTGCTTTCCAATATGAAAAAACCAGAAAATCAGTCTATTCCCCATTTAAACCTTTGCACACACGTGATTTGAGACACAATAGAACAGTACCGAACAGAACAATAGCAGCGCCACAGCCGGCTGTCGCTTAGTTGAAAGGTTAGACACATCGGTTTAGAATAAAATCTGAGCCTAACAAAGATGGGAATAATAATCACAACGGATGATATTTATTCTTTTTCTTTTCAGCAACCAGCACTCCAGGCTCCATATCTCCATCTCCTATGAGAAACAATCCCAAAATTGTCTCCTACCTCCCTGGTCAACCCATCGGAGCTCAAAGGTCCTTATATATAGGACCAAATCACTTTAGGCTGTTATCGACTGAAAAAGACCAAAATTTCTACGCGGGGCGATTTGGTTCTTATGCCTTGAATCCTGGTGCTCCGATTGAAGATGGAGTCCCCTATTGGGGTTTTCAGAATGGTTGGTCGTCAACCTGGGGGACGTATAATTTCACAAGTAAGTATTATTGCTTGTCAGGTTGCACTGTTTGGACAGATCCACTCAAGACTGTGTGCTTCTCTCATCAAGAGATCACTTCAGTTAATAACTTATTAACCTTTATGGTCTTCGCTTAATTTGACCAATACAATATTGTATGGACTTCAAAAGAGACTGACCTCTGAGTTTGTTTCGGTTGTTTCTTCTCAGAGTAGTCCAGCTAGGAAACACTGGCCCCTTGCAGGGTATCCTAGCTGGACTACTCTCAGTCGCTTAAAATAAGATAAAAGTTTACGTGTAAAAATGTATTTTTTATACTATTCACAAAATAAAAGTAATTTTATTCTTTTTTATTTATTTTTCTTTTCCATTTTTCTGGTCAACGAAATATGGTCTGATACAGTGCGTTGAAGTTCCAAGTGTCGAAGAGTTTCACTAACCAAAAACCTTTTCACCAACAGAACCCATAGCCACAACCACAACGGTCACCACAGTCGCTCTGAACACCCAAGAACCACCACGACCGCCTTCCAGAAGACCAGTTCCCACTTACAACGACGGGTCCATCTTCCATACTTTAACTCCTGATTCTTGGACTGTTACCAAGAATACAGAATGGTTTAGGCCCTTTCCTTATGCCACCACAAAGGATGTTGGGCCGTCGCCTGTGCCAACGAAAATTTGGCCATATCCTTATGCGACTACTAAAGGAATGGGCCCACGGCCGATGCCGACGGTCCCTGGGATTTCGGCTGGATATGTGAGTTTTGGACGTAAGTATCAGTTTTTTTTACAGTTTGGGCCAGTAGCTTAGCTAGGTTACCGGGAAGCTCGTTGTATTTCTAATAAGGGAGTTGTGATGCTCTCACAAATATCTAAATAATTAAAGGACTTAAGGACAGGCCTACCACAAGCTCTTACAGCAGTATTACTTCGATATTACTTCCAGTGGGAAAGAGACGGCGCTAGACAACGTGTCTAACGCTGTCACTTGCACACTCTGGAATAGGAATAAAACAATCTTACTTTAAACGTCATGGTAACACACTTAGGGTTCTGCTAAGTCTGCTATTACAATCGTGTCTCAATGATCGATTTTTGACGTGTAACGTCAAACTTCTGACACATTTCCCGTACAAAAACTGTCCAAGTTGTCAAATATCCGGCCGTTGGCTGGTCATTGAGACACGATTGTAATAGCAGACTAGGGCCCCAGATCACGCGTTACCCCGATAAGTAACTATTTAGTAATCTGTGGTTTAGGGGACCCCTACAACTGAAGGACTCCATATCATTAATACGACAATTAATGTATGGCAGTAGTTACGTCCCTGATTTGGGCTTATTGTTGAAATGTCGCGACGGCGATGGCGGTGAAGGCAAACGGCGGTTATTTACTAAATTTTATAGCATGCTACATAAATTCTAAGTCAGACAAAAATAAGCCTATGTACCCCGTACCAATTATAGCAAGTTTGGAACCGACCAAGTTTCAAAGGGTACGTATCAAAAACCCGAATTTTAAAAGACCAAATTCTAAAATACCGATGGACGAAATCCCGATAATTAAAACGCCGAATGGTTGTTTGGTCGAAAGTTTTAAATCCCGAAAGTTCATTTGCCCGAAAGATTAAAATCCTGAATTTTAAAATCCCGAAATTGAATTGGTGAAAAAAAAAATACATAGTAGCTGACCTGAATATGCATACAAAATTTGGTAAAAATCGGTACAGCCGTTTGGGAGGAGTAAGGTAACTAACATTGTGACACGAGATTTTTATATATAAGATGATATTATCTGTCGGTCTCTCATTCAAGCAAGCATGCAACATGCAGCAGGCAGGGTTTCTGGGACGGCTCCGGCACTGGGTGATTCTTTGAACCACCATTTTGACAACATTTTCATTGAAGAACATAAGAAAGTAAAGTCCAATTGAAATATCCTTTGCAGGTGTTATGTAAATAGTTAATATCTATAGTGGCCTTATATTACTTATGCGATTTATTTAAACAAATATTATATAAGTTTGCAGATAACAGTCAATTCTAATTAATCTGCTGTGTCCCAACGTCGGTTTTTGTTAAATATTTTTTTTTCCTGTTACCAATTGTCGAAATAAAAAAATAATTGTTAGTAGTATCGATATTTGAATGTTTATTTTTTAATATTATCATAGTTAAATTAAAGAAACTTGTATATTCTCGTAATAACAATACTTTAAAAATTGTCCTCGACTAAAATGATCATTTGTCTGGCGCATCTTTGCCAAGCATGAATTCAACCTAAACATCAAGTTTTTCATTGAATAAAATCGACTCGTGATTGGCTGCGCCAGTCATTGCCGATCCGTAGCGTGGAGTAGTCGTGCGTCGCGTGTATTTGGCGAAAAAATACGATTGAAACCCGTCGTCTGGCGATTGTAAGGTAAGCGGCATAATTAATCTGTCTTAATTTATTAATTGTACATATGTCCTTATGTTTTGTTATAATTAACCAAAGTGTGTTATCCGGTTGTTTATTTACATTTATTACACTATCACTTTTGTAAATTTATAAATAAAAGAGCAGAGTTTAATTTTCTTCAAATTCCTAATTCATCTGGCTTGCATTAGTCTGGTTTTATCTGGCTCTTAAGGCCAGATGAATTTAGATGTCCAGATGAATTAGATTTCTTTTCATGGAAGAACCTTACACAGACTTAGTTATCTTAGAACTTAATATGAATAAAAAAAAATAACTTTATTTTGTTATTATTACTACAAATACAGTTTATTACGTGCAACTTTGGTAACTGACGTCTTTCTAGTGGCACACTGATGTAGATTGAGGGCGAAAGTGGCAGTTTATGATTTTTGTTCAGATCTTGGGTTAGACTGGATTTTACCTATTGACTTTTCATTTTATAATAAAACCCCACTTTCTTGTTTCAGATCTAAGTATATAAAGAATTACGATGGCAAAACCAAAGGAACAAAGAAGAGAAGAAAGATTTCGAAAAAAGTGGCTCGCAGAGAAGAAGAACTGATACGAAAATATAAAAAATAATGCAGAGTTATGGGCAAAAAAACAAAAAAAGAATAAAAAAAGCTACTTACGTAGAAAGGAACAAAAGAAACAGCTTCCAATAAATGAAATGCCTCCTAGATAACAACGTCTACAGAGGAAGAGATAGAGAACAAATTTTAAGACTTATTATTTAAAAAAGAAGCAAGAAAAAAGAACAGCGGCTTTACTTGAACAAAACACTCCAACACAAAGTCCCAACATTTTGTCAGATACTGAACTGATAGGCATCCAAAGCCCCATTAATGAATCACCACATACAATTTCTAAATATCATGAAGCAAAACTTAAAAAAAACTATATTGCGAACTGTTTCTGAGTGTGAGAAGGACTTACTTTTTCCACAAAATGTTAAAGCTTTTTCAGGGTGCATGAAAATGCACCAGATAGTTTGGAACTTGGAATCATCTGAGATAGCCGTTCAAAAATTGAGTTGCATTGATCAAGAGTGTCTTTATCAAGCCATTAGTTGCAACCACATGAATCATCTTGGGTTTTGTCGCTTAGGAGAAGTCCCTCATATCTTGCCAGTCACACCGCTAGTTAATTCCACAAGACAACTGAGAGAAATTGGTGAATCTTTTTGGACAATGAGCTGGAAACAGCTGATATTTTTTTCGCGATTTCAGAGTTGGTTCAATAATAAAAGTTGTTTGTTTTCATGGGTAGAATCATCTCCTAGCGGGTTGAGCAAGACCAGAAATACACCTTGTAGTCACTCACGCTGTTTCACCTGCCGTTTGTTAGGTCTTCCTTTATTGTGTGAGTTCCTTAGGTTGGTAGCGTGTTGTAAGTAACTATAATGATAAGCTAGTGCCTAAAAGTACAGTTTTTCTGCATACAATTAATATAGTGATATCACACATTACTATTCGAATGGCTTCTAAATATAAACCTCCATACGGAACCAGCAATAAGTTTTGCAAATTGTTCTCCCACCTTTATTGTTACTCGGTTTTATTCAAAAAGTATATAGTTTTGCACTAATGTGCACCCTAGCTGTTATTTAAGACTAACAATGGGTAATTTTGGGTAATCTCTGGATCTACTAAACCGATTTTGAATATTGTGAGTGTCATAGACTTTACAGGGTGGAAAGTTTTATTTGCTTCTGAAAGCTAACTACTTAAAATCGGTAAGATGAATAAAACGAATGAACACCATGATATTAGCGGAACGCCTAAGAAAACAGTAAATGAAGAAGGGACCAGTTTGTCAGAGATTGATAAAACCACCTTAATACGGAATTGCTCACATAGTAAAAGTAAATCATTAGAAATAAGTAATACACAAGTTCCCAATGGAAAAGAACCAACAGTAATAAAAAAAATAAAACTAAAGGAGAAGGGATCGATAGAGCAGATCGATATATTGAATCTAAAGGAGATGTACCTATTCGATAACATTTCAGAGATAACTTTTTCAAAGGATGGAAACCAATATATATATACATATATATATAATATATATATATAATTATAATATGTAACTATAACTATACTGTGATTCTGATTATGAATGTTTAATTAATAAAATCTAATGAAAATAAAGTGACATTATCATTTATCTGCATGATTTAAATTAATCTGGCGCAAAATCTCATTATTCTGCCTTTTTCATAATTAATCTGGCTGATCAATTAATCAGCACGCTCTAAATCGTAAGTCAATGGGTGCAAATGAGTGCCTTTGACATAATGTTTTTACATTTAGTGACCCGGACAAATAAATATCCTAACTGAGATTATATTGTACAAAAATAATTAAGCCATACCAATGAGTCGATTTCCCTCGGTTTTAAAGAATCACCCCACTGCGGGCCTCCGGCGGCCCCACGCGTGCTAATCGTCGCAGACGGCTTTCGCTCACCACCGCAGCTTCGGCTTGTTGGCTGGCTTCGCCGGCCAGCCTCAGCCACGGCGGCTCGCTCGCAACCGCCTGCTCCTCAGCCCGCGGGCCGCCTCACCCCTACGCGCCTGCACGATTTTAAATAACACTCTAGGGGTAGGACTAACAAGACTACGTGGAGTCGGTTTTGCAGCAATTCAGTTCTGTCACTAACTTTTGTTGCACAGCATATTAATTTTTTAACTAACAATATTATTTGATTGGGACAGAATTTGAGATTTCATCCATCGGTATTTCGTCCATTCGGGATTTCGTCCATACGGGATTTCGTCCTTTCAGGCATTTGAACATCGGTATTTTGTGTTTCGATATAACGACTATCGGCATTTAAAACTTTCGGTATTTTGAATTCCGGTGTTTTGGACGTCGGTATTTCAATCATAGGTATTATGAACTTTCGGGATTTTGATACGTACCCGTTTCAAATCGGTTTTTTCAATACTTTCTAAGTTCATCTAGTATAATTACCGACATCCCGTGCTTTTAAGCACCAGTCCAGGCTACCTTGGCTTCGAAACGCAAAGGGCAAATGATAAAATATTGATGCCAGTAAAAGTCTGACTTTGATCCTTCCAAAACCGGTGGTAGTTATTTAAATATCCCAACTCCATAGATTTTTTTGGAGGGAGTAGGCAATTATCAAATGATCAAATGACTGCTCCCGTCCTGGGCGTGTCAGGCTTTTACTGGATAAAACCCTCTCTCTCAACTCATGTTCCTTCGGTTGCCCTTTATGTTCCGGGGCCACGGTAACTATTATAAACATTCCGCAACCCCGGCAGGCGTTGGCCCTGTTGGGCCCCTTCCCGTGCTGACTTCTCTTTGAGGCGCGCGTGGAACACTAACGCGCCGTCGACGCGGGCCTGGTCCTAGCCGGAAGCTATCCATCCGCAGACCCGCGCCTACGGTGGCCGGTAGTCGACTTGCGACTCTCGACGTCTACGCCTGGGTCCCTGTTCGCGAGAGGCTCGTCGTTGCCTCTCGCGCGCCGCCGCTTCTCCCACTTCATAGATCAGGTTTCATTTTAAAGTATCCAACAGACAATACTGCCAACAAATTTTTCTTAGAATCCTCAACACCGCGATCCACGGCGCCACCTAAGCAGCGCTACTTGGACCTGATGGTGGAACTAAAGGAAGGCTACCTGGTGGTGTTTGTGCTGGAGTTCCTCAAGCTGATGTATGTGAAGGATGAGATAGATGTTAAAGAGGTGCTGGTGCATGCTGTTACCATATACAATCGGTAAGTTGTACATAATTAAGATTCGCACTATATTTTTTTTATGAATTTTACAGTTATAAAGGCATAATTATATCGATTTCCAAAGTAAATATGATCGCTGATGCCCTGTCGGCGTAACTAGTCCCGTCGGAATAAAGTTTTGTCGGCGTTCAGTCTGTCGGCATAGTAGTTGCTGTCGGACACTCAAAACCATACGATATGGTCCATAGAATTATGAATATGAATTTAGAGAGATAGAAAGTTGAGAGGAAGGCTGAAATATGGAGGGATTGAATGAAGAAGTATGATAATATGACGGTTAACAGAACGATTTTGGAGAGGAATCGTGTTGAGCCCTCCTTTAAAAAAGGGGGAATCCCATTTTACTTTTTAACATTATGCTTATCATTTATGGCACAAGGGAAGAAAAATGAAGATTATTATTTGTTTCAGCCTATGGGTGACAGGGCGCCTCGCCTGGGCTCGCGAGGCGATACGAAATGCTATCTGGAAGATCTCCATGATTTTGTCTGGTATTAAAGATATGCAGACTTTACGGAGTAAGTAAATAAATAAATATCTTGAGAGACACAATCGGCCATCTGAACCCAAACTAAGCAGAGCTCTATGGTAACCAGACAACTGTTATCAGTTGTCTACTTACCATAGTACAAGTTCTCTCATCCATTCATCCACCATCTGCTTGTTGGACGTTTTGCTACATGGGCATTTTGCTAATTAGGCTTACTCAATAGACGTTTAGCACGGCCGTTTCGCTACCTAGACCTTATGATCAGCCCCCTTACCATGACGTTTAAAGTAAGATTGTTTTATTCCTGTTCAGGAGTGTGCAAGTGACAGCGTTAGGCACGTTGTCTAGCGCCGTCTCTTTCCCACTGAAAGTAATATCAAAGTAATACTGCTTATAAGGGCTTGTGGTACGCCCCCAGGAAGGAATAGATGTTAGTAATTTTTATCGTTCTCCCACCAGCCTACTCCTTCATGATATTCCACATGCTGATGCAACGCCGGACGGAGCTGTGCACCAACACGAACGCTCTGATAGATGAAGTGGATCTGCTGTATGATGACCAGGCAGGGGACCGCCTGTTCATGGCGCTGGCAGACTTTGAGAGATATCCTGTTAACAGTCAGTGGAACTTGAGTTTAATTAACCTTTCAACGACCAAGCGACAGCCGTAGTCGCGCTGCTATTGGTGCTGATTCTCTTATACACAAACTACGTGTTTAATATTTATCAATATTAATGGCGGTTTGCTAGGAAATTATGATGCTTGAAGTTCTGATTATTACTGGGATTTCAATGCATTGCTGTATCTATAGTCTGTTTTTTTTAACAAACGAGTACCAAAAATTTTGTTTGCGTTTCTATTGGCCCACATAATCAGCATAAGTGTTATTATTGGTGTTAAAAAGCGTTGGCTCCGCCTCGACTAATTTCCCATCTCTCTCTGTCAAATACCGGAAATGTAAAAGAGATATACTCAGTATTAGCACAGATTAATAAATAGTTACTACGTAACAGATACTTCACTCCAATACAAAAACTAAAATACCTACGCTATAATAGCCTACAAAATCATAATAATAATACCAGCTGTTTGCAGCGAGGAGAAATGTACCACAAGTACGCACAAAGAGAGTTGAGATTCTTTTGCCCGCCGCGCGACTAACGTGTGTGCGTGCCATCCAGTAAATGTGCTAGGGTTATACGTATGATGATAATGGTAATAAAACGAATGTTTTAGAAAAACAATTATTTTTTTATTTGTCGATCAAATATTTTTTAGTTTAATAAAATGACTGATGCATATTTTTCGTTCCTTGAATTCCCGATTATTATATTTTAGTGTCGAAAATATCCAAAACCGCGTGAATAATTTTAATAAATAATCAAAAAGGAAACAGGAGAATTGGGAAACAGGGGAATTGCACAATAATCACACAATAATTACGTGGTTTCGGCATTTTGATAGTCAGCGCTGTACCCGTGACGCGCGAGCACTCAGCCGAGCGCGCGACAGCCCGGTGTTCGTTGTATCGTCGACGATACGCGAAGCGGTAGGCATAAAACGCGTGGCCTTGAGCGAGTGACGGACGCCTGGTCCAGGCGTCCGTCACTCGAACAACGAACGAACAAGTATCTGTTACGTAGTAACTATTTATTAATCTGTGGTATTAGTTTGTTAAAAAAATAGACTATGGCAGTGTTGTGATTAGATGTCAAAAGACTACAAGCTGAGCAATGACGCTAATTCTCCTGTACACAAACTTCACTAAATTTAAGTAAAATGCATCTTTCTCTTTCCATTTCTTAAAGAAAAGAACAGAAGATACATTTTAGTTTAATCAAAGAGAATTAAACCACTTGAGAGCTGATAGACCCATTTCGCCTAGGCAGGCACACGACTCACCACTGCGGGTCGGGGGACGAAGAAAAATCAGCGGTTGTGATTGGCCGACGCAACAATTTAAGGACGAATGTTCCAAACATAGTGATGCACAAGTCAGTTTTGCAACAATACCTAATATCGATAAAATCGCACATAACGATGTCTGTTAATTGGTTCTATTTTTTTTTTAACTATACTGGTTGGGAGTTAACTGGGTGCAAATAAAATACTTACGTAACACAGTAAATTTTACTTTATTCAAATCAATGCTAAAATTAATTCAAGGTTAAATAATCGTAAAAAAAAAACAAAAAAAAATATTTTGCGCCTAGGTTGGACGATCCTCCTCGACTAGACAATTATTGATTTCTAAAATGAATCAATTTAGTATAGGTTTTCCGGATATTAGATTCGGGGTCTTTGTTATTTTTTGTAAAAAAATAGAGGGCTTAAGTTAAGCTCTGATTTTTATATTGCGTATTCATCTATTATACCTTCGAATACACGTGATTCGAGACACAAAAGCAAGACAATTATAGCAGCCCGACAGCCGGCTGTCGGTTGGTCGTTGAAAGGATTAATACTATTATGCATTGTGCTAGTGCGATGAAATCATTATGTCGCTCTAACTCCATATACCATACATTAGATATAATTATTATTATATTGTTATTAGATATAATGTGCGCACAACTTCCAATAGTGCAATTGTCTGTAAGGCAGGTGCAGTATCTACCAACAAGCAATAGCATGTCCATCAGCCAAATCGCGGTCTAAAATATAATTGTAATAAATACGGGAACGGACAAGTTGTGACTAAATCCGCACTCTAACTAGCCAAACATTATTTAGCAGGATGTATATGTTTCTCATATGATCCGATAACGAAACAATATACTTATTATAAAAAGTTCTCTATTCTAGTAGCTAGATCTTTCAAATGACTCTTGCTTCAATTCTGTTGGATGGTAGGTACGTTTTCTTTAATTAAAATCATTATTATGATCGCTATATTCTAACTCTATTTATTGCAAATACAAATAAAAATCTTTTTATTCGTCAATGCAGGTGTACAATACAAAAGGTGTTAGAGTTACAGAAAATCTAAAATATAAACATTGAGTAATGTTACTTTTTTACAGTTAGGGAACATCGTAATTTTTATCGTCAAGAATATAAAGACTTTGTTTCTAAGTTGTCACAACACTACAGCAATGCGTCTGTCCCTTTGTATCTTTACCTACAGATGGAAAGGGACATACTTATTGACAATACCTAGTGAGAGAAAGGGACTTTTCAAAAAGACATCAACGCGGTGTACGTTTTGTGTGCCTTAAACGTAAACAATCAGTTTAGCTTGAGCCCTGCAATTATTCATAATAGATTAAATTATAATAATTATTTACTTACCGATGACAAGTTATGCCATCCTTTTTATAGCTGGATGTTCTAGACGACTTCCCACACCATTTAATTGAAAAAGAACTCATAAATAATTTGATAAAAGCAGTATTGTTTAAAAAAGTTATCAAAATAATCGCGTGCGGAGAGTTCCAATAACTGGTCAAAACTAAAATGGTCACACATAGTTTCATCTAGCATAAGTGCAATTGCATTTATGTGTCGTGAGCCTGAGTCGCCCGAATGAGCAGTCAAGAGGCTTTATTGTCATTGAGTTTAATCCTGTCAAATTAGACAGCGCCTAAAGAAAATGGCGTATATTTAGTCGCCACGTTTTAAATCGCGTCTAAATTATCTATGGGAGTCTAAATTTGACAGGACTTAACTTATATTTTATCTTTTGCTGTTTTCTTAATGAAATAGAAAGAGAAAGATGCACTTAACTTAGGAGGTGTTTCTTTTCTGGGCCAAACCTGTACCGAGGTACAAATTACTAATAAAATTCCTCCCAATAATTTGTGTTTTTAGCAGTATTTAAAATCCTTTAATATCACGTAGATTTAGAAATAAAAGAATATTGAAAAAAGCTGCCTCGCGTCGTTACTTACTGCGTAAAAAGAAACGTTCATGAGAGCGTTGACAGCTGTTAATCTGTTGTTTTTTGTTTGTTTGTATGACAACTGACAGCAGAATAAAACTATCGGCCCTGATTTGGAGCTCTGTCTTTTTGTCCGGTAGATAACCAAACGCAAAAAATGATATGAATTGTGAAATAAAATTATTTTTGGAAATATTTTTTTCTATAATAATTCACGACAAATATAACTAGAAAAAAATACTATCTGCACAGAAAAAATCCTTAATAATGCAATTTTAGGTTAATACAATGAAGCAACAAAAGGCATTATCGAAAGAGACAATGAGATGACATTGCCAGACTGAAATTCTTGGGTCGCAAGTTTTTAACATCTTCGATCGACATTATTTTAGGTGGTACAAATGCGCAAATAAATCCAATATTTATTTTTCAGATTCTACGTTTTTTTTACGTAATTTGATACTTTTTTTTTGAGGTACATGCCTGGGCCAAAGTTGTAGGGAAAAAGAAACACTTCCTTTAGGTTAGTTTGTGATTATGAGAATCGGCACCATTTCACCATTGTCTTTCTATTGTGACTCGAATCGCGTGTTAAAAGGTTTAATATTAGTATTCTTAGCTCTAGCTTTAGGTGTCGTGATGGCCCAGTTAAAGGTGCCTTAGCAACTGGGCTATCTCTCATGCAAGAGGTTGTGATTTCAAATATGGTCAAGTACCAATATGGCTTTTTCAGTTCATTATACTTTCTAAAGTTTATCTTGGACATCACTGACATCCCGTGCCCCGGATAGCACGTAAAGCCATTCGTCCGTTGCGAAATAGTTGTAACAGTAACTGCGGCTCCAGAACATAAAGAGAAATCGAAGGAACATGAGTGGGTTTTAGGGTGAGGCCAAACGAGCGTAATTTTGTGAGTCGTGAGTCGCAGAATTTCGTATTCTGTACGGTGCAGACCACTCAAATTTTGCGTTGCGAGTCTTTTTCTATGAAATCGACCGAAATTCGGCGACTCACGACTCACAAACTCGTTTGGCCTCACCCTTCACAAACTCGTCTGGCAACAAGGACGGGAGAAGTCATTTGATGATTTCCCATCTTCATCATTGGTCCCGGTTGTCATTTGTAAAGTTCTGACAGTCGTTACGGGTACGTGTAAAGAGATAAAGAGATAAAGAGATAAAGAGATAAAGAGATAAAGAGATAAAGAGATAAAGAGATAAAGAGATAAAGAGATAAAGAGATAAAGAGATAAAGAGATAAAGAGATAAAGAGATAAAGAGATAAAGATAATTTTATTTGTCCAAAACATGAGTATACACACAAATCGCATGCAAGATGTTATATTAAATTTATCCGACAGTCATGTTTTGCCTGAACGGCGTACAAATATGAGATACCGGACGCTAGACGGCATTATAATTGAATTTAGAGTCCATTACACACATTTTTAACAATCCTATTTAGAGCATAAAATTAAAAGGTACAATAATATAATGTCATAAGCCCATCATAATAAATACTACAAAATAAAATAATCAAATGTCAAATCAAGTATTAATAAAAGTTAGGATGTCATTTACATTATACAGGTCAAATTAATTTGTCAATTAAGAATTAGTCAGAAGCCTGAAAGTCTGATTGACCAAGGAGTATCGTGTCGCCCAGTTACTGGGTTGTGGAGGTCTGATAGGCAGTCGCTTCACGTAAAACACTGGTATCCAGCTGAATCCGGTTTGACTGGAAGCCGACCCCAACATAGTTGGGATAAGCCTAGAAAATATGTTTATATTTTTTTTAATAGAACGTATTTTTTTAATTTTTTACTGACACTTCTTGCTTGGCTTGTCTCCAATGAGAAAACAATTGGGTTTAATAATGTAACAACACTATTTATTAGTAGTCTATGGCGTTTGTCGATGGTCTCTTCTTCTGGCTCTGCGTTCCTGCTCGCGCCCCGTCACTTGTCAAACGAAGGAAGCTTGGCCTTAAGAAGAAGATGAAGAAGAAAGAGACTAACAAGGACGGCAAGAAGAAGAAGAGACCATCGACAAACGCCATAGACTACTAATAAATAGTGTTGTTACATTATTCACAACACTCTCCCTTCTTAATTTTACAAATCAAAACTTATTGCACTTACTGCAGATCCTCCCAAATCTATTTTCAGAAAAACTAATTACAAATCACAATTCCAGCAACAAAAACCGGCTACTTTCTATGCGACAACCTGATAGAGAGCGTAATGTCTCCGTTCCGTAGCGACTCCGTCACGACGCGCCGCCTTATTTACCGGGTGGACACAGCGCTGCAGAAGAAGTTCCCTCACTTGTCCAACCAGAGTAACTCTCCGACTAATGAAGGTAGGGCTCCGGGGGAATCGATGTAATAAGCCGTGAAATTAAAGGTCATCGCTGTGATAAAAGATGACCGTCAAGTCATCGCTGCAATAAGATACGACCTTCAAGGTCATTTTTGTAATGAAAGACTCAGAGGTCACCTCTACGATACCCCATAAGAGATTGCCTTAAAGGTCATCGCTGTGACAAGCGATGCCACCGGAACTCTCAAAAAAGGATTATTTTTAAATAAACAACAAATAACAACCATCAACACCCAATAATGACGCTGATTCCCTTGTTTAACTAAATTTAAGTTCAGAGCATCTTTCTCTTTCCTTTTTATTATGAAAAAGACAGAAATTAAAATATTAGTTTAGTGCTGCTAAGTTAAGATAATTAATCTATAGACCATTTAGACACATTGAAAAACATGGCCACTAAAAATCGCCTTTTTTTTGGGGAGTGGGAGATCATCAAATGACTGCTCCCGTCCTGGGTGCGGCGGGAGGGCGTGTCAGACTTTTACTGACTCAAACCCACTCATGTTCCTTCGGTTGCTCTTTATGTTCCAGGGTCACGGTAACTATTATTAATATTCCGCAATCCCACTAAAAATCGACTTACTTCAGGTAGGTACTCTTAAATATGACAGGACTAAACTAAAATGTATCTTTTGTTCTTTTATTAACGAAATGGAAAGAGAAAGATGCACTGAAATTTAGTTAAATTTGTGGATAAGGGAATTGGCACCAATATCAATGTATTGTTGTTGTTTATTGTTGATTGTAACTTTAATCGTGACATTATGTGTATGATCTTTAATTTCCAGATAACAAAAAGAATAAAACAGGCACGACAAGAAAGATAAAGAGAAATCATCAACCAAAAAGTATGCAAGACAGAATAAAACGAATCCAACACGGATTATACAACATATACAATAATAAAAATAGTTTATACGTCCGTCAATACAGTATAGATTACGAGAAATCAATGTTGCGGACAAAAGACAATTTGAAGTTTAGAGCAACGACTTTAGAATCAGTACGGTCGACTTCAAATTATATTTCGGATTTAGAGAATCGAACGTTCGACTTCAAAAGAGAGAGAGAGGAAAGTCGCTTAGAGATACCGCTTGAGAATATTTAACAAGACATTCCTTTGAGGTTGAAAGATGAAGAAACCATTGATGGTAGCTCTGTTAATAATAGTTCTGTTACAAATTATCAGGAGTTCAATTTATGAGGAACTATCGACCCGTCCCAGCTTCGTGTCGTGGTACAAATCTTTGAAAATGTCGGATTTTCTTTACTGTAATGTGCATTAAAATAAATCATAAAATCATATTTATTTTGTAAATAGGTTATATATATAACACTTTTACACGTCAATATTTTGTTTTTTTATTTATTTTAAGCGAACGATGGGGCCGGTGTTTCGTAGCTGGACTGCTCTGAGAAGAAACATCCGAAACAAACTCAGAGGTCAAAGTCTCTTTTAAAGTCCATACAATCGTATTGGTCAAAAATGTGCGAGAACCATGAAGGTTAATGTCTGAGGCAATCTCTTGATGAGTTTTTGTATACACATAGCCATCCTTTTGAATCACTTTATCAATTAAAAACAAAACGCATCAAAATCCGTTGCGTGGTTTTAAAAATTTAAGCATACATAGGTACCTACAGCGGAAGCAACTTTGTTTTGTACTATGTAATGGCATGTGTGTATTTTTTTATTTAGTACGTTATATTATAATTTTATCTAAATAAATACCTATCTTATTTATTAACGTTTTAATTGCGAATATTAAGTTTATTTTTCACTGATTACCAGTTACCCAAAAACCAATATACTAAAAGCGTAAAAAGGACATAAGATAATTATAAATATATAATACTAGCTTCTGCCCGCGGCTTCGCTCGCGTTAGAAAGAGACAAAAAGTAGCCTATGTTATTCTCCATCCCTTCAACTACCTCGTCGCTCCGTTTTGCCGTGAAAGAAAGACAAACAGACAGACAGACACACTTTCTCATTTATAATATTAGTATGGATATTATTCTATTCTATTTTTTATATAATGGCAAGCAGAGCCAATGTCGACTGTTCCGCCAATGTCAATTCACCCATATATTAACTTAGTCCTGTCAAATTAGACAGCGCCTGAATTAAATCGACGTATGTTTAGTGGCCATGTTTTTAGTCGTGTCTAACTTATCTGTGGAGTCTTACTTTGACAGTACTAAACTAATATTTTATCTATATAAAATGTATCTTCTGTCCTTTTCTTTAAGAAATGGAAAGAGAAAGAAGCATTTAACTTAAATATAGTTAAGTTTGTAAATAAGAGAATCAGCACCTTTGATATCGATGTAAGTGATCTAGTCAAAATATGCTTTTTCTATATCAAAATATCAAAATCCATACTAATATTATAAATGGGAAAGTGTGTCTGTCTGTCTGTTTGTCTTTCTTTCACGGCAAAACGGAGCGACGGATTGACGTGTTTTTTTAAGTGGAGATAGTTGAAGGGATGGAGAGTAACATAGGACAGGCTACCTTTTGTCTCTTTCTAACGCGAGCGAAGCCGCGGGCAGAAGCTAGTATGCTATAAATACGGCTTGTTAGTTCTCGCGCTATGAAAAAAAGTACTTAAATAACGCCTTGAATTGCAATTGCATACAATCTGAGGACATTGTAACAACTCGTACACATTCATTCATTCAAAATCATTCATTCAATAGCTCACCGTTATTCCGAATTAATCCTATAACAATAGTGTATTCTAACAGATTCCCAGATCTAACAATCAGTAGTTTTTTTTTTGCAAAAACACTTCATTCTTCAAAGAATTTTATTGTGTTGTAGGAATTTCGACGGCGCGCGGCGCGGCGCCGTAAGAACACTTTCTTAGCAATGAATAGATTTCCTGTTTTGCGTGGTTGCTCAATTATTGATTTAAATCTTTTGAGGAAAAGGAATTTGAAGATAATAAGAAAGACAATAATAAAAGCATTTGCAAGCACGCAAGCACTTGCTGGCTTTGCTGTGGTCTAAAAATAAATTCAATTTTAAATTGTGGGCACAATGTCATTGGTTTTAAAAATTCATAATAAGTTCCAGAGAACTTAAAAAAACTATTCTAAAAAAAATAACCGCCTTCAAAAACAATAAAATTAAAAATAACTTACGGAAGTGGCTTCTGTTCTGACTGAATGTTGTTTTAAATTGTCACCTACTTTTTTAACTGACATTCTCTTTTTTGAAGTAGTAACTACTACTACTAGCAAAACCTTTTCATAAATGTATAAATACTTTTCTGAAAACCGCATCAAAATTGGTTCAGGCTAACATGATATACGTAAATTGAAAACCTTCCTTTTTAAGTCGGTTTAAAATGACACAGAAACGTCGTTCTCGTTAACCATTTTAATCCCTCGAACACACGTGATACGAGATACAATAGAAAGACAATAGCTGCGCGACAGCCGGCTGTCGCTTGGTTTCGAAAGGTTAACCTTTGGCGCCCGCTGGCGAAATTCTTACCAATGGCTATCGTGTAACTGGATCTTAGATTTAAGCTGTTAGGCAGTCGCTCTGTAAAACACTGGTGTTTAGCTAGATCTGGGGGTTATGAGACATCCCGCCCACGAAAGATCTCGCCCCAGGGACCCAATTCTCGTTTCCTTCGAAATGATCTCGAAGTAGAGATTACGATTCGAACCCTATCTCGACAAAAAAATTTCGAAACACGAAGTCTTTTTCTCGAATGCTGTATTCTCGGCAGGCATCGAAATAAAATTCGAATGAACATAGATTAAACAGATATTTACTGCGAATGAATGTTGATTTAAGGTGTACAATGTTGCCATTGTGAACAAAATATGCTGCGTGAGACGTTCCATTTCACACAAATAGAGCGTTTTTTGAAACGCTCGTCATAAGTTACAATAAAACAATTCTCTTTGCACTCAACATTTTAGAGATATCATTGTAAATGCTAGTGATTATAATTAACTACGAAATAACATACGGTTCCTTACTTTTACCTACTTTTCGTAAAGAAATATTAACATGTTCCCATTCTAAAATCGTGTAACGGAACACATTGACAAAAAAATGGTTGTTTTGTTTTTGTCTGTGATTACAATGTTTGTTTGTGTTGAATTTCAAACGTGTACGGTGTAGTCTGTAAATTTTGAATATCTCTTCTTCGTCAGATAACAATTAATTTTAATTATGAGCTTAAAAAAAACTACCCCTCGCCGCAACAAAAACAATTACTAGTTCAACTCGTGGAAGCCGACCCGGAATTACGAAGTGGAAAATTTACTGCTTCTTTTACAAAAAAAGATAGTGAAATGGTTCAAGAACTCTAATGAGTGTTTCTGCCAATTCCTTGCTGAGTCTGAAATGTTTTTTAAATTCGGCGTCCCTTAAATTAAATGGTTCTACTACATTATTAATACGTCGTCGACGTTGGGGCCCTGTCGCCGCAATTACCGCTTCTTGTAATATATTTTGCATGAAATCAATAAAGAATTCATCACTCATTGTGAAAATAAAAAAACGTATCCACAATTCCACTTAGTAAACGTACACTTGACATATACAGTCACTGTTTCGGTAATATATTTTTATTTTAACCTGTAATGTCGAATGTGAGATGACGTCTCGAACGGTGCTGACCACTCGAAGCTCCCTGGCCTCCCTGGGAGGCAATTTTCGTGCACTCGAATTAAACACGAATTCGAAAAAAAGTTCGAATTCGAACTTTTTTCGAGTGCAAATGAAGTTATGCTATTCTGGCAATGTCGAATGAGACGCTTTTCGAACGCTGCCCGCTCGAAGAGCTTCGAGTGGTCAGCACCGTTCGAGACGTCATCTCACATTCGACATTACAGGTTAAAATAAAAATATATTACCGGAACAGTGACTGTATATGTCAAGTGTACGTTTACTAAGTGGAATTGTGGATACGTTTTTTTATTTTCACAATGAGTGATGAATTCTTTATTGATTTCATGCAAAATATATTACAAGAAGCGGTAATTGCGGCGACAGGGCCCCAACGTCGACGACGTATTAATAATGTAGTAGAACCATTTAATTTAAGGGACGCCGAATTTACGCTTCCACGAGTTGAACTAGTAATTGTTTTTGTTGCGGCGAGGGGTAGTTTTTTTTAAGCTCATAATCTAAATTAATTGTTATCTAACGAAGAAGAGATATTCAAAATTTACAGACTACACCGTACACGTTTGAAATTCAACACAAACAAACATTGTAATCACAGACAAAAACAAAACAACCATTTTTTTGTCAATGTGTTCCGTTACACGATTTTAGAATGGGAACATGTTAATATTTCTTTACGAAAAGTAGGTAAAAGTAAGGAACCGTATGTTATTTCGTAGTTAATTATAATCACTAGCATTTACAATGATATCTCTAAAATGTTGAGTGCAAAGAGAATTGTTTTATTGTAACTTATGACGAGCGTTTTAAAAAACGCTCTATTTGTGTGAAATGGAACGTTTCACGCAGCATATTTTGTTCACAATGGCAACATTGTACACCTTAAATCAACATTCATTCGCAGTAAATATCTGTTTAATCTATGTTCATTCGAATTTTATTTCGATGCCTGCCGAGAATACAGCATTCGAGAAAAAGACTTCGTGTTTCGAAATTTTTTTGTCGAGATAGGGTTCGAATCGTAATCTCTACTTCGAGATCATTTCGAAGGAAACGAGAATAGGGTCCCAGGGCGAGATGTCCACTTTTTAAAATGAGAATGGGTATATTCGCCAGAAAAATAATGTCCTGTGTAAATAAATGTTACTGAAAGGTCTCCTATTAAAAAGTAAAGAGATATTTTGGCTAAATCCTAAATTTTTTTTATGAATCCTTACTATCCTTACTAATATTATAAATGCGAAAGTAACTCTGTCTGTCTGTCTTTCTTTCTGTCTGTCTGTCTCTTCTTCACGCCTAAACCACTGAACCGATTTGAATGAAATTTGGTACAGATATAGTCTGGGACCTCCCTCCCTGGGTTTTCATCCCGGAAATCCCCCGGGAACGGGAATTATTACTCCACGCGGACGAAGTCGCGGGCAAACACTAGTCATCAAATAATTTTGTAAACCAAAAATTCAAATGACCATATTTAAACAGTACATTATTTTTCGACCGAATATACCCATGCACATTTTAAAAAGTGGACATCTCGCCCGGGGGCGAGATCTTTCGTAGGCGGGAGGTCCCATAACCCAGATCTGGCTAGTCTGGAAGCAGACACTCATGTCGAGATAAATAGACGTTACTAAGCACGTACTTTAGCTTAGCCATCTTTCGTCTCTATCGTGCGCTTGACGTTTGACAGTTGTATAACACTGACAGGTAAGTATAGTGCTTATTATAGCCAAAGTCAGTGCTAAGTGACGTCTATTTTGGGAGTAACAGACTTTTCTACAAAGCCTGTTTACCATATACTTAAAAATAAATAAATCTTTTATCTTTATGGTCTAAGTAAAATTATAATTATGTAACATGTGGACTTTAAATAACACAAGTTTAATAAAAAACACGTCTTATTAATGAAGCACTTACAACAAATTATTTGAAAAATAGTGATATTTCAATTACAAGAAAACACCGTCATGCGCTCTCTGCCAAAACATAGGGCAAGCTTTTTTTCACTTGTTAATAAAAGAGCATTTTTTTTTATGAATCCCTAAATTTGACATGCGATAAAGAGGAATACCTAATTATTATCATCAACTATTGCGCTTTATCAACCAATATAGCTCGACCTACTGCAATCACTGAAATTATCAACATTCGCATTGGTACCATCAAATAAAATTAAATTACATGCCAAGATCGAGGCCATCATTAATATGCTCAAAAGGATCTAGTGGATTATAAAACTGATTCGGTGGCGGTTCAGAATACGCCACTTCTGCCGGTTCAGTTGCAGCAGTCACATCATTTTCAACTGCTGTAGCCATGACTGAACTCTCCGTAGTCGATATAACATAATTATTAGCTATTTCTATATCTGCTTCAGTAGTGACAATATTTGTGGCGTTATTTGGAGCGTCTGTTGTTATATTTGTGTCATCAACTGTTGTTATATTGACATCGTCATTCGTTACAGCGTTTAGCTTAATAACAAGTGCAGTATTCATTGCTATATTTTTAGTGTCGCTGTCTTGATGTAATTTCACAACGGCTGGTAATTTTATATCGTGTATGTTGCTTTCATTTTTAGTTTTTGCTTCATTGTTTTCTGTTATATTTGCTGCTTCGGATTTAAAATCTTTCTTTTGTTTTAACTCTTCTATTTTCTTTTCTAAAGTGTCTAGGCGTTTGACGACGTACTCATTGAAATCTTTTTCTTTAATCGTATCATTACCGGAGCGTCTAAAAGGTTTTTGTAAATAATCCTCAGTTTTGAATGATTCTATAGACAGTCCCTCATCGCTCGGGATTATGCTTATCTTTGCTTTATTAAAAGGTGTTCTATCGTTAGAACTATGAGGTTTAAAATGCTTTGAAGATTTCTTTCGAGCAATCAATTTTTGGGTCCTCGTTGTTGCTTTTGCCAGCATTACTTTAGGATGTTTCATACCAGCGGCTGACTTGGTTTGTTTGACTGGATCGTTTCGGTTCTTTGTAGTCTTAGATATTATTGGCTTATTACGTTTTGTGGTTTCTCATGGTCATGTTTAGGCCTCTGCTTGTACTTCATTTCAATCACACCACTAGCTGTATCATAGTTTGAGTCAGACATATCCTGGCTTGAGGCCGTGTCAAGATATTCTTTTTCCTTTCCAGTCCTCAATCTCACCGAAGTCATATCATTGTGACTATACTTCGTTATGGATTTAGCAGTTGTTCGTTTAGGCTTTCTAGTTACATTCGCCGCTCTTAAAACAATCTTAGTTTTCCTCGTCGTCGCTTTATAAGATACTTCTTCTGTGTAAAGAGTCATGTATCGTTGAGTGTTGTACATTTCGTGACGCTCATGAGATTTTCTAATACTCGAACTTGTATCGAATGATTGTCCTGATAATAATTCTGATGATTTATAGTTTATCAGCTTTTCATATTCATTACTCTTTCCTTCATTCTCCCTTGAAGACATTTCATGAGAGTCACTGGTTTCCTCAGATGGTAACACTTTTATAGTTGCTAAACCTCTTGGTGCATCTGGCCCTAAATATACATTAATGAAATTTTCTATCATCTTTGCACTGTTTACCGCTGGCTTTACTTCTGTTTCATTGTTCAATTTAGCTCTAGGTTCGCGATAATTTTTAGCTTGATCCCAATAAGTCTGAATTCTGTTAACGAGCTCCAATCTAGTGTACCCGTCGAGTTGAGTGTAATGATCAAATAAAACGCTTCTTACCCCATTTCTTATAACTTCCTGTAGCTTATTATGAGTCCTTATAGATTTGGAATTCCTATAGTCTTTAAGATCGTTTAAAACTTTAGTGAATTTCTGCCCAGCGTGTCTGTAAACGAAATTTATATACTCTAGCAATTCTTTGACATTTTCATCATACGCTTCATCTTTTAAAGTATCTGCTAGAGAATTAATATCAGCTCTTGTGTCAGAAACATGTTGCTCTTTTATAATTTTCAATGTGGAAGCCAGGAATTCCCTAGAATCATAGTTCTTAGTCAATTCTGAGAATTTACAGCCCCTATAATGGTATCTTCTGATTTCATTGTCAAATATATGGAAGAAATCTTCGAATGCTGTGTCTCCATAAGTGTTGAGTATTTTGATGACTCCTGTTATAAATTCTGTGAATGTTTTATCTCCTGTTGTTCTCATATCTGCTTTAAATTCATTGTTATCATCGTTTTCATTGATTAAGTCTTTTGTGGCTCTGTGGTACTTAATGCGGTTAAATTCTGGAGTGTCTTGTGTAAGGTAGACGCTTTTGAGGTTTTCCCTTCGCACGATTGTTGAAGTTGTCTTTGTGAGAGCTGAAAGGTAATTAAAATCCGTAATTATGTTAGTCTTATAAGAGCAAACAATGAGAGTTGAGTTTCGAATTAATTTTCTATTAGTGCATGCTGGAAATTTTGGATTTATTAGACTTAGATGACGTGTAATACTTTAAAAATGTCTTGAATAGCTTTTTTTCTAAATAATCAAAATATGAAAAGTTTCTTTGAATCTTTGGAATTTCCAGGACTTATTTATTTATTTATTAATTTCATAAACAAAAATACATCTGTGTTGAAATATTACAATTTTTAGTATCCCAACAATTAATTTGATATCCAAATAATATAAACGTCATTATTAAATTAATCATACAAACTCAGATTGTCAAAAATTACAAATGTCAAAAATGATTACATGTCAATTTTGTACACTACATGTCAATTTACATTATAGATTGTTTAATGTCAACAGTATATATATCTCGATAAGTACTCGCTGAAATATTCCCAGGTAGGTATATTGGGATCGGCAAAGCTTGCACTAATTCATGGAACCAAAGAGACGACTTTTGTTAAACGCTTTAATCTCTGAAAATATCAGTTAAAAGGGAAAAAATTATTTGTTGGATGTTAGTCAGTTATGCGCAATAATGTAGGCTATATAACATTGTGCTACGACGCTAGTGAAACCGCGGGGTACTGCTAGTAAACAATGAAATAACTACCAAATATTCTGAACAGCAGAAAATAAGTGCACACTTTCATTATAATGTAAATACTAACATTTTTATGACATCATAACATTTTTATTTTAAGCAGTTTTTATTTCTAAACCGATTAAAATATTGTTGATCGATTGGTAATAAAATAATATTAAAATAGTATAGAAATGTTGTCGATTTGGCCGTATGAGGAAAATAGAAAAAAAGGAAAGTTTTTGAAATTAATCGTCACTTTACAAAATACTAGGTGTATTTTTGGTCCTGCACATCCCGCTAGGAGATGATTCTACCCATGAAAACAAACAACTTTTATTATGGAACCAACTAACTGTGAAGTCTCGAAATAAATATTAGCGGTTTCGTACATTATGATCGGGAATCGGGATTGAACTTTGTTAGAAACTTTTCCGCGAAGTGACGATTAATTTCACAAAGTTCCTTCACAGACATGAAATACAATATTTTATAGCAATGTTAAGTAATCTGTGTTTACAATAATAATAAAAAATGTTGTATTGTAAATACATAACAAGACAAGACAAAACGGGGTGTAATCACACATGACAAGACAATACACACACAAACACACCCCCACACACACTCACACAAACACACGCACGCACGCACACACGCTCGCACACACAAACGTACACCAGACACACTTCACGCTTCTTTATTTTCTTTTTAATTTTTAAGGAACTTACTTTAATTAATATTATTGTTACTCATATTGTTGGTCTAGTAAGTCTAAAATTATGTTTCCATCGGAAGAGCGAGGCTTTCCCAACACAAGTATCATTCGATTACTTTCTGGGAAGCCCCGGCAACTTACATGTAAAAAACTTACTGAAATAAATGCATTTTTATTTTTATTATTTAAATCAGTTTCACCGCTGTGTGCGTGTCTGTGTGCGGTAGGGCATGCAAACCGATAACCGATAATCGATAATTTATCGGTTATCGATTCATTTTGACTAAACGATAAATATCGAAAACAAAAACGATATTTACCGATAATCGATAATTTTTAACCGACTTCAAAAAAAAGTAGGTTCTCAGTTCGACCTGTATGATAATGCATGTATGTATGTATGTTTGTCCGCGATTATCTCACGTTTGGCTGAACCGATTTTGATGCGATTTTCAGCAAAGTGTTTGTTACATTCTGGGGAAGGTTTTAGTATATAACACTAATGGATATCCTGTGACGTTGCCCGCATAGATTGCGTTTTGCTTTCGTGGTTTGTAGATTTTCAAAGACGATTGTATGTTTGACCGCGATTATCTCCCATTTAGCTATACCGATTTTGATACGGTTTTCAGAAAAGTCTTTGTTACATTCTGTGAAAAGTTTAAGTATATAACACTAATGGATATCCTGTGACGTAGCGCATGGAGCCGTTTTCACGTTATAAGATTATAAATAGTTTTATTTTGAAAGTTACTCTAAAACGTAGTCAGACCTTGGGATGGGACTCTATCTAAAAAGTAAAAAATAAAAAGCTTTTTTCAAAAAAAGATAACCGACTTCAAAAACTAAAAGCTCAAAAATAACTATTTCGGAAGTCGGTGGCTTCTCTTCTGCCGGTCGATTTGTGTTGCCACCGACTTCCGAAATAGTTATTTTTAAGCTTTCAGTTTTTGAAGTCGGTTATCTTTTTTTACAACGAATTCTAACATATTTCTGAACGAACGCTCGATGCGTCCCGTTCCTAAAACACAACTTTTGGCTTAAGAAATGGGACATGAACCGACGATTATCCTTATGCACTAAGCAAGTGCACCTAAGGACAACCCTCGGTTGGTGTTGGACTATAGCAAAACATGGCAACTAATTTAGACTATGGATTTGCGTTCTTCAGTGAATAAGGTACCAGATACTATGGAAATGGAATGACTATGACCCCTGCCTAACCAAGGGTTGCAAACACGGTAAGAATGGCAAGGGGTGACTTGCACACTCAGTAAATGGGCCCCCGAAAACGGCCGCTAGCACATAGTGACGTAACGACAAGGGGGCAACATATATCGAGGTGCTTGAGGAGTGGAGAGGTACTCCACGGCTATCAGGACAATCGAGGAAGTATGCTCAAGATCCCTACCAGCATCTTACTGGAATACTTCCTTCCTCCGAGCACGTTTGCTCTTGCGAGTCTCCACTCAAACCAACCAATTAAGGCAAGAGTGAGGTGGGAGCCTTGTTCCTCGTCAGTGCTCACTCTGGCCGGCCAATGAAGGCAAGCCAGAGATGAAGAACCAAGGGTCTCCCAGGAGGTCAGGTCCGTGGGGGTCGCAACTGCCCAACAGCTCGCCACAAGCTGCCCTGCGGGTGTATTACCATGTGATGTGTATAATTATTTAAAGTTTTATGACTCAGATGCCTTTTCAGTATACTACAAAATTATTTAAAGTTAATTTAATTATAGTAACCGTTTAAGAGTGTCAATATTTGACTCATAATTATTATATTATTTTGAAAAGTCTAACTTTTTTAATAATTTAACAAGAGGCTACTAAAATTTTATTTAAAATATCTCTTCGAGAAGAGTTCAGTGAGTAAATCCAAAATGCTATGTTACGTAATTATTAAGAAATACAAACGTTGATTTAAAAAAAGCCTTGTTTTATTTATTTTTTAGTATATTATATTACCCTTCATTTTAGGTAAGTAATTGCATCAGTTTATCCATTTATTTACATGTAGAAAACAAGTTTTTGTTTTTTTTTTATAAATAACGACAATTATCGGTAATTACCGGTTTTTATCGAAAATAAAACCGATAATTTTCATTTTATCGATTATCGAAATATTTCGATAATTGCATGCCTTAGTGTGCGGCACCGTAACTCGGAATGGCCCGAATTGGATGTGGTTCTTTTTTAATTGAATAAAGGATATTTAGCTATGGTGTTAGACAAGTTTCATCAAAATCGATTTAGCTGTTCCTAAGTTATGAACTCTCTTGTTAGCTACAGTCGCAACCGTTTTAATTTCGATGACGGGGTTTTTATTTGGGCACTCCAAACGACAAACGTACTATGTATTTTAACATTCTCATCTCCGCTATATGCAACCTTTTGACATCATTTTCAAGACCAGTAAAACAATATCTAAACTCAAATTAAGTTTAATTGTATATTCGCATGCTTTAAATTGTACATAAACACTTTATTACAACACTAAATTAACTATCTTAATAAAAACAAGTCAAATTATATAGGTACTCTATAATTTATTCACACATATTTACAAAAACTCAAATAATACATAGGTAAAACTCTCTCTTTGAGACTTTCAGCGACATCTATTGGTCAACACAGGAACTACAACTAAATTCCTCTATGGCGCTAGCAGTTTGACGCGAATTACTACATGATTAGAACTGTGTAAAACATACTTTTTAATGTCACATATTTTTTACTAACTGACTAAGGAGTAAGTTACCCATTAAAAAAATATTTTTGGAAATTCGACTGTATGTTCGATGTGCTAGGTACTGTTAGTTCTAGGTGGGCAAACGTACCTTCCACCCCACTTTATCAAGTAAAAGGGACAGTGGTGCCGATTCTCTAGTGCATAAACTAACGTAAATTTAAGTTAAGTGCATCTTTCTCTTTCCATTTCTTAAAGAAAAGGACAGAAGATACATTTTAGTTTAATCCTGTCAAATTAGACAGCCTGATGAAAATTGACGTATACTTAGACGCCATGTTTTTAAAATGCGTCTAAATTATCTATGGGGTGTCTAAATTTGACAGGACTTAACTAATATTTGATCTTCTGTCCTTTTCTTAATTAAACGGAAAGAGCAAGATGCACTTAGCTTAAATTTACGTTAGTTTGTGCACAAGAGAATCGGCACCTGAATTGGAGGGATAGGAAGTTCTAAACGTTTTTTATATCTTTTTGGTGTTTATACTATACTTTTTGGTTGATCCAGGGGGAAAGGTGGCCCAGGGGGCCAAGATAGCACACATCTTCGTCTCTAGGGGGGCAATTGCTCTACCCACTCTCTCACCTAAATCATACGTTTCCTATATAACCTCGGTATTTGCGGAAAAAACTGCATCATTCCATTATAAGAATTATCATTTCTTGTCGCTCTTTCAATCCTATCAGTGACTTGGTCCAGGTAGGCTCTGTGACGTTGCGTGATAACCCTGAATCTCTTCTGGTTGCTGGTGATAGGTAGCAGGTTGCGAAGCATTGGGTTGGACACGTGTGCGATGTGTGGGTTGTTGAATAACCGTCTTCTTCTATTCGCTAGGCGGTTGCGCCGTTTCTGTGCTATGAGTTGCTTGAAGGAGCTTTTTGACTTTTCTCTGGAATGGTTTGGTTCTGTGGATGGGGAAATTTTTGTGTTTATTTATGTGGAATTAGATTTCAATAAATACAAAAGCTGGGCATTAACGGTCATATTTCTTGTCAGTCTAGTCGTAAAACTCGCGTCACTCCAAATGGTTCAGGCGGCCAACCAACTTTGGATTCGGACGTTAGTTCAACTGACGTGGAAAACTGAGCGTGAATACCCAGCTTTGGAGGCCCGTGGCGATATTATCGGAAGAGGCTCTTACCCTACTTCAATGTGGACACCTTTGTCATCATCATACAGCAGAAAATCATATGTTTTCGGCTAAAAACTCTGACCATTAATTTAATCAAGAGGTGTCCTGATACCTAGTACTTGGATAACCCACTATATTCATCATCTCCCTAGCCTTGTCCCAACTGTGTTGGGGTCGGCTTCCAGCCTAACCGGATTCAGCTGGATACCTGTGTCTTACCTGAAGCGACTGCCAATCAGACCTCCACAACCCAGTAACCAGTAACTGGGCGACACGATACCTCTTGGTTAGACTGGTCTGAGTTTCTGGCTGACCAGTAACGACTGTCAAAGTTCTACGAATCACAACCGAGACCAACGGCTTTACGTGCTTTTCGTAAAGCACCGGTATACAGCTGAATCCGGTTAGACTGGAAGCCGACCCCAACACGGTTGGGAAAAGGCTAGGCAGATAATGATGATTACCTTTTTTAGTGAGCTTAAAGAGTTCTTTTTGAAACATCCGACGAACTGCCCCAAAGCGGTCCTCCAGGATATTTTCTATGGAACTTATAAGGTCCTTGCATCGTTGGGTCTGGCTCAAACGGATGAACGGCCTCAAGAAGTCATCTATGAGTTGATGACACACCTCTGTGCTGGAGATCGTTACTGTAAGCAACGATAAAATGATTAATATCTTGGGCCAATTTTTAAACTGCAATTTGATACGAGCTTGTGTTATGGTAACCAGACATCCGATTTATAAATACATAAGTTGTTCCACGTGAAAAGATTTTTAAAATCGGTGCAATAGTTTTAGAGTATTCAGGTTAATGGCCAAGGTGCTCTCTTGACGAAAGAAGCACACATATTTTAGTGGACCTTTCCAAGCTATGCAAGCATTTGTAAGTAATCGGTTAGCTCAACGTCTTATACAACGTAAGGAGCGTCATAATCGAACTCTCAATGTCGAAGGGATCTCAAACCATAATTACTCTTAGGCCGTTTATCTACCACAACCATCACCGCCACGTCAATGAGAACAAGATGACGTTGCCGAAGAAACGATACATACATTTACTATAGCCGCGTGTTTACCGCACGTCACGACTTTACATACCAAACTCGGCTCTCAATGCGTGACGGTGACAGCGACGCCGACGTTGGACAAATGACCTTAAGCTGGTCTACTTCATCATCTCCCGAGCCTTTTCCTAACTATGTTAGTGTCGACTTCCAGCCTAACCGGATTCAGCTGTCAGTGTTTTACGAAAAGCGACTGCCTGTCAGACCGTCACAATAGTAACTGAGCGACACGATACCCCTTGGTTAGACAGGTCAGACTTAACACATATTATCACAACGGGTATTAACGCGAAAAGTGATTATAAATACCTTGTAAAGGCTTGACGTTTCGACCTGCTTGCGACCACGACCTGTGCAACCAGGTCGAAACGTCAAGCCTTTCAAGGTATTTATAATCACTTTTCGCGTTAATACCCGTTGTGATAATATGTGTTAACATGAAACGCGAAAGTTTAAAAGTCAGGTCAGACTTTCTGTCTTCTGACTACCCGTTTTGACTATCAAAGTTCTACGAATAACAACCGTTTGAATAGCTTTTCTTTTCTCACCATTTCTTCTTCTTCTACCTTACAACCTAGTAACTGGGCGACACGATACCCCTTGGTTAGGTCAGATTAGGCTGGTCCACTTACCGTTGGGATAATCATGGACGTCCCTCAAACTATGTAGAAGGTCTTCACCCTCCTCGTGATTGTAAAACGCGCTGGCGCGATCGAAGATTCTGTTCGTGTCTTCAGCCCACGCTGTTCTGCGTTCCTTGATCATGCGATGAAGTATTTCCATGGTAGCTGGAAGAATGAAGTGAACGATTGTTAGCTTTTCCTGTGCCTTTAATAAATCATCAACTATATTGGGGTAGGCAGCTTCCAACCTAACCGGCACTGGGATTACGTATCTTGCAGAAGCCGAGCGATCGCCATAATGCAGCGATATAAACGTCAATTCAAAATACGTCAAGTCAAATAGCAATCTAGCGATAGTGCTGCCTCTGTGGAGCAATCAGTTAACTAAAATATGCATTTTTCGTTTGGAGGTTTCGTATTTAGTATGGTTTTTAAGAGCAAAGTTAAGTTTTTTTTGTTAAATGATATTTAATTAGGTGATATTTAATTAGTTCCAGCGATTGCTACTTTACCGTCATCGTAGCAATAAGTGCATTAGAACAATCAGCGAGCGATTAGCAATCGGTTCATACATAATACGATTTTTTTTGACGTTAAGCGATTAATACAAAATTCAAAATTCAAAGCATTTATTTCACTTAGACCATTTACAGATACTTATGAATTGTCAAAGAGTCTGTCGGTTAGTCAGAAAAGAAAAGTGACGCTAATCGGCTGTTCCAAAACGTAGATCTCTATGGAGAAGAACAGGCAAGAAACTCCACGGACACTCATTTTAAAAAAATCACGTTTTTACAAAATCTTGGTTACATTTTCTTTTTGTTGCTTCTACATGTGAAAACAATGTGTATGTAACAAAAATAATAAACAAATACAAAATTAAAATAAAAAGTAAAAAGTCATGGCAGTTAAGAGATGACCCATCTCAACTGACAGCGCCCGTTCACGAGCATGACGCGTGGCATCAGCACCATTTAGCTCGCGCTGTAATCGCGCGGTGACCGCGCGATCACTGCGCAAATATTGCTGATTGCTGTTTCATAGGTAATAACCCCGCGGATCAGATCTCCACAACTCCGTTACTGGTCGGCACGTTACCTCTTGGTTAGACTTATGAGAAAAACACTTTTTACTAAATCAAAGTCCTTGTCCGCAATTACTAACCTAAGCCTTTATGTCATTATTTTATTATTTTGCTACTTTTTTGTTTCTTATTTTACTAAAATTAGTTTATTAGTTAAATTTTGGATAACTCACTTTTGAAGTCATGCATTTCGGTAGCAGCCTTGGAGAAGAACGTACCGATCCATTCAGCCTTTTCACCCAGTCTCTCGCCGAGAAAGAGCAAGGAACGGTTCTCGATGTAGCTGAAACAAGCATAATCTGGTTTAGGAGATTAACTTGCGTTTTTTTACATTAAGAACGGAACTATAAAAACAATAATAATGTCACTAGATTGGACTACAACTATACAACTGTTCTATAAATATACTCGTATCGTAATTACCCAAAAATAATAAACTCCACATTCATAACAACATCCCGAACATGGCCGTCCTCCTTCGCACTGAGTAGCCTGGCCAGTTCTATAAGGAACTCTCCCATATATCCTTCGTGGTGCTGATCCATCTGGTCATGGTACACCTTAGTATCGTCCTCCGTGGTCGGCGGAGATGTTAGTAAGAATGCTGGAAGGAAAGTTGTGGTTAGGAGGTGGATTAACCCTCGCCCCAAAAAAGGATTTTGTCATTTGATCAATATAACCCGGTTTTCGGAGTTTGTCCTTTACTTGTGCTACATGACATTGCTTCTTGCCAAATCTTAGGTCAATGGAAAAATGTTGCATATATGTCTATTGCGAAATGTGAAATGTTCAATGATATATTATTAAGTGATAGGAATAGGTGCAACCCTAGTGCTGACCACGATCTTCAGACATGAGGGACCGACCCGAGAGAGAGAGAGATAGGAATAGGTAGTGCCTATTTGCCTAAACTTCGAAGAACAGAGACAGGTGACGGCGACTTCCTTGGACTAAATTTTTTCCGAGACATCTGTCCCGAAATACATTTGACAAAATTGTTATTTGGAATAAGTAATTCGTGTATCCTAAAATTTCAGGACAGATGTGGGACTACTCCTATCACATTATCATTAAATAAAAATAATAAAACGATAAGACAATAAGTAAAATTTTTTTTGTTGGTGAGTGGGAGAAATCATCAAATGACTGCTCCCGTCCTGGGTGCGGCGGGAGGGCGTGACAGACTTTTACTGACTAAAACCCACTCATGTTCCTTCGATTGCCCTTTATGTTCCAGGGTCACGGTAACTATTATATAAACATTCCGCAACCCCGGCAGGCGTGGCCCTTGGGCCCCTTCTTGTGCTGACTTCTTCTCTTTAAGGCGCGCGTGGAACAAAACGCGCCGCCGTCGTCGACGCGGTCCTGGTCCCAGCCGGGCGGCGAGCTACCCATCGCTCGCCATCCGCAGAACCGCGCCTACGGTGGCCGGTAGTCGTCTTGCGACTCTCGACGTCTTCGCCTGGGTCTTAGTCCGGGGCGAGAGGCTCGTCGTTGCCTCTCGCGCGCCGCCGCTTCCTTCACTAGCATAACTGCTTCGCAGAAAGAGGCGACGGCATCCCATTCCGTGACAATAAGAATATCAGAGTCATCCTAACGATAATACGATAGTACGATAAGACGACTTGGGGCCAAGGTGACAAGGTGCTAAACGTCAAAATCAAATGTCAAATGTCAACTGTCAAACGTCAAACGTCAAACGTCAAACTCAAACATCAAACGTCAAAAGTCAAACGTCCAACGTCCAACGTCCAACGTCCAACGTCCAACGTCCAACGTCTAACGTCCAACGTCCAACGTCCAACGTCCAACGTCCAACGTCCAACGTCCAACGTCCATCGTCCAGCGTCCAACGTCCAACTTCCAACGTCCAACGTCCAACGTCCAACTTCCAACGTCCAACGTCCAACGTCCAACTTCCAACGTCCAACGTCCAACGTCCAACGTCCAACGTCCAACGTCCTACTTCCAACGTCCAACGTCCAACGTCCAACATCTAACGTCAAGGCGACAAGGCGACAAGGCGACAAGGCGCCAAGGGGACAAGGCGACAAGGCGACAAGGCGACAAGGCGACACAGCGAGACGACTACAAAATAATATAGTCGATAGTCGAATCCGAAATCGAAGTCGAAGTAGAATCGAAGTCGAAGTCGAAGTCGAAGTCGAAGTCGAAGTCGAAGCCGAAGTCGAAGTAGAAGTCGTAGTTGTAGTCGTATTCGTAGTCGTAGTCGTAGTCGTAGTCGTAGTCGTAGTCGTAGTCGTAGTCGTAGTCGTAGTCAAAGTCGATAGTCGAATCCGAAATCGAAGTCGAAGCGAAGTCGAAGTCGAAGCCGAAGTACAAGTAGAAGTCGTAGTCGAAGTCGAAGACGAAGTCGATGTCGATGTCAAAGTCGGAGTAGGAGTCGAAGTCGAAGACGAAGTGGAAGTCAAAGTCGAAGTTGAATCCGAATTCGTATTCTGAGTCGTAGTCGTAGTCATAGTCATAGTCGGAGTCGGAGTCAGAGTCGAAGTCGAAGTCGAAGTCGTAATCGGAGTCTGAGTCGGAGTCATAGTCGAAGTCGAAGTCGAAATCGAAGTCGAAGTCGAAGTCGAAGTCGAACTCGAAGTCGAAGTCGAAATCGTATTCGGAGTCGGAGTCTGTGTCGGAGTTGGAGTCGGAGTCGGAGTCGGAGTCGGAGTCGGAGCACAGATTGATAAATAGTTACTACGTAACAGATACTTCACTCCAATACAAAAACGCCAATACCTACGCTATAATAGCCTACAAAATCATAATAATAATACCAGCTGTTTGCAGCGAGGAGAAATGTACCATAAGTACGCACAAAGAGAGTTGAGATTCTTTTGCCCGCCGCGCGACTAACTTGTGTGCGTGTCGTTCAGCAAATGTGCTAGGGTTATACGTATGATGATAATGTTAATAAAACGAATGTTTTAGAAAAACAATTATTTTTTTATTTTGGATCAAATATTTTTTAGTTTAATAAAATGACCGATGCATATTTTTCGTTCCTTGAATTCCCGATTATTATATTTTAGTGTCGAAAATATCCAAAACCGCGTGAATAATTTTAATAAATAATCAAAAGGGAAACAGGAGAATTGGGAAACAGGGGAATTGCACAATAATCACGCAATAATTACGTGATTTCGGCATTTTGATAGTCAGCGCTGTACCCGTGACGCGCGAGCACTCAGCCGGGCGCGCGACAGCCCGGTGTTCGTTGTATCGTCGACGATACGCGAAGCGGTAGGCATAAAACGCGTGGCCTTGAGCGAGTGACGGACGCCTGGTCGGAGTCGGAGTCGGAGTCGGAGTCGGAGTCAGGGAGTCGGGGAGTCAGGGAGTCGAATCAAATGACAAAAAAGTCAAATGACAAGGCGACAAGCCGACAAAAAAAAAAGTCAACAAGGCGACAGGGTTGTTATTGTATGGTCGGCGACAGGGTAGGGTGACAAATGTTATGTCAAATGTCAAATGTAAATGTCAAAAGTCAAATATCAAATATCAACTTCAACTCTTTATTAATGGCATTTGCGGAAAACACCACAATTCTGCTACGACCATGTTTATTTTACAATCACAAACGAAGAAAGATATATAACAAAAATATATGCAATATGACTGCGATGGTCTCCTCCTTGTGAAGAGACCTGGTCCGTCAGAGCCTCGTCAGTGAATCAGCAGGGTGTACCACGTGCAGATGAGGTTGGCTTTGACCTGGAGGTGGTGGTAGGGCCAGTTACACCCATGTCAAATATCAAATGTCATAATATGTTAAATGTCAAATGCCAAATGTCAAATGTCGAATGTCAAATGTCAAGAGGGGAGGGGCCCAGGTAACATACCGTGATCCAACACATCCCCTGCTGTGGTAGTACTGTTCTCATTAATGGGGTCCACTTGTGGCATGGCTTCTGGGGTAGAAACGTGGAGAGCGCCATGCTCATCAAACTGCACTATTGGATTGCTGGCAACACGTGTTGATAGATCTGGTGGTTCTGTCGGGGTAATAAATAGATTAAAGAGTTACACACTTAATCGGCTCCATTTGCGTTTCGCTGAACGATTTTGTTTTGTCTCTGCATCACCTTAAGAGTACGCTGTACGTCTGGCTCAACTCAGTGGTGGGCGTGGCTAAAATGCTTGCTATTTCACCAAGCGCGATGTGAGAAAGAGATACCGCCAGCGATGAGCAGTTCGAAGCTAGCGTGAACGTAATGCAAAGATTTTGACGAAACGATGTAATATTATTATTAGTAAGGAAGTAAGAATCAGGATTATTTGTAGTGTACAGTTTACCTTTTATATTTTAAATACCTATCTTATAATAAAAATTGTAGGTATTGATTTTTTTCTCTGGAGTTCTGACCTCTTGGTAGTTTGGACGCTGTTCCTGTACCAGTGAGGCAATTAATGATGTCATAAATTACCCCTATGTTATTACGCTCACAAGTCTGAAATAGGAAATAAGTAGTGTCTCGAACGCAGCGACAGCACACGCTTCACCACATTGCCGACGATTAGTACAAACGATGTAAATCCCTTACATTATAAGTAGGTAATTTAATTTGGTACTTATATAAAAAATTAGGAACAAGGTTATTGGGAACTGGGTAGCTAACTAGGTATTATGTACAAATCGTCTTTTTATTTGAAAGCGATTGAAACAAATTTTTGACGCCGTGGTACCTACGCGAACCAACCTGCAATCCAATGGGATACGGTAGTTGCCTACTGTATCTTGTCTGCATCTATTATTTTTAGGAAATATTTAAAATCATTCGGTTGGTACATTATTCATTACGTGCATTATTCAGTAGGTAGTGGCAATTAATAAAATTGAGAACTGTAAGGGTCAATTTATACTAGCGCAGAGTCGAAGCGCATCGAAGCGTCTATCCAAAACTGAACATAACAAATTCAACCTTAACTCCACAGCGTAACGCACATATTACTCTTGAGATTTTAAAAAGTCGCGCGAATTCTCTCAAATTCGCGCGTCTGCGCATGAACAACGCTGATTGGTGCGCGCGCATTGTCGCGAATACATGCGCCCACTAGCGAACCTACGCGTCACACAAAAAAAAGAACACTATAGTTCCGCTTTCTTTTTCTTCCATTTTCTTCTCTTTCAACTTTCGATATAAGTCATATCATAGCAAGATCCATTGATCTTGCTATGATATGATTTAAACATTTTACACACGACACGTTTCAGTTACGAGAGTCAACTGACAAGTGATCATATAATACTTATAGTGCGCTGTTATTCTAGCGAATACGCGCGCATTCGTGCGGCTTCGCTGTAGTTGTAAAAAATGACGCTTCGATGCGCTTCGACTCTGCGCTAGTATAAATTGACCCTGAGTAAGTTCTTACTACCTACCTAGCTTATTTATTTCCCTAGTGCATAGTGTAAATCTGTGATACCTATAAATTTCATAAAAAATGTAATATTCATAAAAAATAAATTAGCCTAAAATTGTTAGTACCTACCAAGTACCTACTTAACTGCCTTTGGTCAAGTTATAAGCTATAAAATAATGACATCGCAATACAATTTGCAAAAAAATTAAAATATGGTACAGCGCATTGGTATCACGCGGGCTCGCGGCCGCTCACAGCCCGGTTTGAATGATTTTAACGCTATAATGACAGTCGCTCTCTACTGTCATACAACAGCGCATAAATTATTATCATAGGTAGGTATATAATCTATTTTTAGGGTTCCGTACCTCAACAGGTAAAAATGGAACCCTTATAGGATCACTTTATTGTCCGTCCGTCTGTCAAGACCTTTTTTCTCATAAACACGTCGAGATATCAAGCTGAAATTATTATCACATAAGTACTCAGAAAAATCAAATTTCTAAATCAACGCAATAAAAAAATACTGTTGTTTTATAGGTATTGATTTTTTAGACATTTGCAAGGGAATCAAAATTACAAAACCTTCAAATTCAAATGTTTGTTCTGTGTCTGGGTGTGATTTATCTATAATATGTATGTATTTAAAAATTATATATGTATGTTTATCAGTTGTCTGGTTACCATAGTACAAACTCTGCTTAGTTTGGGATCAGATGACCGTGTGTGAGTTGTCCGAGGATATTTATATTCATATATTATATTTTACAAAAAAAAAAAACGGAACCCTCGTTGAGCGAGTCCGACTCGCACCTGACCGGTATTATCATATTTATGCAAATCCATTTTGGTGCCCAAATCACAAAGTAGGTAACAGTAAGTAAGTAAGTACTTCCTTCTGGTATTTAATTTTCAAAATAGTTCAATAAATCAAAATCGGAATCCATAGTATAAATTCCAGGGATCAAAATATTTCATTACAAATCACAACACATTTAGGTAAATAAATCACGGCACGTGCGCGACGGCACTGCTATTAGGTAGGTACTACGTACGTATCAACCAAACAAGCACTGATATTTACGCAATGAATGACCGGTCGGCCGATTCACAACATCACGGCGAGCGGCGTACGCGCTTTCCCCCTCGCTGCCCGCGCCAGGGGGTGTACGATGAAGAGAGATGCACGATGATTATTCCCGAAAACGCGAGCGTGAAAAATATGAAACAGTGCTTTAGGAATTGGCTTTTTATAGGAAAAGTACTTATCGTATTTATATCAAATAAAGTTATTTGAACTTTATAATAAATAAACTAGGCCTAATGCTAGTTTATATTTAAGTTTTGATGTATTTAACGGTATAAATTGACGTTCAAACTTCCGTTAAAATTGGTGTTAAAAGTAGAATCTTTCCTAGCTCACAATTTCGAAATCTATGATTTTTTACTGGTGTTTTATAGCAATATGCCTAGATTGTAACGGAACAAATCAATATTGAGCTTAATTTTGAGTGTACAACATCTAATAGTGAAGTAATCAGACAATTACGTTTGTATGGAAATATAATCGTACAGCGCAGCCTTAAGGTAGACTGGTAGAAAATGCCTATAGGCATTAAGTCCGCCTTTGTGCAATGTTTTTCTTTGTGCATAAAGTTTTAATAAATAAATTTTGGTCAAACTTACACAGTTTAACTTCTATAAGCCGTGTTCAGTGTCGAAAGGATGACGAAAGCCGTCAACCTTAAGGGGATGCAGATGACATTTGTTCACCTATTGTCCACTAAACAACAGTTTTATACGAAGCTGAACGTTTTCATACGAAATTGTTGTTTTCAATATCAGCTAAATAAATGCGCGTAGTCCCATAATCCTTCATCATCATCGGCCAGCGTCAGTCCACTCCAGGACAAAGGACTCTCCCAAGTTGCGCAACTTAACCCCATTCAGCTAGAAGACATTTTTTGGATTATGGGACATCTCGCCCACGAAGATCTCGCCCCCGGGCGAGATGTCCACTTTTTAAAATGTGCATTGGTATATTCGCCCGAAAAATAATGTAGGTACTGTTTTAATATGGTCATTTGATTTTATGGTTTGCAGATTCATCTGTTGTTGAATAAAAAAAAATATACGATTTAGCCAAAATATCTCTTTATACTTTTTAATAGGAGAACTCCCAGTATAATTTATTTTACTCAGGACATTATTTTTCGGGCGAATATACCCATGCACATTAAAAAATGGACAGATCGCCCCCGGGTAAGGTTATGTCCCATAACCCCATTTTTTTGCCCGAGGATTTTCATACACACTCCCATCCCCTATTTTAGAGTTAAATTTTCATAATTAAAACGTAAAAAATAAAAAGCTTTAAAATATTAAGAACCACCTTGAAACACTAAAAAAAAATATCTAATAGGTATTCGGAAGTTATTGGCAAGTGGCAATGCAAATAAACAAACAGAATGGAAGGAAGTTTTGTTTTTAGTTTTTAAAGGCGGTTTTCTTTGTTATTTAAAAAGAAACGGAACGCACCTGTTGGTTCCGTTGGTAAGAAAGTCTCTCTCAACAAGGTTTTGGTCCATCTATTCCTGGTCAGATTGCCCAAGGAACTAGCGAGTGTGGAAGATGCCCATTGTCTGTCGTGGCCCCAGGCTTTAGCCTTTGAGGGTGTCTTCAGGGAGGTGGGCTCCTGGTCTGATGATGGAAGAATCTGGTTAGTAACTGTGACATTACCAAAAAATTTGACAATTGTGGAAGGCAGCTTTACATGATTTCAAGGCACGGGATTTCCGTGATGTTCTATATCTGATCTCCGTGAGGGATATGATTCTCCCTATCCTTTTCCCAGTATATTGAGGTCGGCTTCCAGCCTAGCCGGATTTAGTTGGATACCAGTATTACCAGTGTATTACTTGAAGCGACTGCTTAAAAAACAGACCTCCACAACTTAGTTACTGGGCGACACGATACCCCTTGGTTAGACTGGTCAGACTTTCTGACTTCTGACCCGTAACGGCTGTCAAAGATCTGCGAATGACAATCGGGAGCAACGGTTTTACGTGCTTTCCGAGGCACGGGTCAGTGATGTCCAAGATTAACATAAAAAGTGCATGTGCAATGCAAAATTTACATTGGTACGTGACTTAATACTTAAAAAGTACACAGTATGAACAGGAAACGTCTCATACTACTTATCTAGATCAACAACACTATGCATGAAACACAAACCCTCTGAAAGAACAAAATCGTTAATTTAAAAAAACCTTTCTACTTACTAATCGTCATCACTCGAGACACATTCAACAAAATCATCAGCGATTTGTCAACTGGCGTCATCTGGTCTTTTGGGCTCGATTTCGTCATGACATTGATCCTTTGAGCAGCAGTAATGGCTGATACTCTTTGAGATCTTGGAATCGGAATAGGAGGCCGGAAAGATTTCGAGACAGTTGTAGATTGAATAGTAGTAATAGTTTTTCTAGTCGGTGGAAACAAAGTAGTGGTAGGTTTCGTCATTTCATTGGGAAATCTGATAGTCCAAGATGAATTCAAAGTGACTGGCGGACCATCATAATCTAAAGGAGGATGCCATTCGCCTCTAGTCGTCGCATTTACTATATAATAATCAAAAGAAACTGTTGATGTTGGGACGTAGAACGGATAGGTAGGACGACTGAATTTCGTTGTCGTCGGAACAGAAACGTTATATCTATAAGGAGTAAACACTGGAGAAGTTGAATGTTCTAGCTCATCGATATGATGGTTAAAGAGATCGTCTAGGCTCGAAAGAGTAGGGTCTGTTTGGTTTTCAGGGTCAAATTTCTCCCAAGGATCTGTAGTGGTGAATGTTGTGGTTATTAGATTGGTTGTGCCATGTCCTTTAGGAGTTTGAATGTGAAATTTCGGTGGAGTAATTTTTAACGTTTCTTCAATTTTTGGAGTGTTAGTCCAGAACATGTTTGTGATGTCGTAGTCGAGGAAATCTTCATGGGGAGCCGGTGGAATGGTTCTCTCGGTGTTTTCTCTAACAATTGCGTTTTGTGTAGGTTCTTTAGTACCGAGAAAGTCTATTGGGGTTATGTCATAGTCCATTAAACCGAATTCAAAGTTTGGTTCAATATCTCTTCTTCCAGATCTGGTTTCTTCTACTTTTGCTTTTAATTCTCTCATTAGTGTTTGTATGTCTTCGTTGTTTCTGTCATCTGTTGGTTCTTGAAGAGCACCTTCGAATTCGTCGAATTCTGCTGGAACTTTAATGGGTGTTGGTTATTTAGTCTCCTTAAAACTTCGTGCTTACAAGAAGCGTTATTTGCTTTAAATGTTTAACTGGTACAAAGCTACGTAACTACTGAGTACAAGGCTTTAAAAAGAAATCGCCTTCAAATACTGTAAACAGAAAAATAACTAAATCGGAAGTCGGCCTCTTCCATTCCATTTGTTGTAATTGCCGCAGACTTCTGAAATATAAGTAATTATTCTGTTTTTAGTTTTTGAAAACCTCTTAGGCCCTTTTTTATTAGAACCTTCTTAAAACCTCCAAAATGTAACTAATACTTTTTTTGAAAACGTAAATTGCATATAATCGTTTCAGCCTAATGTGAGCTAATCGTGAACAAACATATTATAGATACAAATTAATCTGAGGCTGACCATAAATAAAAAGAAATGTTGTTTACTTACATTCTTGTGCTAGAGTCCCATTATACAAGTAATAATTTAATAATGAACACACTAATAATAGAAACATCATTATTATTAGCCACTGAGATAAAAAAGGTGATTATCTTTTCTATCTATTTACAAAAATTACAAAGATTCTCATATTTAACGGTTTTTAGATTTTTTTTTGTATGAGTTAATAATATTATTTAAAACATTGCTTCATAAAAACATTGGTCATCGTGTCGAGGGAAAATTTTAAACTTTTATTCACAAAAAAAAAAATGCACAGTATTCAACATTTAGTCTAAATGTCGTTATTTCTAAAACTAAGCCGCCATGTTCAATTTAAATTGGAAGTCTATCGACTTCTTGAAAAGTAGGTACTATTTTAGATTTATTTGCAATTTAGTATAGCATGTTACATTTATAATAAATTGAAAATATTGAAAAAAATTGTGTAACTTCACAGTGTGTTAAAAGTTTTATGATCCCATAAAAAATGTTAGTAAGAATATTTATATTTATTGAAATGAAAGTGTGTACTTATTTTCTGCTTTTCAGTATATTTGGTAGTTATTTACGTTACTTATTTTATTATTTCTTGACTGGCCCGTTGGTCTAATGGTTAGTGACTCTGACAGCCGAAGGTCGTGAGTCCGATTCCCACCCAGGGCAATTTTTTTGTGTGATGGGCATGACTTTTTGTTTTATCTGGTTATATTTTAATTATAATTTGTATATATATGTATAAACTAGCTGTCTCTTGCGGTTTCGCTTTCCGCTACGTGTGTTCTTCCGTACCGTGATGTCATATAGGCTATAGCCTACCTCAAGGGCTTCCTCAAAGTGCCTTCCAAAGGAGCTATATCCAACACAAAAATATATTTTCTAGTTCACACCAGGACTTCTGGAGATTCGCGTGTTCAATCTAACAAACAATCACGCTCTTCAGCTTTATAATATTAGTAGGTATAGATTATTGAAGCGTTAATAACAATGAGCTTAAATCTATCATTCGGTCTCTCTTTATTATTATTTATTTATATAGAAAAACTTTAACAAACAAATAACGATCCAAATCTTCTTTCAGCGTACGCGTATTCTATTCAATCCAACACAGGAGATGAAACTCAGAGTAATGACGACGCAGAAGATTCTTCAGAATATAGCGATAAAGAAGAAACAGACAAAAATGAAGAAGCGAGCGTAAAAACCATCAATACAGATATTAAAAGTAATTTAATAAGCATATTCAGAGCACCCGGCATTACTATAGCAGGGTTTATTGAAGAAATCATCAATATACTAAAAACTTTCGATGACGACACATTTGTAGAATTTTTAAATGTATTAGACAGTGAAATCAGAAAATACCACTATCGAGGATGCAAGTTTGCTGAAGTGACGAATAACTTTGATACTAGGGAATTTCTGGCTACGACACTGAATACGATTAAAGACCAGTCGGCTTCAGAAACTAGAGAAAATCTTAAAGCTGTAGCTGAAACGATTAAAAATGAAGCCTTTGATAATAACTTAAAAGAACTTCTAACATACATAGATTCTCTATACGCTAACGCAGGTGAAAAACTTCTAAAAGTCATAAATGATTTAGAAGAAATGACTAATTCGCAGTCTAAAAGTACTGAGCAAGATTTAGGCACGATAATTAAGAATGGAGTCCGTTCGGTTTTGTTTGATCATTATTCTAATTTAAATATTAGTATTCGACGTGAATTGAAAAATAGAATAGAGAAATTTTGGAGAAATTACAAAGAATCACCGTCAAGGCGTATGCCTAATGTTATTTCTGAGACGCATGCCGTACATAATGTTAAAAACTCAAATAGACACAAAATTAAAAAACTTGAACCTGTACAAATGGAAAGAATTGAAAACAAAAATAATATTAAAGATAAGAATAAAGAAAGTAAACGCAGATTTGAACCTGCAGACACTGAATTTAAGAGCGACAAAGATGAAGACGCGAAGGCCTCACGAAAGACTAAAAAGCATCAAGACCTGTTAAATTTAAAATTTGGAAAGGACCACAAAACGCGGTTGGAAGTAGAACCAAGGCTTGGCTATGATACTGGCTTGAAGCATCAGCCAAAGAATGTGTCAAGAGAGAGGTCGCAGCCTAGAGAGCCTTTAAAATCAATCCTTGAAAGAGATCGGATTAGGCGTTATATCCAAAGACATAACATGGAAGCACAACCAATCAAATATAGTGTAGAATTCAAAGAGGATTTAAAGTAAGTTTTTGGTTATCTATAACACTGTAGTTTGTCAGGGCCAACCGGCCAATAATATAATGTAATGGCTCAGTTTATAAGAATCGGGTGCTCACGCGTGAGAAAAAATGCTGGCCAGTAACTGGGCAAGTATCTATTCAACCATTCTTTTCGATGAAAATTTACGACAGAAAGAAAGACATGTTTTATTTGTCAATGAAGTTAATGTCAGCTTACATTCGATCCGAGTTACGTTTTTTTTTTCGAACGCAAAATTCTTACGTGTGACTTACGAACTTGAGATCAAATAAGATAAAAACAGCACCAATAACTACACTCTTAGCTGTAAATTAATTTTTCTTTATTATTTCCAGAGAAAACCCACAATCAGACCTAGATTATGAAGAAATGAAAGAACAAAAAGCGTCACACTCTAATAAAACTGACAATTATCCTCCATTTAGAGCCAATACTGAGAAATCAAAACCTCAGCTACATCAACAACGAGATACAGATAAGAAACTTATGAAAAATTCACCAATGTTATCATTTTACCTCACAACAAATCCAAATCATGTTGTACGGTTAACTCGTCCAACAATTAAACCACATTATAAGTTCCAAAATTTTAATAATGAAAGTGGAGAACACTCTAACGAAATGGAGGCCGACAAATTTAAAAAGGAAAATATGCAAAGAGCGTATTCTAGTGTAGAAAAAGACCCACACGTTATTAAAAGGATAAAAAACCTTGAATCTCAATTATATCAGGTTAGAAATAAAGTTAATAAAGTGAATAATGAAGTTGTAAGGATAAAAAAGGTTTTGTTCAAGAAGGAGGTGAAAGAAAATTCTGCTAGTTTCTCTAACGCTCTTAGGGGCAGAGACAAATCCAAGATGGCGAAAGGAGATATTGAAAGAGAGATCTTGGAAAACAATGAAGAAATTAATCATTATTACAACAACAAAACCACCAATCAAGATTTCGAAATAGAATCTATTTGGACTAATAAAGTATTTAACGTGACTCCTAACTTTAAAGCAAAAGAGAATTTAAAGAAAACTACGACGGAAAGGCAAGATGAAGTTGTTACAGAGAAAGATAGGCCAAAGCCTGTTAGAACATCAACTGTCAATGTTTCTGACATAATAGAGGTGACAGATGTCAAAACTGAGACTTTTAATACTACAGTAGCTGTCATTACTACCAAGGAGTTTTTAACTACACCAGCAACTACAGTAGTTACACAGACATCAGCAGCGAGCGTCTCATCAACAGAACCCAATTCATCGCTCGATGTTAGCGATGTTAAACCATCAAATAACTATATAATAAAAGTTTATTAACAAGGACTACCTATATTTTTTTGGCATCAATCATAACAGAGTGAGAAGTAGCCCAAGTGAGAAGTAGCCCAAACGAGAAGTAGCCCAAATGAGAAGTTGCCCAAACGAGAAATAGCCCAAATGAGAAGTACCCATAATGAGAAGTAGTCCATTTGAGAGTCGGTTGCCAAAACGAGAATTAGCCCTAATGCGCCTAAACCACTTTTTTAAGTAACCGAGTCTTTTTAACAAATGTTATTGCCTTTTTGTTCCTATTGGCCTAGTTCTGTTTTGTCTCCTGCTTGATATGAAGAGGAATTCATTTTATTCTCAGTCCTCCATGGTTCTTTTCTGTTTAATTTTGTTGCGGGATCCAAGACAGTAAGACAGTTGAATCGTTTAGTACGAGACTCGTCGAGCTTCATTGCTCGACGCTCGGGGATTCTAGGTGGCTTTCAGGAGTTGCAGAGGTTGGGGATAGTGCGGCAAGATTACCCCCAAAAACAAGGTAAATAGAAAGCCTGCCGGGGTTGCGGAATAGTTCTAATAGTTATCGCGGCCCCGGAAGATAAAGGGCAACCGAAGGAACAGAGGTGGGTTTTAACCCCTCAACTGTCGTTACGAACACCCGAGTGCTCGTAAGGAAAACTTCAAAAAAGGCTACAACTGTCGCGCGAACACATGGGTGCTCGTAACAGATCGCTCACCATACACCAAATCTTAAAAAATGACGACAGCTAGGGGATTTATTGTAGAATGTTCCGACTGGCGAATTTTTTGAAGAATGATACGACTGGGACTGACAGTCCCTCCCCAAGGGCGGTAACAGTCTTTTGATGATTTCCAATCCTTAGATAATTTTATTATGTTTATTAATAATATGGTTTTTATTAATGAAATAAATAAACTTCACAAATGGCTATGTTAATGAAAGCTAAGTAGACTTCTGTGGTAATCAGAAAACTTTAACATGTTCTTTTACTGGAAATAAACTTTTTTTTTTATTACTGACTTCTGCGGTTTCCCCTCCCTTTTATGGTTGCTTCACCGCTCACGTAGGCCATAGCGAGAGGTTACATGGCCTATGACCTTCCTTGTTAAAAGGGCTATGACTACATAATGATATGGCTACATAAAAAAATAGGACCAGGGACTAAAATTAAAAAATGAAATCAAAGTTCAGAGATTACCTCATCATGTCTTTTTTTTTTGTGTCTTGAATCACGTGTTTTCGAAAATCTATATAACTCACTAAAGAGTTTTCATCTCTCAAACTTACATTCAAAACTGGTCACGGCCATTTTTTGTTGAAAAAATTAAGAAAAATAAACACAGATGCCGTTTTTTTATTATTTCGATGCCAGCAAACTCAATGAAGATCCAATGAGGTTGTATCACTGACCTCTGTAAATAAAGATTAGAACTTTAAAAAAATAAGTGAGTTCAATCTTTTTAATAAAATCGAATTGAGTTCATTTTCAAACCTTGTGTAAAATAAAGTGCAACGATATCGACTTCGAAGCAAATCACACCCTAATAACTTTCCATCCATTTTTAAACCCGTTAGCAAAATCAACTCGGCTTCACGGAATACAATTTCCCACGATTAATTCTATTTTCTAACAATATCGATTATAGTTTCTCGACTAGACTTTTTTATGGAGGTAACATTGAGAGATAAACAAATAGTATTTATTACTTTCTTGCGCTGGCAACTCTCAACAAAGTAGAGATGCGAAATGTAGCTCACTGAAAAGAAAAGAGAGATATAGCTCTTTTGATCAAAAGAGCTATACCACTCTTTTAGCTCTTTAGCTCACCGAATAGCTCTTTTAACTCTTGAGCTCAATTGATTTACTTGCGAGCTACAGCTCAAATTGAGCCGCGCTACTTTACGCAAATCAAACGAGACAAATCGCTCAATGGCTCCTTATAATTTTTCTAGATCTTTAGCTCACTTAACTTATTGCGACCTACAGATAAAATTAGATTCATTGGGTTGTTTTGTTCTTATTACAAATAAATAAAATTATGTAAGCCAATGATTTTCCTTCATACTTGAACAGGCTTAGGACTGTCAATCTAAATGAATAAATATTTGAAAAATTGGTCGGGCGGCTGTCGGCGTTTCACTCGCTCCCAAAGCCACAGAGCGTATACAGAGTCAAGAGCTAAATGAGCTAGTGAGCTATTCCGTGAACGACTGAGCGACTGAGAGCTAGATTGTAATTAAAGAGCTAGTTCAATTTTATCTCTCATTCGCGAGCTACCCATGTCTACAACTAAAGATGTGCATAACGGCTTAAATCTTTAAACGCACTTATTCGTTAATTTTTCTTCAAAAGTCAATTATATTGTTAGCTTAGTAGCTTATCAGCTATTTAACAAAAGAGCAATTATTAATTATTATTGACTTAAATTTAAAATGGTTAAAATGTGTTATTTGCTGAAAACGTATATGAACCACTAACATGATTTAATTTTAAATGTTGTTTTAGGTTTTTTTGGATTTATATGATAATTCTTTTGGCAAAAAAAAATTTTTTTTTTCATTCCAAATCTCAAGTTCCAAATCTCATTTCAAAATTTCTTTAATTATTTGCCATATTTAAAGCCAAACATTTAACAGTTAACAAAATTATACGTACGTAAATTTAAAAAGCTACCACGCGCGTAATAAACATCGAACATTAAAAGCGAACAACACAACATTCCACTGACGCGTTGAAAACGACACTGAACTTAAAAAAGCAACTATCGAAAAGCATTCAATGGAATTAGAACCCGTATAAATTAAACGGCGACCATTAAAACCAATTTCAATACGTTGTTGTCATATTAAATTCGGTAGGAGTATACACTCGTGAATCACGATCTACCAAAATAGTCGAAAGAAATACATTTTTGTATCTTATTCTTATAATTTTAAGATCTATTATCGTAAAGTAACAGTTCGTCTATCGATTGAAATTGTATTAGCACGCCATCTATCGGGCACTTGCAAAAGCGACATAAAACCTCATTTATATTCATTCTTGCCACTAGATGGCATTAGTGTCTATAAAATTATCAAATCTTATAAAACTTTTAATTTAAAGAAATAGCAAATAATGTTAATTGCTCAACATTATAAATGTACATAAGTGCTTAACTCATTTAACCTGCTTTATTATTTGCTTTACGTTTAAACGCCCATCTCTGTCTACAACAAAGCACAGTTGATATTTTTTGACACGCCTAGGGCTATCACCTGCTATTTTTACGAAAAATCGTGCGATTTCGAGTGTTATTTTATAAAAACTAAGTGAAATATTGTGTTTTACGAACAGTTACTTTGTTTTCATTTTGTGTTAAGTGAATAAAACCAAGGAATCGTTGCTAATTACCAGGTAAAAGTAACTCTAATAAGTTGTCAATGTATAACCCGATCAATTTATAGAACTCCATTAATCATTTATGTCGCATAACTTTATGTAACCTTTTAATTCCGTCGTATTACACCGTTGTATTTATAAGTAGACCTACTTTAGTGTTTTTTTACGTTATTTGTGCCAAAAAACCCAGTTTGGAACGTAAATAAAAAGGAATTAGGCCAAAACCTGTATTAATTCTTACGTTTGGTGAGTAATTTAACCTCCAAAACGTTGTGAAAGGTGAGAAAATCCATACTTTTGCAATGACTCATTGTTGCTTGTTATTCGTAAGTGCATTGTAGTATAAATATTGTTATCTCAGTATTTCCGTTACTTCAAGTACTTTAGACACTCCTTTCGTGGTATTTTTAATAAATGTTCTTTAAATTTTCACTTACAAAATCAATTTTACTCTTCTATTACGCTTCAGTGGTCGACACCGTACAATAATTTGTAGGTGATGGACCAACCATTGCTGTAGGCTTCATAGAGGTTTAATATCATAGTATAGGGTCTAAAATTGACCCCTGGACTCTGTTTGTTTTTTAACCATTTGGTATTTAATCATTTTGAGCAGTGTTATAGTTTTTAGATATAATAATTGCATAATCTTACTTCAAAGTCTATTGTTTCATTTAAAACTCATAACAACATCACTACAACACCCTATGGTAAACTGGCGGAAAATGCCTAAGGCATTAAGTCCGCCTCTGTATGGTGTTTTACATAAAGTTTAAATAAACATAGCGCCTTACTAATAATCGCTGCTTAAAGTTATGACAGGTTTATATGCCAAAAAATGTATGGTTACACAGGCTTTATTCATGACATAACTTTACACAGTGATTATTAGTAAGTGTGTTAGTATAAAGCAAAGTCACATTTCACTGTCTGTCTGCCTAGCCTATAAAAAAATAAATGACTTGGGCGACTCACACACGGCCATCTGAACCCAAACTAAGCAGAGCTTGTGTTATAGTGGGCAACTAGAATCACTTTTGTAAATGACATTTCAAAGTGCCTTTTTTGGTCTAATAAAAATAAACGATTTATTGACTATAGTAATCAGACAACTGATATACATACTTACTTATATAATTAATAAAAACATACATACTATAATTGCACAACTGCAAAAAAAAAAAAAAACTTGCTCATCAAGTCATCATCAAAGTTTGTCCTGGGTCAGAATTGAACCCATGACCTCTTGCTTAGCAGTCAGGGTTAGGAACCACTAGATCAGCAGGTCTGTTGTATGATTAGATCTTTAAGACTATGCAATGGATTTTGATGCGGTTTTAACCTTTCGACGACCAAACAACCAACCGACAGCCGGCTGTCGGGCTGCTATTGTCTTTCTGCTATTAATAGTGATTCATGAGAAAGGATTATATGTATTATAATATTATACACTAGCTGTTCCTCGCGGTTTCACCCGCGTTACGTTAGGTTCTTGGTTACTGCTTCGCTCCCGTGAGACATAGCGTGATATTATATAGCCTATGTTACTCAGGAATAATGTAGCTTTCGAATGGTGAAAGAATTTTTAAAATCGGTCCAGTAGTTTTTGAGCCTATTCATTACAATCAAACAAACAAAGTTTTTCTCTTTATAATATTATATTAAATATACGTCTAATTGACTATCTCAAGTCACAAAATATACTGGCTGATAATCAATTTGGTTTTAGATCTGGCAAAAAGACCGAAGATGCTATATTAGAATTACTGGGTACTATTGCAAAAAACACAAATTGTAAAGATAAGACCATTGCAATCTTCCTTGATCTCTCTAAAGCTTTTGACACTGTCTCTGTTCCCCTCTTAATAACTAAAATGGAAAGGGTTGGCATAAGAGGCTTAGCGCTGGATATTTTTAAGAGCTACCTCACTGGTCGTTCACAAGTAGTGAAAATAGGAAACCATTCCAGCAAAGAAGCTTTTCTCTCCTACGGTGTTCCTCAGGGCAGCGTTCTAGGACCTACCTTGTTCCTTTTATATATAAACGAGCTCTGTCAACTTTCATTAGCCAACTCTAAAGTAATTACCTACGCCGATGACACCGTAATCCTGGTTAATGGCAACGACTGGACCGAAGCCCGCAATTTTGCAGAGTCTGCATTAGGTTCCATTATGAAGTGGTTAATTCAAAACTTGCTCACACTCAACCTGGATAAAACTAGGTTCATCACTTTTAGTCCAAGGAAAGCTTCACAGCCAGGTCCATCCTACTGTCTGACAGCTCACTCTTGCCGCGCTATGAACAATTTAGGTTGTGGTTGTACCAAAGTTTTACGCACAGACTCTATAAAATACCTTGGAGTTCTTATTGACAGTGCGCTGACATGGAGTGAGCAAATAAATTCGCTGGTCTCTAGGGTGAGAAAGTTAATTTTTGTTTTTAAAAATCTTAGAACCTCCGCAGATTTTTCTACCCTGAGAACAGTCTACTTTGCTCTTGCTCACTCCATTTTAACATACTGTATATCAGCTTGGGGTGGAGCTGGGAAATGTTTGCTGTTGCGCTTGGAAAGAGCGCAAAGAGCCGTGCTCAAGGTCATGGCATACAAGCCCTTTCGCTTCCCCACACATGAGATACATCAGATATGGAAAGTACCTACTGTTAGACATTCTTTTGTAATTAGCACTGTTCTACGAAAGCATTCAGAAATACAATTTAAGCGCGATTCTGGGGGACAACGTCGTCGGAAAAATGCCAGAGTCTGCCAAACAGTTATGGCTAGACTTGAAAGTGTTAGGCGTCAGTATGTTTTCTTTGGATCAGTACTATATAATAGAGTCAACGAAAAACTTGATATTTATTCTTCCTCTTCCCGGGATTGCAACAAACTAACAAATGATTGGCTTTGCACCCTCACCTACGAAGAGTTGGAGACTTTGGTTAAACCCTAAGTATTTCCAGTGTATGACTTTCCTTCCGTATTATCACATACTCACGATTTGCGCACACACACATTTACAAGCAAACACACACACACTCACACATACACACACACACAACGTTACTCATACAAACTCAATACAGCTTCTTTATTTTGTAGTAATGCTAGTTTAGATTTAACTGGAACGCTGCCGTCTCCCTCTCGGAGGTGGGCGTTTATGGCTACGACACAGTTTTTAACTAATGTGGCTATTATCGTTCACAATCAACCTGAAAATGTACTGTTTTAGTTCCAATAAAGATTTTATTATTATTCCATTTATTAAAGTATATTACATATAAATTACATTTTTAAATATTAATATAAAATAAAAACATTTAAAAATATAAAAAATAGTAGCCCACCGGCATCGGGAACAGGGTCCAAGCTACCGGTGGTCAGGGCTCCAGAGAGAGGAACCTCCGGACAATACGCGCCGTGTCCAGGAGTACCGCTTTCTGTATCAGGCCCTTGATCCAACTGCCTAGCGAGAGCCTCCTCAGATGTTGGTCGAGGCTCTTCGCTATTACGCCATTAGCCGTCACGACTATCGGCACAATGACTGCTGAATTCACATCCCACATGTCGACAACCTCGCGAGCCAAGTCAAGATACTTTGATTGCTTATCTTTTTCAGCTTTCACGAGGTTCTCGTCATGCGGGACAGCAATATCAACAATCATTGCGCGACGCTCTAATCGATCTATCACCACTATATCAGGCTTATTGGCAACAATAGTCCTGTCGGTGATGATAGATCGATCCCAGTACAGTGTGATATCGCCATTATCAAGAACTGGGTCGGGCACATACCTGTAGTATGGCACCTCCGATTCCACAAGACTGTATTTCAAAGCAAGTTGCTGATGAATAATCCTGGCCACGAGATTGTGTCTGTGCAAATAGTCTCCGTTAGCCAGACTAGAACACCCAGAAATAATGTGACGTATTGATTCTCCGGGACGGTGGCATGCCCGACAGATGTCAACCGTGCCGTCCTTCACAATATATTTCCGGTAGTTTTTAGTCATCATAACTTCGTCCATTATTGCACAGACAAAACCTTCGGTTTCTCCAAAAAGGTCACCGAAACGCAGCCAGGATACGGACGCCAGGAAATCTACATCGGGCCCATGTAGGACCCGATAAAAGCGCCCGTGAAGCTCCTTGCCCTGCCATACAGTCCTGCGGTCGTTGGTGTCCAGTACCACAGGTTTGCGCCAGTTCTCGCTCGCTAAGGAGAGCGGGGTGAGGCCCTTGTCCACCGAAACTACATCCCGATGCATCCCCACGGCGGCCGACAGGAAATACTCCCTGAGACTGCATATCTCACGGTTGTGAAGGGTCTTGGCGTTTAAAAAACCTCGACCACCGCACTTCCGCGGGATATACAGTCTCATTACCGACGACCGCGGGTGATGCATCCGGTTTGCAGTCAGCAGACTGCGGACCCTCCTATCCAAGGCGTCTAGTTCAGTCTGAGTCCATTTGAGTATGCCGAAAGAGTACATCAAAACCGGCATGACCCAACCGTTGAAGGCGCGCACCTTGTTACCGCCTGATAAGAGACTATTCAAAACTTTAGTCAGGCGGCCAAAGAAGCGCTCCTTCAACGTTTGCTTCATGTCGGCAGCGTTGATGCCTAACGCTTCCGACATACCCAAATATTTGTAGGTTTCAGTTGAAGAGAGGGACCTAAGGTGTATGGAATCCGAGAGTTGAACCCCCACGGATTCCACAATCTCCCCTCGCTTTACATGCATGACTGCACATTTGTCAACACCAAATTCCATTCTGATGGCGCTACTGAAAGTTTCTGTTACCTTCAGTAGCTTCATCAGTTGCAAATCGGTGGAGGCAAAGAGTTTCAGATCATCCATGTAAAGGAGATGAGATATGACCTGACCACCTCTGCGCAACCGATAGCCTAGTCCTGAACCCTCCAGCAATGTGCTTAGAGGGTTCAGGGCTAAACAAAACCACAATGGGCTCAGACTATCACCCTGGAATATACCTCTCTCGATCCTTATTAGTTCGTTGCCCTCTCGAATTTGCCGACATCCCGGATAGTGAAGGACCGTCCTCCATTGCCCCATACACGACATCAGGAAGGTGCGTAGAGTTGCATCTACTTTGTACAACTCCAGCACCCTCATGAGCCATGTATGTGGCACCGAGTCATAGGCCTTCTTATAGTCTATCCAACATGTCGACAAATTCTTTCGAGAACGACGAACTTGCTGACTAATGGCCATATCAATGAGGAGAAGCTCCTTAGTACCACGAGACCCTGTCCTACATCCATTTTGAGAGGCAGACATGATAGAATTATGCTCAATATGGTTGTTAATTTTACCTCTCAAAATGGATGTAAGAACCTTATAGACTGTCGGTAAACAAGTGATCGGTCTATAGTTTTTGGGTTCCGCGGTACTACCTGATTTATGGAGCAGGTGGGTTATTCCGGTGGTCAGAAACTGGGGCAACGATCCAGACTCTAAGGCTGACTGGAACTGAGACGCTAAGCAAGCGTGCGAACTGTGAAGCCATTTAATTCAGTAGTTGTGCAGCCCATCCGGCCCTGGAGATTTCCAATTAGGTAACGAACGGACTGCACAAGCTACGTCTTGGGGGCCGATAGTAATTGCCCCCATTTCCGGTATTGGCTCGCACGCTCGCTCAACATCCCGAATCCAGTCGCCCTCAGCATGACCAACGGGCACCGACCAGATGCTGCGCCAGAACGAAGACATGGCGTCATCATCCGGCAGGCGCACATCGGTCACACCTTGGTCCGGTCGCTCCCAAGCCCTGTAAACCCACCTTTCGTTGCTCTGGAATGTGCGGTTCCGAGTGTACCGCTCCACTCTCCGCCTGTACCGACGAATACGGTTTGCCCATGCATAGATCTTCTGCTTCAGGAAGTCGATACGCTCTGTGACGCCGGCCAAATAATCTTGGGGACTAATGTTAGTCCCCGAGAAAGCCCGCCTCACAAAGCGCATCACTCTAGGGCGTGTATTGCCCTCCCTGAAGCAGATAAGCTTGCCGATGAGTGCTCTAGCCTCATCAATACGACGCTCGATTCTGCATTGCCATGCTGGTACAGCTGATTTTGGCCGTGTGGCTGCGTCATTATTGGGAAATTTGACGTTAGCCACACGACACGCTGCTACAGCTGCGCAATACAGAATCGAGTGGGCATCAACAAGGTCTTCGCTGCCGTCAAAATAACTTGACAGCAGCGAATCCAGAGCACACACCAACGCCATGTTTTTCTTGTGCATGGGCAAACGAGGTAATCGCGGCCTTAGTTCGGGCGGTGTAGAGCGATACTCCCGGCACGCACACTCCAAAGCACTCCTCAATTTATCACTATACTGGGTACTCACGGATATAGGCCTATCATCATCCATCCCACCAGCGCAGGGCGGTCGCGGCAAACCACTACCTAAATTTTGCGGCTGCACGACCGCACCCACTGGCGAAGCAGGCGCGACAGGACTACTCCGTGACTCGAGACGTAGTCTATCAAGCACCGTGTCATCCAACATATGATTACGCTGGATGACACGCACCTGATCCGATAGTCGCTGAGCCGTAGCATTGACAGCCGGTTCAAGCACCTGGAACAGAGAGAGCATCCGACCACGGTACGCAGTCAGGTTACTTCCCCCCTCTGTAGCCCCAAAATATGCGCGCATAACATTTTCGTTAATGGAGTGGGTCCATTTCATGCGCGCACTTCCACCGGGAGCGGGGACCCTATCAGAGGCCGATTGGCCTCGAAGTCCCAAGCCCCCCGGCGGCCGGCGACCTCCCCGCCGACGAACAGGTGGTGGCGACGTCGGCGGAGAGAAGTACTCGTCGCTCGAGCTCGACGCAACTGCCACGGCCGGTGTCACAGCGCTCACGGTGGGGCTGGATTCCGGCGGCGGCGAGGCGGAGCTGAGCGACGGGTCCGGAGGTGTTGGGCGTGCTTGACGAGCTGCGGCTCTTGTTATCATCGTCTTTATTCCATTTTATTTATATTTGAGTATCATAGTTTTGTATTTTGATTTTCGTGACATGTGTCACCGATCCCTGTTTTTATTTTCAATGGTAAAATCATTTTGTTGTATGTTATAACCGTTATAACTATTAAGGTTGTATATTTCTTGCTATTTAGATTTTTTGTACTGTTGTTATTTCAGATGTGGATTTTTTAAATATATTTATTGTATAGAAAAAACTTTGGAATATAAAATCGTGACTGATGACATTTGGGGTTGCCGCGTTATTTTTTATTATTATTATTATTATTTTAGTTGAAACTTTAGTTTCTCGGGACCCTGGGGTCCCGGTCCTTTGAAAGGCGTACGAGGGGCCGAAGCCAACTCGCAGAGGCCCCTTAAATAAAGCTTTATAATATGAAGTGAGGCACCAACCGGCGATTATCCCTATATGCACCACTCAAGTGCACCTAAGGTCAACCCCCGGATGGTGGTGGTCTATTGCAGGTCATGGAGTAAAAAAGTTATTGGACTATGGGTTTGGGTTGCTAAGATGGATTATTTATCCTAGACTATTGAAAGGCTATGGCCCCTGCCTGGCCAATGCTTGTAAACATGGATTAAAAGGCAGGGGGTGACTTGCACACTCAGTAAATGGGCCCCCGAAAACGGCCGCTAGCACATAGTGACGTAGCGACAAGGGGGCAACATATATCGAGGTGCTTGAGGAGTGGAGAGGTATTCCACGGCTATCAGGACAATCCCGGAAGTACGGTCAAGAACCCTACCAGCATCTTACTGGAAAACTTCCTTCCCCCGAGCAAATTTGCTCTTGCGAATCTCCACTCAAACCAGCCAATTAAGGCAAGAGTGAGGTGGGAGCCTTGTTCCTCGTCAGTGCTCACTCTGGCCGGCCAGTTAAGGCAAGCCAGAGATGAAGAACAAAGGGACTCCCAGGAGGTCAGGTCCACGGGGTCGCTACTGCCCGACAGCTCGCCACAAGCCCTGCGGGTTTATTATTATTATTATTATATTATACATACTTATTATTGTAGAGAACAGTGTAGATTTTCAAAGTTTGTTAAGCTCATCAACTTCAACTTTTATAATTATTATGGCAATCCACCGAATTTTCGGTGATTTCTGCCAATGTCCAGTTTGAAAATAATATTATTAATAGTGACAATACTGACAATTGTACGGTTATTAAATTATAGTGTGGAGATCATACACATGTTCTTATAACCAAGAACACGAGATGACTCCGTTAAGCTCATGAGAAGCTGTGGTTGGCCACAACTTATGAGTAAGACGAGGTGTCAAATTCAACTACAAAGTTCACTTTCTTTCAATTAAGGTCGAATTCTTGCATTAAGTTTGAAACGAAACGGTCTTTGTATACCTTTCCTACAATGATGTCATCAACTATAGAGTTTTATGTTTTGCTGTGACTTCAATTTGCTTATGTGGCAAAATATTTACATTACTTATTACAAATTATACCCTAGATGTATTGATTTGATTTTTAAAAGTCTTTATTATACACATAATAATCCTATGCTATTTACTTTGTTATGGCCAAGGCCAAAACCCAAGAAGGCCATATATATAATTGTTAAGGCCTATTTATGTATATTATATATTTACATATATTCTATTGCTGCTTATAAAATCTTGTTTATATCTTTGCACCTGCCATGTTTTGTCTCTGCCTCACTCTAAGGTAGACTGGTAGATAATGCCCAAGGCATTAAGTCCGCCATTGTGCATTGTTTTTAACATGTGCATAAAGTTTTTTAAATAAATAAATATATCGCCTTCACAAACATTAATTCTTCAAACACACGTGATTTGAGATACCATAGAAAGACAATAGCAGCTCGACAGCCGGCTGTCGCTTGGTCGTCGAAAGGCATTTAATAAAATTATTTCAATTAGATAAAATTTTCCCCTGCAGTACAGCCTACAATTATCATTAACCTCATTCTTCCCTCAGCAGCATGGCGACAATGACCGACCAGTATGGGACAACAGGGACCCTGACCCTGAAATGGGACCCTCGCAACCTGGAGATCCGCACCACGTCGGTGGAGCGTACCCTGGAGCCGCTGGTGTTGCAGGTCACCACTCTTGTCAACAGCAAGGACCGGGACGCTAAGAAGAAGAGACGTGAGTACAAACTTATTTGGTGTTTCTGGTAGCCCTATGCTAATGAGACCCTAGTAATTTGACAATGGCTGCGATCGGGAATGCTATGAAGAAGAGACATAAGTAACCTTGGCTTTTGTTAGTGTTTAAGAAAAACCAGCCCCCCTAGACAAGTGGCATTGTAGAATAGATAGCGAAAACGAATAGATTGTCAAATGTATGGAGATGTCAAATTGTTTAGCGAAAGCTTATGTCAATCCCATACATTTGATAATCTATTCGTTTTCGCTATCTATTCTACAATGCCACTTGTCTAGGCCCTCAGTGCAGCTTGGGATTGTGGAAGTCGTATAAATTCCCATGCTCCTATGTAGGCGGGAGAAGGCACACCAGGATGGTTTTAAGCTAGTAGTAGTCTGATAGAGCCCTCCTTCCGAGGATTTCCCACCCCGATAAGGACCAGTTGGACCTTAGTAATTTGACTATCAACGGCTCGGATCTATCAAGCATCTCTAATGTTAAGACGAAGAGACGGAAATTATATCTTGTACTAGCTTCTGCCCGCGGCTTCGCTCGCGTTAGAAAGAGACAAAAAGTAGCCTATGTTACTCTCCATCCCTTCAACTATCTCCTCTTAAAAAATCACGTCAATTCGTCGCTCCGTTTTGCCGTGAAAGAAAGACAAACAGACAGACAGACACACACACTTTCCCATTTATAATATTAGTATCTTGTATAGAGTTTCCACACCTCCAAGGGAATCATGAGACCCTAGTCATTCGACTGACTAGCGAGGGACCTAGCTAAGACCTGACCACAAGCGACGTAGGTATCATAACCTTGGTATGTTAGCGTAAGGGGCTTGTTGGAACCCACCTTCTTACTTAAAGACCAAGATGGTAGTAACAGAGCTGCCGAAGCACTAAAAAGTACAAAATACTGTAACTTCAAACAAAACATCCACTGGACATCCAGACGTACGGCGGGATACCACCCTTTCTTGGTTGATGTTCCTCATATCCGCACGCAGCGCTTCTCAAAATCGTTCATAAAGCGCACCGCGAAGGACGAGTGCATAGGCATCTATTGGGTGAGCTGGCTCCATCGTAGGCTCCGTCTATGCCCTCGGGCTAGTCTGGGACCAAGAGCAAGCCCATAAGAATATTAAAAAAAAAACATTTCTCTTGCAGCGGGCAAGTCCAAGCGGGCCAGCGCCCTGGTGGCTACCGTGGAGAGAGCCACGGAGATCTTCATCGAGCGAGGACAGACCATCGCCTACGAGAACCCAGAAATCACCCAGCAAATGCTCACCGCTGTCGAGGAGGTGCGGAAGGCTGGTATGTAGCTTTGGTGATATCTATTGTGTAACATGTAAAGTGTAATTTGTGGTCTACATCGCGCTAGCACAGTTTTAAGTGGTGTTAGCATTATTATACAGATTTTTTGTGTTTTATGGATATTTCATTTTGAAAATCTGTTTAAAGTAAATTTATTTGTCAGAAACATGAGTATACTCACAATGCATGTATGATACTAAGTATATTAGAGAACAAGGGCAACCGAAGGAATAAGGGTGGGTCTATCAGTAAAAGTCTGACACTCCCCGCGGCGCCCAGAACGGGAGAAATCATTTGATGATTTCCCATCCACCACCCACAAAAAAAAAAAAAAAAGAATTACAGTCATCTTTACGGCGTACAAATATTTCTTATTACACTATAATCATCAGTTATATCAACATTGATATATTGAATTCATTGTAATTATTACGAAGCCGCGGGCAGAAGCTAGTTAACTCATAATTGATACCATTCTCACCTTTTTACATTTATAGCCCAAGACTGTATGGAAGCTTATCCGTCTCCTTTTGTTCCCAATTCACAGAATCTGTGATTTTTTTTATTTATTTTTACTAGGTTCGGTGGTTTAGGCATGAAGAAGAGACAGACAGACATACAGACAGAGTTACTTTCGCATTTATTTTAGTACGGATGTTAAATAAAAAGGTGAGAATGGTATCAATTATGAGTTAACTAGCTTCTGCCCGCGGCTTCGCTCGCGTTAGAAAGAGACAAAAAGTAGCCTATGTTACTCTCCATCCCTTCAACTATCTCCACTTAAAAAATCACGTCAATCCGTCGCTCCGTTTTGCCGGGAAAGAAAGACAAACAGACAGACAGACACACTTTCCCATTTATAATATTAGTATGGATATTAGTATGGATATATTTCCAAACCATCTCTGAAATTTCTGCGAATTTTGGCAATCTGAGGGACCTAAGTAATAAGAGATATAGTAAAAGAGAGGTAATGCAACAAATTGACATTTATCAATAATAAACATTTGATTTTTGAATTGTGATGGCAAATTTGTTTAAATATAAAGTTACTTACTATATCCGTACTTAATATTATAAATGCGAAAGTAACTGTCTGTCTGTCTGTCTCTTCTTAAGGCCTAAACTACAACAGATTTAAATGGGTACAGATATAGTCTGGGACCCGAGAAAGTACATAGGATAATTTTCATCCCGGAAATCCCCCAGGAAACGTGAACAATTATTACACGCGGACGAAGTCGCGGGCAAAAGCTAGTAAATAATAAATTATTATTATATTCTTCACTCATCTTAATCTAAGACTAAATTTTATTCATATTCATATTCTTTATTGCACATAAAAAAAAAAAGTACAAACATCAGCAAAACTAAAATAAAAACTTATGTACAATGGCGAGCTTAACCCAGAAATGAGTTTTTGAAATGAAATTTTACTCAATTCTTCATTCGTCTCTGCTTTCTCCAGGCGCCGCAATGAGCCTCGCGGCCCGAGAGTTCTCGGAAGAGCCGTGCGCGTCTCAGGTGCGCTCCAGCATGGTGCGCGCGGCGCGCGGCCTGCTGTCCGCTGTGACCCGTCTGCTCATCCTCGCCGACATGGTGGACGTGCATCTGCTGCTCAACAAGCTTAATACTGTGAGTGTAGAGTACTGTCGCTTTGTAGGTTGGAGTAGGTGCGTGGAGAGAACATAAGGTGCGCGATGAGAATAATAAACAACATAAGCACAGGTCGAAACGTCAAGCCTTCCAAGGTATTTAAATAAATATTATTCGCGTTAATACCCGATGTAATAATATTATGTTGTTATAATGAAACGCGAAAGTTTAAAAGTGAGAATAATAAAGTCAGCTACGAGGTATAACTTGGTGCGGGACGGTTATAAATGGGTGTGTAACAAGTACAATTACTTGCACGTCGGGTAGGGAGTACACATTAATGAATAATAGCTTAGAGTAGGTGCGCGATGAGAACAAAAAGGTGCGCGACGGGAACAAGAAGGTCAGCTGCGAGTGTCACTAGGTTTTTGAAGAGTATAGATAGGTGTGTGAGTAGTACTTGCGCGTCGGGTACAATTCTCTGGATAACCGTGCGCGTCTCATCCTTGACGCGCCTGCTCATCCTCGCCGACATGGTGAAAGTGCATCTGCTGCTCAACAATAGTGGAGTTTAGTGGCTTTGTAGCTTAAAGTAGGCGTGTGGAGAGTAGAATTATTGCGTGATGAGTACAATTGGGTAAGCGTCGGGACTCGGGTAAAGTAAGGTGCGCGTCGAATAGATGAGCGACGGGTACAATATTAGGAACGCGACGAGTACAATAGCGCGATGAATATATAAATAGGTGTGTAACAAGTACAATTTTTTGCGTGTCGGGTCATTCTCGGAAGAGCCGTGCACGTCTCAAGTGCCTCCTCATCCTCGCCGACATGGTGGACGTGCATCTGCTGCTCAACAAGCTCAACAACAGTGTTGCAAAGCAACACACAAACAACAGCTACAAAGTCACTAAACCCCACTACACTCACAGGAGTGTAGTGGGGTTTAGTGACTTTGTAGCTTTTAGCAGGAGCGTGGCGAACAATAAGGTGCGCGATGAGAACAATAAGGTTAGCTACGAGTACAACTAGATGCGCGACGAGAACAATAAGATCAGCTACGGTTAAAACTAGGTGCATCACGAGTATAAATAGGTGTGTGACTAGTACAATTACTTTTGCGTCGGGACAATTCTCTGAAGAGCCGTGAGCACAACACTGTGAGTGAAGTCGAGTTTAGTAGCTTTGAGCAGGTGAACAACAAGTAGAAGGAGGTGCGCTACAGGTACCTTTAGGTGCGCGACGGGTACAATTAATACACAATGAGTAAAATGAGCACAAATACGTGCGTGACTGGTAATTTAGTTGTGCCATGAGTACAATTAGGTGTACGACGAGTACAATTAGGTGCACAACAGGTACAATTACACACTTTAAGTATAACTAGGTGCGCGACAAATATAACTAGGTGCACTCTGAGCATATTTAGGTGTTTTTTGAACATAATTAATGTGGTTTTATTATAGCTAGGTAGGTGTGAAGCAAAGTACCATTAAGAATCAAAATGTACCCAATTTCTAAATGTTTAATTCTTCACATTCTTAATGATTGAACATTTTATTTGCAAACAAAACATTAAGAGCTGTTTAATAGGCGAGACGACAAAAAAAAAGTAATTAGTCCGTCAGATAGATTATCCAAAAATTTTGGACACGTATTTTTTCTTTTTTCTTGTAAACGAAAAATGACAACGATACAATGCGTTGAAGTTGCGCGTGACGTCACGATCAGATACAATTTTTGCAGCACGGTGACGTCAAAAGCCCCCACTTTGGAACTTTGTTGCTCTTTATCTTTTTATTTTTTAATTATTTTAATCAAGCAAAAAATACGTGTCCTGTATTTTTGGCCAATCAACAAGACGGACTAAACAGAATGCCATTTTTTTATGCTGTCGTCATCCCTATTCATGTGTTTCGTGTCCTAGGCAAGTAAGGGTCTCCCCACATTTATCGATGCGGAATCGGCTAACACCGGCCAAAAAAGCCTTTATGTCTACGGAATACGGTTGTTACTAATACCATTTGCATCGGCTCGGCTCGGACGACGCGTCACGACGTCGGCCGACGGCGAAACGAGCCGTTTGCCTATTAGCTGATCGTATCCGTACGGCGCTGTGGTGTTACGCACTCGGCTTAAGCCGATACCGCGTCGATAAAAGTGGGGAGACCTTTACGCATAAATTGAAAGAGCCTTAAAGGAATAAGACATTTTTTTAGACACTGCTAGACAATTCCATATGCTAGGTGTATTTTTGGTCTTGCACAACTCGCTAGGAGATGATTCTGCCCATGAAAACAAACAACTTTTATTATGGAATCAACTCTGAAATCTCGAAACACTATCAGCTGTTTCGGGAGGGTATTGAACTTTTGTTAGAAACAGCTGATATTTTTTTCGCGATTTCAGAGTTGGTTCCATAATAAAAGTTGTTTGTTTTCATGGGTAGAATCCTCTAGCGGGTTGTGCAAGACCAAAAATACACCTAGTATTTTACCTTAAACGCAAAATAACCTCAAAATATTTACCCCCCCAGGTGGAAAACGATCTAGACAAGCTAAAATCAGCGTCCTCTCAATCCGAGCTCCTGGAGTCAGCGCGTCAGTTCGGTCGCTCGGCGCTGGAGCTGGCGGCGCAGGCGGCCAAGCGACAGAGAGAGCTGAAGGAGCCGCGCATGAAGGACGAGCTCGCAGCCGCCAGGGCTGTGCTGAAGAAACATTCCACCATGCTGCTCACGGCTTCCAAGGTGAGAGGTCACTAACAGGCGGCCAAGCGACAGAGAGAGCTGAAGGAGCCGCGCATGAAGGACGAGCTCGCAGCCGCCAGGGCTGTGCTGAAGAAACATTCCACCATGCTGCTCACGGCTTCCAAGGTGAGAGGTCACTAACAGGCGGCCAAGCGACAGAGAGAGCTGAAGGAGCCGCGCATGAAGGACGAGCTCGCAGCCGCCAGGGCTGTGCTGAAGAAACATTCCACCATGCTGCTCACGGCTTCCAAGGTGAGAGGTCACTAACAGGCGGCCAAGCGACAGAGAGAGCTGAAGGAGCCGCGCATGAAGGACGAGCTCGCAGCCGCCAGGGCTGTGCTGAAGAAACATTCCACCATGCTGCTCACGGCTTCCAAGGTGAGAGGTCACTAACAGGCGGCCAAGCGACAGAGAGAGCTGAAGGAGCCGCGCATGAAGGACGAGCTCGCAGCCGCCAGGGCTGTGCTGAAGAAACATTCCACCATGCTGCTCACGGCTTCCAAGGTGAGAGGTCACTAACAGGCGGCCAAGCGACAGAGAGAGCTGAAGGAGCCGCGCATGAAGGACGAGCTCGCAGCCGCCAGGGCTGTGCTGAAGAAACATTCCACCATGCTGCTCACGGCTTCCAAGGTGAGAGGTCACTAACAGGTCATTTTTTTGAGTTCCAAGGTCAAGGTCATTTTACAAGGTCAAGCTCAAAAAGAGACCATCAAGGTAAGTTAAACACAGCCACGGTCAAGGTCACTAATAGAGACTTCCAAGGTCGAGGTGAGACTGTCAAGTTCAGTAAAAGACTTCCAAGGTCAAAGAGGATTTTCAAGGCCAAAATCATAAAAGAAGATATGTCGAGTCATAAAAACGGTCTTCCGAGGTCAAGATCATATAGTTTTAAGTTCAATGGAAAACTTTGCGATTGGTATGGTTTGTCGACCAGGCCAGTTGAGTGAACCACATCCATACCACAGATAAAACAACAAAATGACAGTGATCATAAGGGTGAATTTCGCGTGGCAGTAATATGACACCGACAATAATGACAGCTGTCAGGTTGACATTTCGCCCGACCACCAGGTTAGGTGGCAACGTTAAATAACAAACAGAACGAGAACCGCTTACGTTCGAAGTTCAAGTTATTTTTCTGCTTAATTTTTTTTATTCCCAGTTTTTAAGCTTAACAATGGCGCCGATTCTCTTATTCACAAACTAGACTAAATTTAAGTTAAGTGCATCTTTCTCTTTCAATTTTATTAAGAAAAGGACAGAAGATAATATTAGTTAAGTCCTATCAAAATAAGACACTCCATAGATAATTTAAACGCGATCAAAAACATGGCGCCTAAAAATACGTCAATTTTCTTCAAGCGCTGTCTAATTTGACAGGATTAAACTAAAATGTATCTTATGTCCTTTTCTTTAAGAAATTGAAAGAGAAAGATGCACTTAACTTAAATTTACGTTAGTTTGTGCACAAGAGAATCGGCACCATTGTTAATTATTTTTGAAAAATCCATTAATGACCTTAAAATCCTATTCTCACAGGTATACGTCCGTCACCCAGAGCTGGCGGCCGCTAAGGCGAACCGTGACTACGTGCTGAGAGCGGTGTGCTGCGCTGTCGACAGCATCTCCTGCGTCGCCAAGGGACAACCTATACCGTGTGTCGGTGAGTTCATTCATATATACTAGCTGTCCTCCGCGTTATATCAGATTTTTGGTTACTAAAAAAAGAAGATAAAAAGTATTCTATGTCCGTCCCCTGGTCCTAAGCTACCTCCTCACCTATTTTCAGCTAAATCGGTTCTGCCGTTCTTGAGTTATACAATGTGTAACTAACACGACTTTCTTTTATATATATAGACTAGCTTTTGCCCGCGGCTTCGCTCGCGTTAGAAAGAGACAAAAAGTAGCCTATGTTATTCTCCAACCCCTCAACTATCTCCACTTAAAAATTCACGTCAATCCGTCGCTCCGTTTTGCCGTGAAAGAAAGACAAACATACAGACAGACACACTTTCATAATACATCCATACTAATATTATAAATGGGAAAGTGTGTCTGTCTGTCTGTTTGTCTTTCTTTCACGGCAAAACGGAGCGACGAATTGACGTGATTTTTTAAGTGCAGATAGTTGAAAGGATGGAGAGTAACATAGGCTACTTTTTGTCTCTTTCTAACGCGAGCGAAGCCGCGGGCAGAAGCTAGTTTATAATATTAGTATGGATAAATATCTGTCCTAAAATATTTGCTATACGTGGCTAATTGGTCATAATAAATATATAAATATTTTAGGACTCACACATAACCATATAACTACAAGCTAGGCAGAGCTATGGTAATCATACCACTGATATACATACATAAATGTAAGTATTATACTAAGATCTTGAACAAAAGCCAATATGTCATGATGCCCTTGACGTATCCGGATAAGTAGCTTTAGTTGCTTTTGAAAATGGAGGATCCTCCGATCAAAAGGGTCATCTACTGCCCCGTGTTGATAAGTAATAAGTGTAATTTAAAAATTTCGCCAAATTCCCTTCCTAAATCCCCTCAAATTAATAAGATCGCGACTGTAGCCAATAAAACCGTTGATAAATTCGCAACGGCTGATTTTTTATGATAAATATCCAAGAGATACCGCTAGATGACCTACTTTCAAATACGCGTATCCGCGTACAAGTCGGTTTTTTAGGTTGGTTTCTTTCGTGTGAGAGCTACTTGGCCACACAGACAAACAGACAGACAAACAAACAAACTTAACATATTGCTTCGAACCGTGACTATGTGCTGAGTGCGGTGTGCTGTGCTGTCGACAGCATCTCCTGTGTCGCCAAGGGACAACCTATACCTTGTGTCGGTGAGTTGAGTCCCCTCCGTCATTACGCAATAAACAAAATGGCGGCGGAAATTTCACTACTATACCAAAAAGAAAAACGTACGAGCATCCATACTAATATTATAAATGGGAAAGTGTGTCTGTCTGTATGTTTGTCTTTCTTTTACGGCAAAACGGAGCGACGAATTGACGTGATTTTTTAAGTGGAGATAGTTGAAGGGATGGAGAGTAACATTGGCTACTTTTTATCTCTTTCTAACGCGAGCGCAGCCGCGGGCAAAAGCTAAAAAAATATAAAATTTTATTATTTTAAATTGTAGGAAATTTATCCAAGAACTTAAATAACCAAACTTGTTCATACAAAAGTAGTCTGTAAGTAATAAAAATAAGGACTATAATGAAATAGGATACCCCGACAGCCGGCTGTCGGTTGGGTGCCAAGGGGACACCATGTTAAGTAAGACGAGGGACATATTGCAGGAGACTATTCAATATTTGACTCTTGACAAGAACGCTAGATACTCATCGAAAGAAGTACGGATCATAACTTCTTCACTCTCTTATCATAGGTTAGTGACGCATCATCATCTCCCTAGCCTTTTCCCAACTATGTTGGTGTCGGCTTCCAGTCTAACCGGATTCAGCTGGATACCAGTGTTTTACGTGAAGCGACTGACTGACTGACCCGTAACGACTGACAAAGTTCTACGAATGACAACCGGGACCTACGACTTTACGTGCTTTCCGAGGCACGGTATGACATTGGTACTTGCCCGGATTCGAATCCACAACTTCTTGCTTGAGAGGCGGACGCTTTAACCAATGGGCTCTCACATCAAGTATATAAATTAATATCTAAGGACCAATTGTATACTTATCACACAAAGATTTGTCCTGGTTTGGAATCGAACCTTCTAGCTTAGTATTCAGGGTCTCATCACTATACTTAAGCCAAATTCGATAAAGAATATAGGTAAACAAACAATTGCTTGGTTTTTAGAAAAAACGAGGTAAAATGCATGTTATTTGAGTGACTCTAGTGAAATAAATCCACAGGCCAGGTCAAATAGCTGTATTGAAGTTAGAATGAAAAAAACATATATTATATGTAATATGCTTTATTTTCTCTTTCTAGGTGGCAATCGTCCCGTAGAAGGTCCCGGAGAATTGGCTCAAGCGCTCGACGACTTTGATGTAAGTATTTATAACATTCTTGATACACTAACACACACTCTTTATTTCCTCGTTGAATGACGAATACATTGAACTCATAATTACATCGATAGTTTAATTCTACAATGAATGATGTAACCTTGTAATCTATTGATTTTAAAAGAGTGTCCATGGAGTTTCTTGCTCGCTCTTCTCCATGAGACCTACTCCTTGGAACGAGCAACTAGCTTCATTTTTCTGACAGACTTACACCTTGACGATTCAAAAGTACCTGTAAATGGTTTATTTGAATAAAATAGTTTGAGTTTAGAATAGAATAGGTTAGAATAGAATGGAATTTTATTTTGCTATTATGGGTAATACATATAGATTTAGCCCAGCCACATTTTGCCAATCGGCATGCAAACATTTGAAATTATTTATAACATTATTATCACACTTATTTAGATCAATTTGTAAATTACTATTATAAAAATTCTTAAATAATCATATTAAAAATATAATTATGTTTGTATTAAAAGGAAAATATAGGTCAGTATCATAAGATGATCATGTCACTATACATATGTCTATTTTTATTTTATTTTATTCGGGAAAAAAAACGATATTACATTACATATTACACTTATCAGTAACTTACATAGAACTTAAGTAAATGTAATAACTACAACATTTTCCACATATTAATGTCATACCATTATCATTACATCAATTGTCATACCATTATCATTACATCAATTAACATGTCATTAAAATTATCATCATTTATTTATTTTTATACACATTATTTACATTTTTAAATATTATTATAAAAAAAAACAAAAACATTGAAAAATATAAAAAAAAAAAATTATCATTATTATTACAATTCCAAAATCTAAACGTAACGTTTGAATTATTTTATCAGATCGAAAGCTAATGACCCCTTCAACGACCAAGCGACAGCCAGCTGTCACGCTGCTATTGTCTTTCTGTTTACGTGTGTTCGTTTAAAGAATGTTTTTTCCTTTCCAGGAGCGTATGGTAATGGAGCCTCTCGCATACTCGGAACTCCGCACGCGACCTTCTCTAGAAGAGAGGCTGGAGTCCATCATCTCTGGAGCTGCTCTCATGGCTGATAGCTCTTGTACCAGGTACTGTACCATATAGTTTAGATAATCAAGAAAGAAAGAAGAAAGGAGTAGGGTCTACACTTTATAGGAGACTAGCTTCTGCCCGCGGCTTCGCTCGCGTTAGAAAGAGACAAAAAGTAGCCTATGTTACTCTCCATCCCTTCAACTATCTCCTCTTAAAAAATCACGTCAATTCGTCGCTCCGTTTTGCCGTGAAAGAAAGACAAACAGACAGACAGACACACTTTCCCATTTATAATATTAGTATGGATGGGCGGGAAAATGGAAAGCTCACGTTGGAGATATTAGGAGAAAACGGGGGGAGTTCGATTTGAGGTGCTTTAGAGAAATAGGGGGAAGGTTGCTTTAGAGAAAAGGTGAAGGTTACTTTAGAGAAAAGAAGGAGTATACTTTAGAGAAATGGGGGAGGTTACTTTAGAGTAAATAGGAAGATTACTTCAGAGAAATAGGGAGAAGGTTACTTAGGAAGGGAAAAAGGGGTAATTCAATTTGGAGAAAGGGGGGGGGGGTACTTTATAGAAATGGGGGTGATACTTTAGAGACATAGGAGGGGGTTGATTTAGAGAAATAGGGGGGAGGTTACTTTAGAGAAAAGAGGGAGGTTGCTTCAAAGAAAATTTGGGGAGGTTGAATTAGTAGAAAGAGGAGGAAGTTTACTTCAGAGATAAGGAGGGAGTTCATTTCAAAAAGGTGTACTTTTACCCACCATTGTCCCTGTTACTATGAGCTTCGCATTCGTCCCTCTCTAGAAGAGAGGCTGGAGTCTATCATCTCTGGAGCTGCTCTCATGGCCGACAGCTCTTGTACCAGGTATCATCATCATCACCATCTCCCTAGCCTTTTCCCAACTATGTTGGGGTCGGCTTCCAGTCTAACCGGATTTACTTTGTAGAAAAGGGGGAGCGTCCCACAAAATGAATTGTCGAATAATATTTTTTTGTACATTTAAAAATAAATTTATTGTTACAGAGACGAGCGCCGCGAGCGCATCGTGGCGGAATGTAACGCAGTGAGACAGGCGTTACAAGATCTGCTGCACGAGTATATGGCCAATGTAAGTGAACTATTACTTATAGATAGACTAGCTTTTGCCCGCGGCTTCGCTCGCGTTAGAAAGAGACAAAAAGTAGCCTATGTTACTCTCCATCCCTTTAACTATCTCCACTTAAAAAATCACGTCAATCCGTCGCTCCGTTTTGCCGTGAAAGAAAGACAAACAGACAGACACACTTTCCCATTTATAATATTAGTATGGATTTTATGCACCTATATTCTGAACATACAAGGTGAATTTTTAGTCCTGCACAACCCGCTAGGAGATGATTCTACCCATGAAAACAAACAACTTTTATTATGAAACCAACTCAATTCAATGCCCTCTCGACCGTAAAGTAGACCAAGTTGGTTTGATTACAAAAGTTGTTTGTTTTTATGGGTAGAATCATCTCCTAGCGGGTTATCACGACCAAAAATACACTTTGTATTTATCTCTTTTATTTCTTAAAATCATGTCATCCTACTTTGACGTCTAATAGAGATGACGACAACATTATAAAAATGGCATTCTGTTTAGTCCGTCTGATAGATCGGCCAAAAAAACGGGACACGTATTTTTTGCTTGATCAAATTAATAAAAAAATACAAAGATAAAGAGCAACAAAGTTCCGGAGTGGGGACTTTTGACGTCACCGTCCTGCAAAATATGTATCTGATCGTGACGTCGTCGTCGTCATTTTTCGTTTTCGTGAAAAATAAAATTAATGTTTCCAAATTTTTTTGATAATCTTACTGATGGACTAATTACTTTTTTTTCGTCGTCTCGCCTATTGTATGTGTGTGTTAGTGTGCAGTTATTAAAGATGAATATCATTTAAATAACCTATCTACACCTTCATTTTTATAATATAACTAGCTTTTGCCTGCGGCTTCGCTCGCATTAGAAAGAGACAAAAAGTAGCCTATGTTACTCTCCATCCCTTCAACTATCTCCACTTAAAAAATCACGTCAATTCGTCGCTCCGTTTTGCCGTTAAAGAAAGACAAACAGACAGACAGACAGACACACTTTCCCATATATAATATTGATTATTGTAACTATAATCCTCATGACTCCCCCAGTCGTCCACGCAAGGCAAGCCGGAGCAGTCCGGCAGCCTGGAGCGCGCCATCGAGAACATGTGTCGGAAGACCCGCGACCTGAGGAGACAGCTCAGGAAGGCCGTCGTCGACCACGTGTCCGACAGGTATGTCATGTTCTCAGTGTATCTCAAAGCAAGCCAGTAATTAAATATAAAATATCAGCTTTTGCCCGCGACTTCGCTCGCGTTAAAAAGAGACAAAAGCTTTTTCAAAAAAAAAAATTGTCTTTCGTCGCTTCTCAAAAAGAAACAAAATGTTTTTTTTACTAATAACATAAAAATAATTAAAATTTCGAAGGTCACACAAATGGAAAAGAAGACATCGAAATTTTAGTAATTTTATACTTTTTAGTGCGGAGTATTGGACTCGGCCTGACTGTGTATTACAGTAACATTCAAAGTTATTTATTTTTAAAATACTTACAGTCTTATAAAACTAAAAAAGATAAGTATTTAAAATCCTCAATACGTGTAATCAGGTAAAGCAAACATATCATTAATGTATGAGTCGTTTTTTTTTCTTGAATTATTCATCAAAATCCGTTTATATTCGGCGGAAATATCGGTGAACATACATACGAATTGCGAACCTCCTCTTTTTTTGAAGTCGGTTAAAAAGTAGTCCATATCACTCTCTATCCCTTCAACTATCTCCACTTAAAAACACCTCAATTCGTCGCGCCGTTTTGCCGTGAAAGACGGACAAACAGACACTTTGCCATTTATAATACTATAGTCTGTTTTTTTTTTTAACAAACGTGTTCCCAAAATTTTGTCCGCGTTACTATTGGTCCACAATCAGCATAAGTGTTATTATTGGTGTTAAAAGCGTTGGCTCCGCCTCGACTAATTTCCCATCTCTCTCTGTCAATAAAGAGATCTACTCAGTACTCGTTTGTTAAAAAAAAATAGACAGTATGGATTAACGCATAGTTTATTACAAACCCACACATTAGCTTGATTTAGTCGAAAAAAAAAGTACAGTTAAATTCAAGTCTACTTAAAAAAATACCTCAGTGTAACAGACATGTCAATGCCTCTTGTTACAGTTTCCTGGAGACAAACGTGCCTCTGCTGGTGCTGATGGAGGCAGCTCGCAACGGGAATGAGAAGGAAGTCGAGGAATATGCCCTGGTCTTCACTGAACACGCCAATAAACTTGTGGAGGTATGTATTGTTTACAATGGTTTTTTTTTGGTGAGTCGGAAATCATCAAATGACTGCTCCCGTCCTGGGTGCGGCGGGAGGGCGTGTCAGACTTTTACTGACTAAAACCCACTCATGTTCCTTCGGTTGCCCTTTATGTTCCAGGGTCACGGTAACTATTATAAACATTCCGCAACGCAGGATTGTTTACAATGGTGCCGACTCTCTTATTCACAAACTAACGTAAATTTAAGTTAAGTGCATCTTTCTCTTTCCATTTCACTAAGAAAAGGACAGAAGATAAAATATTAGTTAAGTCCTGTCAAATTTAGACACTTTATAGATAATTTTGACGCGATTTTAGACATGGCGACTAAAAGTACGTCGATTGACTCCAGGCGCTGTCTAATTTGACAGGATTAAACTAAAATGTATCTTCTGTCCTTTTCTTTAAGAAATGGAAAGAGAAAGATGCATTTAATTTTAATTTAGTTAAGTTTGTGAACAAGAGAATCAGCTCCAATATCGCCCTATTATTTCGAAAGTTGAACTTTCTTGGCCCATGTCGAATAAATAAGCGTATAGGTAGTTTATTATCAGTTGGCCGAGTTTTATCCCTAGATATTTAGCGCCTTACTAATAAACGCTGCATAAAGTTATGACAGGTTTATACGTCAAAAAATGTATGGTTACACAGGCTTTATTCATGGCATAACTTTACACAGTGATTATTAGTAAGGGCGTTAAAATTTAAGGTATAACTTAAATAATGATAATACGGTATTTGACACCGTTATCAATTGACGTACTTTTTATGAGCTGTCAAAACGCAATTCTCCAAAAGATTTTATATGGCAATGGCAACTTATGACGTCACTAAAATAACAACTCAGTTGACTATCTATTTATTGATTACAAAGCATCTAAAAATCTAATTTTACGATAAATTGAAAATGGACCGAATTTATTGGGCTGAAATTAAAAGAGGTTTTATAGAAATTGTGTGTAACATTGAATATAATAATAATAATAAATATATTAGGACAACTCACACACGGTTATCTGATCCCAAGTTAAGCTCTGCTTAGAGCTTGTGTTATGGTAACCAGACAACTGATATACATACTTATATAATTTATAAATACATACATATTATAGATAAATTACACCCAGACACAGAACAAACAATCATGCTCATCACACAAAGTTTGTCCTGGGTGGGAATCGAACCCACGACCTCCGGCTTAGCAGTCAGGGTCACTCACCACTACACCAACAGGCCCCACATTGGTAATGAAGTGAAATACCCCATTTTTAGAAGTATGTTTATCAGTTGTCTGGTTACCATAGTACAAGCTCTGCTTAGCTTGGGATCTGATGGCCGTGTGTGACTTGTTCTAAGATATTTGTAATAAGAGCTCCTTAAGATATTTAATTCAATGTATAACTAAAATAATGATAATAATGTTTGTTCCAGGTGGCTAACCTAGTCTGTTCGATGTCCAACAACGAAGACGGCGTGAAGATGGTCCGACACGCCGCTGAACATATCGAGGCTTTGTGTCCACAAGTAAGTTGTTATTTATTTATTTATTAAAACTTTATGCACAAAGAAAAACATTGTACAATGGCGGACTTAATGCCTAAGGCATTTATTTGTTATATCTTTATATATATAATTCTTCTGTGAGTGTGTATGTCATTGAACTCCTCCTAAACGACTGGACCGATTTTGATGAAATTTTTTGTGTGTGTTCAAGGGGATCTGGGAATGGTTTAGATTCACAAATCAACCCGGCAGATGGCGCTGATTGCTTGAAAGCATGTAATCTCGAAAACGGCCCTAACGATTTCGCTGAAATTTGATATCTCGGGGTTTTCGGGGAAGAGAAATCGATCTACATATCATATGCAGGACAACGTCTTTTGGGTCCGCTAGTTTATTGTAAGATTCTAACGAAAAATGGGTTATACTATGTGTATTTTTGGTCTTGCACAACCCGCTAGGAGATGATTCTGGCCCCTCCCAGAATCAGTATTTGTTAAATGGAATGGAACGCATAGTTAATATAGACAATGTATAAATGAGACAAAAATATGATAGTGTTGTTTCCTTCTTGTTTTTTTTACAAAAAACTGTCATGGCGAAAATATACGTGTAATTGTAATGTGTTTGTGCGTCTCAGTAAAATAGAATACTTTAAGAATATTAAGTACTAGCCTTTGCCCGCGACTTCGTCGTGGAATAAAAGTTCCCGTTCCCGGGGGTTTTCCAGGATGAAAACTATCCTATGTCCTTTCTCGGGTCCCAGACTATATCTGTACCAATTTTTATTCTAATCGACGAGAAGAGACAGGCAGACAGACAGAGTTACTTTCGCATTTATAATATTAGTACGGATTAAAAAGGTTGAAAACTCTCATATCGCGATGTAGGATGTCAGTTGTAGTTCAAGTGTTCGGCGATAGATGTCGCCACAAAGTACATGATCTAATTTAAATCTAAATTTACTCTCTTAAGGTAATAAACTCAGCCCGAGTGCTAGCCGCTCGTCCACGTTCCCGCGTCGCACAAGAAAACGCCGCGGCTTTTGCCCGCGCCTGGGAGAACGCTGTGAAGTTATTAACTGACGCCGTCGACGATATCACCACTATTGACGACTTCCTGGCCGTTAGCGGTGAGTTAATGAAGTGTTAGACAGTTATTGTAATGTTAATGTTGTGTTAGGGTGAGTTATTGAAGTATTAGGGAGTTATTTGAGTGTTATCGTAAGTTATTGAAGTATTGGAGAGTTATTGGAGTGTTAATGTAGTGCTGGTGTGAGTTATTGAATTATTAGAGAGTTGTTAGTGTTAATGTAGTGTTAGGATGAGTTATTGAAGTATTGAGACAGTTATTGGAGTGTAAATACGAGTTAGTGAAGTGTAATGTAATGTAGTAATGCAGTAATGTACAATCCCAGTGGATTTGCGTTAACGCGTCGCTTTCGCCCGCGCCTGGGAGAACGCCTTAAAGTTGTTAACTGACGCCGTCGACGATATCACCACTATTGACGACTTTCTGGCTGTTAGCGGTGAGTTATTGAAATATTAGAGAGTTATTGGAGTGTTAGCGGTGAGTTATTGAAATATTAGAGAGTTATTGGAGTGTTAGCGGTGAGTTATTGAAATATTAGGGAGTTATTGGAGTGTTAGCGGATATCAGAGAGATATTGGAGTGTTAGCGGTGAGTTATTGAAATATTAGAGAGTTATTGGAGTGTTAGCGGTGAGTTATTGAAATATAAGAGAGTTATTGGAGTGTTAGCGGTGAGTTATTGAAATATTAGAGAGTTATTGGAGTGTTAGCGGTGAGTTATTGAAATATTAGGGAATTATTGGAGTGTTAGCGGTGAGTTATTGAAATATAAGAGAGTTATTGGAGTGCTAGCGGTGAGTTATTGAAATATTAGGGAGTTATTGGAGTGTTAGCGGATATCAGAGAGATATTGGAGTGTTAGCGGTGAGTTATTGAAATATTATAGAGTTATTGGAGTGTTAGCGGATATCAGAGAGATATTGGAGTGTTAGCGGTGAGTTATTGAAATATTAGAGAGTTATTGGAGTGTTAGCGGTGAGTTATTGAAATATTATAGAGTTATTGGAGTGTTAGCGGATATCAGAGAGATATTGGAGTGTTAGCGGTGAGTTATTGAAATATTATAGAGTTATTGGAGTGTTAGCGGATATCAGAGAGATATTGGAGTGTTAGCGGTGAGTTATTGAAATATTATAGAGTTATTGGAGTGTTAGCGGTGAGTTATTGAAATATTATAGAGTTATTGGAGTGTTAGCGGATATCAGAGAGATATTGGAGTGTTAGCGGTGAGTTATTGAAATATTATAGAGTTATTGGAGTGTTAGCGGATATCAGAGAGATATTGGAGTGTTAGCGGTGAGTTATTGAAATATTAGAGAGTTATTGGTGTGTTAGCGGTGAGTAATTGAAATATTAGAGAGTTATTGGAGTGTTAGCGGTGAGTTATTGAAATATTAGAGTTATTGGAGTGTTAATGTAAGTTATTGGAATGTCAATGCGAGTTAGTGAAGTATTAATGCCAATAATGTAAAAAATCCTGTAATTTCTGTAGGGTCTGCTAGTATTTGTACATATATAATATCATCCTCATCCGTTTCCTTTTCTTCAAAAAATATCCTCATCCTCATCCGCATCCTCAAGATTTGTGCTTGAAACTCCCTCTTCCTCCTCCTTTTCCTCATAATCACTTCCTCAACAACCCTAACCGGCACCATTACCATCGACATCGATCATCAAATTATCTCTATTTATGCATGTAATTTAAGTTGATAAAAGTTTGTAAGCTTTCTTTGTAATTAAATAAATAACCACAAGTCGTTCCGCAGAGAACCACATCCTGGAGGACGTAAATAAATGCGTGGTGGCGCTGCAGGAGGGAGACCCCGACTCTCTCGAGAGGACCGCCGGAGCCATCAGAGGACGGGCCTCCAGGTAACTTATTATACATTCTGTTAACATACATAATGAAGTGGAAAACATATTTTTTTCTTACTCCTCCGCTGTTATTTTCTGATTAATTTCGTTGCGGGATCCAAGACAGTTGAATCGTTTCTCCGGGACTCGTCGAGCTTCATTGCTCGGCGCTTTTCTGGCGGACTCCACTGTTGATTCTGGCTTTCAGGAGTTGTAGTGGTTGGGAATAGTGTGGTGGGATTGTCCCAATTCCCCATAAATGGTCCAAATTTGAAAATGCCAAAAAAAATATTCTTTTGGATCTTGTTCTTGTAAACATTTTGTATTATGACACCAAAACTGTGGGACCCTGCCCCTGTTTTATTTAAGTTCGAAGTCACCCATATATTAAGTGAAATAAATTGCTAGAAGACTTATGTGCTTTATTGGATAACTAGCTTTTGCCCGCGACGTCGTCCGCGTGGATTAATAGTTCCCGTTCCCGGGGGATTTCTGGGATGAAAACTATCCTATGTCCTTTCGCGGGTCCCAGACTATATCTGTACCAAATTTAATTTAAATCGGTTCAGTGGTTTAGACGTGAAGAAGAGACAGACAGACAGAGTTACTTTCGCATTTATAATATTAGTACGGATGATGTAGAATACCCTATTTTTCACTACACTCTGAATTCAAAGAAACACACACTTTTCTCTGAAATAACTATTTGTTCTTAGGGTTTTTTTTGGGGAGTGGGACATCATCAAATTACTTCTCCCGTCCTGGGTGCGGCGGGCGGGCGTGTCAGACTTTTACTGACTAAAACCCACTCATGTTCCTTCGGTTGAACTCTACTATTTTAACCTTATTAGAATCATCACTACATAGTATAAAACAAAGTCGCTATCCGCCGTCTGTCTGTCCCTATGCTTAGATCTTTAAAAATACGCAACGGATTTTGATGCGGTTTTTTTTTAATAGATAAAGTGATTCTTAAGGAAGGTTTTTGATTTTGAAGATTTGTAACACCCTTGCGAAGCTGAGGCGGGTCGCTAGTAAAAAACCATTGTTTGCCAACAGAGTATGCTCAGTGGTGACTCAGGAGATGGATAACTACGAGCCGTGTATCTACACCAAGCGAGTCTTGGAAGCTGTCACCGTACTGAGAGACCAAGGTAAGTGCATGTGTTCTTAGTGGTTTTTTTTTATGACATAATTATGGGCTTGCTCTTGGTCCCAGACTAGCCCGAGGGCATAGACGGGGCCTATGATGGAGCGAGCTTACCCAAAAAATGCCTATGCACTCGTCTCTTGTTAATTATGTCTTCTTGCAGGCCAATAAATAAATATACTGGGACAACTCACACACCGTCATCTGATCACAAGTTAAGCTCTGCTTAGAGCTTGTGTTATGGTAACCAGACAACTGATATACATACTTATATAATTTATAAATACATACATGTTATAGATAAATTACACCCAGACACAGAACAAACAATCATGCAAATAATAAAATTAAAAATAATAAGCAAATAATGTAATTCTAAGGCCCGTATATAGACGTCACTCAACTCCGGGACGCTCTCAAGTCTCTTGCTGTCCTTGTCATTCTAAAGGGAAAAAATAAGGACAGCAATAAACTTGAGAGCGTCTCAGAATTGAGTGACGTCTATTAATACGGGCCTAAGGGATGTATCTACTTTTTAATGAAACCCTACCCTCATTTATGTTAATAATGTTGAAGCTGGGACAAATCAACAGTAAAAAATAAAAAATATTTTTAGACTTATGGGTACTAGCTTTTGTCCGCGACTTTGTCGGCGTAGAATAATACTTCCCGTTATGGTTATGCACACAAATAAAACACATATTTAAGTAATATTCCTATCACAACAATTTTATTTCATAAAAAATAACATAAGTACAAAAACGAGTATTTTAATTGTTCTTATAAACTAATAACTTTGCTTACTCTCTCATTTATAAAAAATAACATTGCCCGATTCTTTAACAAACCGTCATTTTAAAGCAACTGTATTTATTAATAAATAAGAGAGCCTTTACAAAAAAACTTTTTATTCACAACATATCTATTACTAAAATATTTATAAACATGTTGCGCCATCTATTGCCGAACACGTGAACTACAACTGACATGCTACATCGCGCTATCAGAATTCGACGCAACATTTGCGGTCGGGCCTAAACCACAATAGAAAGACAATAGCAGCGCGACAGCCGGCAGTCGCGTCGAAAGGTTTAACTGATTAGAAAGTCTGACCAGTCTAATTAAGGAGTATCGTGTCGCCCAGTTACTGGGTTGTGTAGGTCTGATAGGCAGTCGCTTCACGTAAAACACTGGTATCCAGCTGAATCCGGTTAGGCTGGAAGCCGACTCCAACATAGTTGGGAAAGGGCTAGGGAGATGGACTAACACCCCCGTCCGGAGCCCTATCCTACGACCAAGGGCCCTAGTCTGCTATTACAATCGTGTCTCAATGATCGATTTTTGACGTGTAACGTCAAACTTTTGACACATTTCCCATATACAAACTGTCAAAGTGGTCAAATATCCGGACGATGACAAGTCATTGAGACACGATTGTAATAGAACTAGGGCCCCTGGTCGTAGGATATCCCTTTTATGGGGGTATGAGGAACAGAGTGTAAAGTCCCTCACCCTCCATTGAAAAGGGAGGATCCTCCGACCAGACGGATGTCGTGTCGGCTAAGCCCAACAGTCATAACTCCCGACGAATTCTAATAGCGCGATGTAGGATACCAGTCGTTGACATGTTAGGCGATAGATGTCGCTACAAGTCTATGAATATTTTAGAATAGGTGAGACGACGAAAAAAAAAAATAATTAGTCCGTCAGATAGATTATCAAAAAATTTTTTTACACGTATTTTTTCTTTTTTCTCATAAACGAAGAATGACGAAGATACAGTGCGTTAAAGTTGCGCATGACGTCACGATCAGATACATATTTTGCAGGACGGTGACGTCAAAAGCCCCCACTCCGGAACTTTGTTGCTTTTTATCTTTGTATTTTTTTTATTATTTTGATGAAGCAAAAAATACGTGTCCCGTATTTTTGGCCGATCTATCAGACGGACTAAACAGAATGGCATTTTTTTTATGTTGTCGTCATCCCTATTGTATTAGATGATTTGTGAGTTAAATATTTTTATTATGTTTAGTTTTACTCTTCTTTGGGAGGGTGATCCCTGATGTATTGCAGAGCGCGGAGAATGTAGTCTGGGATCGGGGGCGAGGTTGGGATGTGGGATCCCTGGAATAAAAAAAAAACATGTTTTAAAATCGCCTCATTATGATTTTTATTTAGAAAGGTGTTTTGCGCAGTACAATATAAACCTACTAGCTTTTGCCCGCGGCTTCGCTGTATGTCTGTAAACTAGGGATCAACAGAATAACTATTTTCATCACAAAATTTTGATAAAACATCCATACTAATATTGTAAATGGGAAAGTGTGTCTGTCTGTCTGTATGTTTGTCTTTCTTTCACGGCAAAACGGAGCGATGAATTGACGTGATTTTTTGAGTGGAGATAGTTGAAGGGATGTAGAGTAACATAAGGCTACTTTTTGTCTCTTTCTAACGCGAGCGAAGCCGCGGGCAAAAGCTAGTATAAAATAAATAAATAAATATCTTGGGACCACTCACACACGGCCAGCTGACCCCGAACTAAGCATAGCTTGTACTATGGTAACCAGACAACTGATAAACATACTTGTCACTTAAACTTGACAGGTGATGTCATTCATACGTGACACAAGTACAAAATGTTTAACATATTGTCGGAGTCATCTCGTGTTCTTGGTTATAAGAACACGTGTATGATCTCCATACTATAATTTAATAACCGTACAATTGTCATTTAAACTGAAATATTGTTTTCAAACTGGACATTGGCAGAAATCACCGAAAATTCGGTGGATTGCCATAATATATAGAAAAGTTGAAGTTGAACATATTGTCAGCCCCTTGGGCTACTTAAGCATCGCGCTTTCTGCCACAGCTGGCGACAGGGCTGGCGCTCGCTTGTCACGTATACATGACAACGTTTGAATGTTCAGCATATATTACAATATATTATAATATATATACAGTAACATATTATGTTACCCACTTACTTGTCACGTATGCGTGACACGGTCGGTCACCTATACGTGACAAACGTACAAAATGTTAACATATAGTGTACCTGTGGCTGGTATCCATTCTCATCAGCTACATACGACAGCTGCACAACTTCTCCATCGGGAGAAGGCCAGCTTGCGGCCCCTTGTACTACTTGAGCGGCATCCTCCTATAAACAAAGAGAGCGTCACTTTTCTGACTGACCGACCGACTCTTTGACAATTCATAAGTGCCTGTAAATGGTCTAAGTGAAATATAAAAAAAAAAAAAAAAACTTTATTGTCGCCAGTTAATACATTCGTTATGGAATATTACATATGCGTCGTATTAATATATTGCACAAAAGGTACTGCTACTGATACCCAAACTAAGCTTAAGCTTGTATTTTGGGTAACAGTGTTCAGCCGCAGGAAGTATCACGTCATAAAATACGAAACATACATTAGTGTGTCGCTGCAGTAGGCTTAAATGTTCTTACTACTTTTCTTAATCTACTTACTTACTTAAACAATTTAACGTATATGTGTCTTTTGGTGTGTGTGTATGTGTAATGTGAGAGTATGTGTATAATGTGAGTGAGTGAGTGTAAGAGTTTGAATTTGAATTTGAATAATTATGTCTTGAATTTTGAATTTTTTGAGGGTTTTCCACTCCGAAACAACAATATTCGTATAACTTACGGAACCCGCGTTCTTGAGTGAACCGGTCTGGCTGGCTGTGATGCCGTTGTCTGTCTCATACGCGTACTGGTACTGACCCTCGGCACCGACGTCTGAAATAAAAGACAAATAAATAAAAACCATTTTTTTTTGGGGAATGGGAAATCATCATATGACTGCTCCCGTCCTGGATGCGGCGGGAGGGCGTGTCAGACTCTTACTGACTAAAACCCACTCATGTTCCTTCGGTTGCCCTTTATGTTCCGGGGTCATGGTAACTGTTATAAACATTCCGCAACCACATAAATAAATATTCTGGGACTCACACACGGTAATCTGATCCCAAACTAAGCAGAGCTTGTACTATGGTAACCAGACAACTGATAAACATACTTATACAGGGTGAATAGTAATTATTGTACGATACTTAAAAACGTGATTGTGCTCATGATGACAAATAATTTTTAACCTGAAATTGCGAAAAAAAAAACAACTGTTTAGTACATTTATGTTTACCTAATGTACTGAACAGCTGATATTTTTTTCGCGATATTGGCTTTGCTCCCATAAAAAAAATTGTTTGTTATCATGAGCACAATCACGTGTTTAAGTAACGCACACTAATTACCAGTCACCCTGTATAATTTACTAGCTGTTCCTCGCAGTTTCACCCGCGTTACGTTAGGTCTTTGGTTACTGCTTCGCTCCCGTGGGACCTAGCGTGATATTATATAGCCTATGTTACTCGTGGACAATGTAGCTTTTGAACAGTGAAGAATTTTTAAAATTAGTCCAGTAGTTTTTGAGATTATTCTTTACAATCAAACAAACAAACATACAAAGTTTTCCTCTTTATAATATTAGTGTAGATAAATGACACCCAGACACAGAACAAACAATCACCTGGGTGGGAGTCACCACGACCTCCGGCAGCAGTCAGGGGCACTAACCACTAGACCAAGAGGCCCGTCAAAATATATTATGGCTTAGGTTTAAGCGCCTACCAGAAAAGTACCAATAGATGTGAAATGCCTGCCAGAATGGATAAATGCTCACCAAATTATTTTTTTTGAAGTATTCGACATAGAAATTAACTTGAATGAATGAATGCTTTTCTTTTCTTAAAAAAAAAAACCCTATATGCTAAATACTTATAATAGTACCAGCCTATTACTGTCTCACTGCAGGACAAAGGCCTCTTCTCATACAGAGAAGGCACGAGCTTTGATCACCACGCGCGCTCAAGGCGGGTTGGCGATTTCGGACTTATATTTACTACAAGTCCAGGTTTCCTCACGATGTTTTCTTTCATCGATGTCTGTGATGTCCAAGATAAACTTTAGAAAAGTTCATATGAATTGTAAAATTCACATTGGTTCTTGCCAGGAATTGAACCCACAACCTCTTGCACGAGAGCTGGGGGCCTTAACCACTAGGCATCACGACATTTTTTAATCTAAATACATAGCCATACTTATTTGTCTCTAGCTGAATCCTGTTAGTTCTGAAAGCAAAAATATTTGGGGAAAGCCCTAGCTTATAATATATTATTATAATACAACTAGCTTCTGCCCACGGCTTCGCTCGCGTTAGAAAGAGACAAAAAGTAGCCTATGTTACTCTCCATCCCTTCAACTAACTCCACTTAAAAAATCACGTCAATCCGTCGCTCCGTTTTGCCGTGAAAGAAAGACAAACAGACAGACAGACAGACACACACACTTTCCCATTTATAATATTAGTATGGATATGGATTAATTGAAGTACAATAAAAGCTTACTTTTCTGTATTTTTGCACCTACTATGTTTTTGTCTCTGCATCACCCTAAGGTAGACTGGTAGAAAATGCCTAAGGCATTAAGTCCGCCTCTGTACGGTGTTAGTACATAAAGTTTAAATAAATAAATAAATAAAAGCTATATTACCAAGCTCCTGTCGTAATATCTGTGCCTTGGTTTCGTCTTTGGGCAGTATGTGTGACACGTCAGCGGCGGCCACCGCCACGCAAACGGCTAGGATGAGGAATTTCTGTAAATAAACGTAATAATGTACTGTTAGTCGTTTGAAACGGGACGGATATGGACTATTTCTGTACCAAATTTCTTTTATTATTTATTTATTTAATTTCTTTAATTCTATAACTTCTACGCAATTGTATATATTTTTTTAAATATAAAAATAAAATTAAATGTATATATATTTTTTAATATTCTACTACCTGTTTTCTGCGGCTAGGCTCGCAAAATACATACAAACTTTAAATTTGCGAAAATCGATTCTTAATTTTCGAAATATATTCAACATACCGCAAAAAATACCTCATCAGTATTTCAATGGTAATATATTCATTACCACATAATAAAAATAAACAAATATATACAGGAATTGATTTAAATATTCATTGTTTAGCGCAATACATTTCTATTTATATATTCATTTAAAAGCATATTATTATATATTTAAATTTAATACTATCGTGGAATGTGAAATAATAAATCTGCATTAAAAATTAAGCTAAAGAATTTTTGTTTGTTTAAACGTGCTAATCTTTAAAATTGCCAGCCTGATTTCGGTATAAATAGCCCGCTTAACGCTGTATAAAGACCTGCCTCAGACTTAAAGGAATATTTTGAAAAAAAAATGTCGTTGGGTTTAGCATTTTTCAGACCTCTCGCCCCTATTTTAACCACTTTTAGAGTTCAAAAACCCTTTCTTAGTGGTTACCTACTCTTTACAAAGAACACACCCTGTAAGTTTCATGTCTCTAGGAGCAGCGGTTTGGGCTGTGCGTTGATATATCAACAGTCATCCATTTTTTTTTGTGACTGGGGAATCATCAAATGACTGCTCCCGTCCTGGGTGCGGCGGGAGGGCGTGTCAGACTTTTACTGACTAAAACCCACTCATGTTCCTTCGGTTGCCCTTTATGTTGCGGGGTCACGGTAACTATTATAAACATTCCGCAACGTCAGTCAGTCTGTTCAAAATTTTATTGAGATAGTTTTAGGTAGTCTAGTTGAACAAAGATTGAAGACCATAGCTAATCTATTTATTCACAATTATTTAATGCATTTCATTAATATTCTAATTTAGCACTATTGGGAGATGTAATAAATTCCATTCAAAATATCTGCATAAATGTTTCTTTAATTTGGTCATAAGCATACATTTAAGTTAATTTTAAATGCTGTAATATCGCAATGGGTCCTAGCCTGTATCTTTGAGTAAATAAATAAAAAATGGTTGCCTGTAAAGTCGGTTTTACGGGCGAAGATTTTACGTGACAACGTCTTTTACCGATCATAGTTGAGTGGGAGAGAGACGCAAGGCATTCGGCGGGCCTCTCTCTCGTTCGGTGACTCATCGTAACGTTACCGAGCGTTACACTTTTTCATAAGTGACTCCCAGCCGCAACCTAATTTAAGACGTTGTCACGTCAAAAATATAAAAATGATATAGGTACTTGAAGTGCACATAAATGGTAATATTGAAACATTTCAATGTCAATGAAATTACTATAATATACATAACATTGCCCCATGTATAATCCTCAATGTAGTCTTTAATAGAGAAATAGCTTTCGAAAAACAAACAAAAAATCTATTCAGCCTTATTACATTAGCATAGACATAGGGGCCTATTATTGCCTATGTATAAAATTAAAACATTAAAAAGCAAAAATATTTCAAAATGTTTTCCAAATTAAAAGGTATTGCCAAAACTGTAATGAATGGATATTTTATTAACAAAAAACATCCTATTTACACAATTCGCATTATGTAAATACTGTATTGTTTACATTTATAATATTGCTAATCCATACTTACTTACTTTCTTACTAATATTATAAATGGGAAAGTGTGTCTGTCTGTCTGTATGTTTGTCTTTCTTTCACGGCAAAACGGAGCGACGAATTGACGTGATTTTTTAAGTGGAGATAGTTGAAGGGATGGAGAGTAACATAGGCTACTTTTTGTCTCTTTCTAACGCGAGCGAAGCCGCGGGCAAAAGCCAGCGTTTTAATATTTACCAGCCTATTACTGCCCCACTGCTCAAAGGCCTCTTCTCATACAGAGAAGGCACGAGCACCACGCGCTCAAGACGCTCACATATAATGTGACTATCTATTAGTAAAACTTATTTTCAAAATCACAAGCACACGCATATTTCACTAGCAAAAAGTTCTAAAAATATATATTTTCAAACAATATACAGCTTTCAAAAACTTAAGAGTAAAAAATAACTTTATTTTCGTTACTAGCTTTTGCCCGCGGCTTCGCCCGCGTGAATGTCGGTTATATCGCGTTTTCAAGAGAACTCTTCAAAAGTTCGGGATAAAAACTATCCTATGTTCTTTCTCTAGGTCAACTCTATCTCTGTACCAAATTTTATTAAAATCAGTTCAGTGGTTTAGACGTGAAAGCGTAACAGACAGACAGACAGACAGACAGAGTTACTTTCGCATTTATAATATTAGTAGGGATTAAACTGGGTTTGGTTTTGTTGTAAAGGCCACCAATTTTCGTACTTATTTTTTTTTTGTGAGTCTTTGTTTTAAGTTTTCCACTGTTTAGCACTATTCGATACATAAAAAAACTAAATTCGCAACGTTTTTGGATTTGATAAGAGATTTTTATTTAAAGGCACTATTTTTTCTGCAAAATCCTTTTTATTTTCCACTTTTGAATAATTTGAATGTGTAGTAAGCTACACGCACTAAATTGGTAACCTTTTGTACACAAGAATTCACCAGCTAAATATTTTTGAAAGGCGGTTTTTTTTAGTGAAACTAAAATCCTTTTTATTTTCCACTTTAGCACCTACTCCTTAAACGCACTAAAATTAAAACCCTAATTTTAAAAAAAACTTAACGCGGTTGCTTACAATTTTTATACAGCTGCTTATTATTTTTGCAAAATCCTCCAAAATTTTCCACTTTTTAAATCTAAAACCTTTTTAGAAGTCAACCAAAAAATCATAAATACGAAAAATATCACTTACCATATTTGTATCGGATGTTTACCTCTCAAGATCCCACTACAGACTGACCAAGCATAATGTGTTGTGCTGTATATAAATCTTAAAACATAAACCGAACGACGAACCGCAAGGTCACGACGCTTTTTTAGGGTTTTGTACCCAAAGTATACATACTTACATTGGTGCCGATTCTCTTGTGCACAACCCAAAGTAAATTTAAGTTAAGTGCATCTTTCTCTTTCCATTTCTTAAAGAAAAGGACAGAAGATACATTTTAGTTTAATCCTGTCAAATTAGACAGCGCCTGATGAAAATTGACGTATATTTAGACGCCATGTTTTTAAATTGCGTCTAAATTATCTATGGAGTGTCTAAATTTGACAGGACTTAACTAATATTTGATCTTCTGTCCTTTTCTTACTTAAAAGGAAAGAGAAAGATGCACCTAACTTAAATTTACGTTAGTTTGTGCACAAGAGAATCGGCACCATTGTTTTCACATGTAGAAGCAACAAAAAGAAAATGTAACCAAGATTTTGTAAAACATGATTTTTTTAAAAGATTGTTCGTGGAGTTTCTTGCCTGTTCTTCTCCATAGAGATCTACGTTTTGGAACAGGCAATTAGCGTCACTTTTCTGACTAACCGACCGACTCTTTTGACAATTCATAAGTACCTGTAAATGGTCTAAGTGAAATAAATGCTTTGAATTTTGAATTTTGAAAAAAAAAGCGTACAACGGGACCGAAATTACTAAGCCTCCGCTGTCTGTCTGTCTGTCTCCAGGCTGTATCTAATAAGCCGTGTTAGCTAGAAAGCTGTAAGTTTCACAAATGATGTATTTCCGTTGCCGCTATAACAACAAATACTAAAAATTAACCTCCTCCTTGCGTCGTATTCCTCAGTGCTGAGGGTCGTGACCTCCCTTCTTCATCACTTTCTCTCGGACGATTTTTTTCCATCTTACTCTGTCCCTGGCGGTGTGAAGGGCATCGTGGACTGTGGAGTCAAGGGTGGTGCGGATCTGGTCAGACCAGCGTATTGGGCTGCGTCCACGAGGTCTTTTCCCCTAAAAATTAACAAAAATAAAATATTAAGGGTGTCTCCATACAATAAACATGTTTTTTTCGTATTTTTTGCTCAATACTAAAAACGGTAACGTAAATATTAAAGGGAGGCTCCCATAAAACAAACGTAATTTTTAAGCAATTTTTACTCGATCTTAATAAACAGGTAGGAACTTGTCTATTATAGATGATAGTACGGAACCCTTCGTGCGCGAGTCGGACTCGCACTTGGCTGGCTTTTTTTATGGATAAGAAATCATCAAATGACTTCTCCCGTCCTGGATGCGGCGGGAGGGCGTTTCAGACTTTTACTGACTAAAACCCACTCATGTTCCTTCGGTTGCCCTTTATGTTGCGGGTCACGGTAACTATTAGAAATATTCCGCAACCCATGCTTTTTATGTATGGGAAATTATCAAATAACTTCCCCCGCCCTGCGCGGGGCGGGCGGGAGTGTCAGACTTGACTAAAACCCACTCATGTTCCTTCGGTTGCCCTTTATGTTCCGGGGTCGCGGTAACTATTAGAAGTATTCCGCAACCTCGGCAGGCATTGGCCCTAGAGGGCCTCTTCAAGACTGCTGTTAAATCGGAGTTGACAGAGGACTATACTTACCGTAACCCTGGAACATAAAGAGCAATCGAAGGAACATGAGTGGGTTTTGGTCAGTAAAAGTCTGACACACCCTCCCGCCGCACCCAGGACGGGAGCAGTCATTTGATGATTTCCCACTCACCAAAAAAAAAAAGACTATAGTCTGTTTTTTTAACAAACAAGTACCCAAAATTTCGTCTGCGTTTGTATTGGTCCACATAATCAGCATAAGTGTTATTATTGGTGTTAAAAGCGTTGGTCCTGTCAATACCGGAAATGTGTAAGAGATATACTCAGTACTCGTTTGTTAAAAAAATAGACTACAATAAAATAGATTGCATCGGCGCTTATCTGGCGGACTCCACTGTTGATTCTGGCTTTCAGGAGTTGCAGTGGTTGGGAATAGTGTGGCGGGATTGACCTCAAAAAATTAATAAGCCAACTCAGACGCCAAGCTCAAAAGTCGCTTGTAAGAACAATAATATGACGCGAATGTTCCAAACCCATATGGCCATTGGTCACCAATCAATTTCCGAACCTTGGCGTGGTTGCTTAACTTTTAAGCTCATTGTATGTACACTGTATGACATCATTTTTAACGCAGACACGATATTATTAATCATTGAAGAGCTTTCTTTGTAGGGATGCCAGCTTTAAAATAATAAATATATTTATATTTTTATAAATAAAACGGCAAGGCGTTATGTCAACGCACAGCACAAACCGCTGCTCCTAGAGACAGGAAACTTAGAGGGTGTGTTCTTTGTAAAGAGTAAGTACCCACTAAGGAAAGATTTTCGGAAACTTTAATCCTAAAAGAGTAAATTAGAGGATGAAAGTTTAGCGATTCGGTAATAATAATAGTTCGAATCGTTGCTTTTTTTTTCACCGATATCTGTGATGTCCTAGATTTTTACTACTAGGCATAGGCCTCCCCCAAGGCTTTCGAAATTTATTTTTTCCTCGCCGCCTCGAACCAACCCTCGTGGTATGCGTCAAGGTCATCGCGCCACCTTTTCCTCGTCCGGCCTCGGCGACTACGTCCATGTTTTGGCACCCACTGCGTTGATATTTTTGCCCAACGGTCGTGATGCATGCGGCTCATGACCCGCCCAATCCCATTTGAGCCTGGCAGCCTTTTTACCAACGTCCGTTATCCCCGTTCTGGAACGCAGTGTGGTGTTCCGGATTCTGTCCTGACGTTTCTCACCAAGAAAACTGCGCTCCATTGCTCATGTCCTATATAAACGTAAAAATTATATGTGACTTATATATACTAGTTTATGCCCGCGTGAATTCCCTTAGAGGTGGAATCTATCAAAATCCTTTTCTCATAAGAGGAAATTAATATAAAAATCTTTTTGGTCAACCCTACTCAGTAAATACAATGCACCGAGCTTTGCTGCTCGTCTGCTGACCTACTTTGAGTCGATGATACATCGCCTTAAGGGCTTTCTCTTGTACCGACGCACACGCGAACTTTGTACAGTTGTAGACTACCCACTACTTGTGCCTATTAACTTTTGACGACCAAGCGACAGCCGGCTGTCGCGCTGCTATTGTATTTCTATTATGTCTCGAATCACGTGTGTTCGAAGGTGTGGGTGATATATGGTAAAATGAATCTCTGATCACTTTTTATCCCTTTTCCTCATTCTATTGACCTCTACACCGTGGTAGGTCAGTCTAGGGACTTATTTTAGGACGCGACAATATATTACGCTCACATATCCATACTAATATTATAAATGCGAAAGTATTTCTGTCTGTCTGTCTAACTTAAATTTAGTTAAATTTGTAAACAAGAGAATCAGCACCAATATCTTGGTTACATCATTAGTGTTGCTTCTACATGTGAAAACAATGAAGGTTAGGACTTAGGAGCAATCCATACTAATATTATAAATGCGAAAGTAACTCTGTCTGTCTCTTCTTCACGCCTAAACCACTGAACCGATTTAAATTAAATTTGGTACAGATATAGTCTGAAACCCGAGAAAGGACATAGGATAGCTTTCACCCCGAAAATCCCCCGGGAACGGGAACTATTAATCCACGCGGACGAAGTCGCGGGCAAAAGCTAGTGACTAATAAAAATGTAAATTAGTATAAAACAATATTAAATCGTAAAGAATGCCGTAGTTTCTTCTCCATACAAAACAACATTTTGGAATGGGCAACTAGAATCAGTTTTGTTTTGTAAATGACGTTTCAAAGTATAAAATAAATGCTTTGATTCGTCTCTCTGACGCAGCTACATGCTGAGGTAGGTGCCTTTTCTGGCCTCGCTCAGGCTTTATTAACCGACTTCTAAAAAAAGGAGGAGGTTCTCAATTCAGATGTTTGTATGTTTTTTTTTTTATGTTTGTTCGCGCATATCTCCGTCGTTTACCAACCGATTTGAACAATTCTTTTTTTGTTTGAAAGGGTAGTCAATAGTCAATAGTCAATAGTCAAATCGTTTATTTTCATTAGGCCAAAAAAGGCACTTTGAAACGTCATTTACAAAAGTGATTCTAGTTGCCCATTCCAAAATGTAGTTTCGTATGGAGAAGAATGGGCAAGAAACTCCATACTTACTCTTTTAAAAATAATCGTGTTACAAAGTTTTTTTTTTTTACATGGTTTAATGTGAATTAGAATGAATATAATCCAAAAACCATTTTCGTCAAAAATTACATGTATATAATAAAAAAGCAACTACTAATTTATATAAATTAGGAAATGGAAGCTACATAATCAAAATCATAAAATCATATTTATTTTGTAAATAGGTTAATGTCAGCGAGCAGCGAGCATAGTGTTCACAAGTTTACAAATAAACAGCATTCCTCAAACAATGAAAATAATGTGTGAGCCAGTGCAATGTATAAAATTAGAAGAGAGAAAAAAAAACAAAAGTGTCAATAATTTCTAATTTGAACGGCAGTTAATCATTATCTGTTTGAATTAGCAACCTGTTTGGTTTTGTCTACACTGTGAATTATCCTATGGAGCTGGACCAGCATGCTTCCAAGCATTTTTATCTTCTATATAATCATCTAATTTATAATATGCTTGTTGACAAAGTGTATTCTTAATATGTGTTTTAAATTTCCTTTCGTTTAGATTTAATATTTCACCAGGAATTTTGTTGTAGCATTTAACACAGTACCCCATAAAAGATGTTTTTACTTTAGACAGTCTAAAATAAGGTTGAGCTATTTTATCTTTATTTCTAGTATTAAAATTGTGTCTATCACCGACTTTACTAAACATTTCTCGATTTTTCCTAACATACATAATATTCTCATAAATAAATTGGCAAGGCACCGTCATAATATTAATCTTTTTAAACAGCTCCCTAAGAGACTCGCGGCATTGTAAATTATAAATGGCTCTGACAGCTCTCTTTTGTAAAATAAAAATAGATTCAATGTCAGCCGCCCTACCCCACAATAGAATGCCATACGACATAATGCTATGAAAATAGCTAAAATAGACCAAACGCGCAGTTTCTACATCTGTCAACTGTCGTATCTTTCTAACAGCATAAGCTGCTGAGCTTAGCCGTCCCGCAAGAGATGTTATGTGAGGCCCCCATTGCAGTTTTTCGTCTATCGTGATTCCTAAGAAGACTGTTTGACTAACAAATTCTAGTTTCTCACCATTCAATACTACGTCACATTCGCTACTTCTAACGTTTGGTAAAGTGAATCTAATGCATTTGGTTTTTTTTTCATTTAATGCCAAATTATTCACCGTGAACCAGTTTTGAACCTGAACAATGGAGTTGTTCACATCGTCAAGATTTTGTGATCGACGATGTATCTTAAAAATTAATGATGTATCATCTGCAAATAACACCATTTTCGGTTGATTCTGAAGTAGTTGGGGTAGATCATTAATATAAACCAGAAATAGAAATGGACCCAATATTGAACCTTGAGGTACGCCCATAGTTATTTCAGATCCCAGTGAGTTTACGCCGTTAATTTGAACTTTAACTTGTCTCCCTTTTAAATAAGACCTTATTAGCTCGAGGGATGTTTCCTTAATCCCGTAGTGCTCCAGCTTCAACAAAAGTGTTTCATGGTCAACGCAATCGAACGCTTTCGAGAGATCGCAAAAAATTCCAATGGCGTCTTGTGCTTCCTCCCACGCGTTAAAAATGTTCTTTATGAGGGTGACACCGGCGTCAGTTGTACAACGCCCTTTGGTGAAACCGTACTGTTGTTCATGGAAGATGGAGTTTTTATTAAAGTGATGTAACATTTGATTGAGCATTAACTTTTCAAACACCTTACTGAGAACTGGCAGAATCGACACAGGCCTATAATTGTTGGTTTCTTTGTTATCGCCGGATTTAAATAATGGTATGACTTTACTGTGCTTCATTAAATCCGGAAAGACTCGCCATGTATCATATTTTTCCGGCAGAAATTACTAACTACACCATAATTGTCATAATGAATAGACATAACTTGTTGATCATTTAACCAGTGCTCTGTAAAACAAATAATATCGAACCTGGTTTTTTCTAGAAACATTTCAATTTCCAACAATTTGGAAGAGCAACCCTGAATGTTTTGATTAAATAAAGTTAAAGTATGTTGCTTTTTCTTATAATCTAGGTTGCCAGAGGATACCACTGTATTGTTCACTGATAATAAATTACTAATTAAAGGGGTACGCTCTGTTGTCTTATAAACTAGTTTAAAGAAGATATGACTTCAACTGAAGAATTACAAGAACTCATCACTATGTTGTTAGTGTTACTAGACAACATAGGTTCGTCACTTATCCTACAATTCGTTATATTTTCTATAACATGGTTAATATTATATGCTATCAACATAGCAATTAAATGTCTACATTCCCCAGAAAGAGATAAAGTTCTCTTAGTCAATTTAAAACCACTAACAAACTTATTAGTGTCAAAATACAATAATTTGTCACTATGACAACATGTCAACATATATAAAGTATTATTTAATTTATAAATAATGTTATTTTCAAAATCTGATAAAGTATCAGAATAAGGGAAAGCACACAACATTATTTTCCCTATATTTAATTTTAGTAAAGCGTGAACACCATCCACTATGTCCTTCTTAGTTATACCATTACTATTTCCTAACAGCAAAACCATTGCTGAGTAATGGTCTAGGTTTAAATTCTTAATTCTTAAAACAGTTTGCTTAAAATTAATATTGTGGTAACTATGGTTTGTAAAACTATGGCTAAGGTAATTGAGTAATATTTTTCCAAAGCCTGAGCCTAATTCATCTGTAAATAAGATGGTTTTATTAATCTGTGCATTAACACCGGTCTCTGCTGGAAGAGCCAATGCCGGTGAAGCCATGTCACTTTGGGGCAGCTGAGAAAGTTGAGGTGGAGAGGGTGGGGGTGGAGGTGGTGATGGGGGTGGTGGTGTTGGTGGTGGTAATGGTGATGCTGATGGTGACGCTTCATTTCCACAGTTGCATGAGAGGTTATTAGTCAGAGACTCATACCTCTCAGCATTATACTTCACCAAGTCCAACAGTTCCCCGGCCTCAAACAAACGTTCACTCAGCTGTTGTTGAGAAAGCTCATATTTTTTATAAATATCTTTCAGCAAGTGCTCCTTATAATATATTATATCATTCTGCAGTTGCTGTGTATCAATATCATATTTTTCCCTACTTTTATCTAATTCTAAAATACAAGTATTTAAATTTCTCGAGAGGATAACCCGTTCCTTTCTAAGGGAAATATTTAATTTTAAAATATTATGTTTTTTTATGGCTCTCTGTGACCGTTTAATTAATTTCTTAATTTTGATGTATTTTTTCAATTTATTGTGGCTCATGACCACAGGACACAATGGCATGGTATCATCACCAGTCAAGTCAATTGTTATGGCTGGCTCACACACTACTTCTGACCTACTACCTATCAATTCCTTATATAAAGTATTAGTGTTAGTAATCTGGTTTTTCACTTTAATAGACTCTGAATGAGCTAGGGCCTTATGGGCATCAGACAATTCTTGTTCGAGCTCTGAAATTCGATTTAATGCGCGTTCATGGGTGTCACTACACTCTAGAAATGTTGACATTTTATGAAGTAATTGTGTGTGTTGATCTGCTAAGTCCATGTGCTGAATATGTAGCTCGGCTAGCTCATTCTTGAGGAATGTGTTCTTGTCCACGATGTTTTTCACCTCCACCTCGCTGTCATCACGTTCCTGAAGCAGCTGTTTGCATAATGCTTTAGAGGCCTCAAGTTCCTTCAGAGTCACTCTAAGTTTTGCTTCCATCTCCCTTATTGTTGCACTGCGGGTCATCATTTTCTTCAAATAAAGAACCTGGAATGTGTAATAGTGCAGCTGTACAATAATGCAAAGAAGATGTTTAATTTAAATTAGTAGGAGGTAGAAGGAGAAAAAAAAATAAAAAGTAAAAGGAAAGTGTTAAAAAGAAAAACCAATAAAACTCAGTGAGGTAGAATGGAATATGGATAGTTATTGTCACAGGTAATTACTAATTATAATCAGATAAGAAGGTCACGAATTAGTGGAGATACTAAGGGAAAATACAAATTTACTTAAACTTTAATTTTAAGTAGGTAACTACTAAGAATGTATAAGTTTACAAGTTAAAGTATTATTGAAAACAAGTACATAAATTAAGAAAGGGAAAATCAGTAAAAGCTATTTGTATGAGTAAGCTTTGTAGTGTATTTTGTCTGGGCGAATGTTTTAGTCTTCGATATTGCTTCCACTAATTGTCAAGCAAAAGGAGACATAAACCGGGCCAATGTGTGATGGATGGACGTAGCTCAGCAGCCTGAGCAGTATTTCGTGATGTTATGTAGTGTGTAAGAACAACATAAATAAAACAAAATACTCCCCGGGATCTCAGAAGTTTCAAATCCTTCACCGTTGGGCGGATGACTTGACAGCCGGTTTTTGTTTTAGTTATTGTGCGTTTTTCTCGCGACAAAAACACTGCACAAATACTGCACGTATTACTTTTGACTTATTTCTACGGATATTACATAAAATTAACGCGAACTAATAACTATAAATTATTTTATTGATTATTAAAACTAAGACATGACTTCCCAAATGGTCCCATTGTCATCAGGTCCAGGATCTGATGATGGTATCATGCCGAAATCGAGGGAACTCCTCAATTTTTGTAGAAAATCGTACATTTTTTTTTGTAAGTTACTCTAAAACGTAGTTGGGACTCTAACTTAAAAGTAAAAAATAAAAAAACTTTTTCGGTGTCGGTGGCAAGGCAACACAATTCGACCGCCAGAAGAGAAGCCACCGACTTCCGAAATAGTTATTTTTGAGCTTTTAGTTTTTGAAGTCGGTTATCTTTTTTTTTGGAAAAAGTTTTATTGTAAGCTTTGTCTGTTTGTTGTTATTGTTTTTAGTTGTGCGTCAGTGTGTCCAGAATAAATGTGTTTTCTTTCTTTCTTTCTTTCTTTCTTTCTTTGGCTTTGACTTTATCGGTACCCTTCGCCAGCAAACCCAACTCACACTTAACCAATCTTCACATTACTATCGCCTAATACATTTCCACATAACCTTAAGTAATAATCTTTAAAACTCAAATGTCATCTGCCTGTCTAAGCAATAACTAATGTTAAAATCTGTCTGTCCGTCACAGTGAAGGATTATGTAATAACGTTAGGAAATACGCACTTTTGTTATTAGTGAATTTCGCGTGGGTTTTAGTTCAACAGAAGGTCACGTTTCTTTGTTAAATAGTTGCCTAGCTATCATAGAGACCCCAAAAGCTGTCAATTTTATTCAATTTCTAGCTGTCGTCTTTTAATGCGCTATACCCTTGGTCTTAGCATTATGTTATTCTAGCTTTAGAAATAGCACAGCATTTTTGTCACATGTGTCGTCGGCTTTTTCAATTCATATGTACTTTCTAAAGTTTATCTAGGACATCACTGACATCCCGTGCCTCGGGAAGCACGTAAAGCCGTTGGTCCCGGTTGTCATTAGTAGAACTTTGAAAGTCGTTACGGGTAAGCCAGAAAGTCTGAGCAGTCTAACCCAGTTACTGGGTTGTGAAGGTCTGATAGGCAGTCGCTTCACGTAAAACACTGGTATCCAGCTGAATCCGGTTAGACTGGAAGCCGACCCCAACATAGTTGGGAAATGGCTATTGATAATGAATGAAAAAATGGCTATGGATTGTCGTTGGCGTAATATGTTCGTTTGTCACGTATGTGTGACAATAGCGATTAAAAGGATAAAAAGGCTTTCAGTACTTTAAAAAATAAAATGCAAAAAATACCTGATTATATGATTATGATTAAATGATTAAAACCTCAAAGTGCATACAGCCATTGGCCCTAAAACAGCATAATGAGTATTAAATATTCAAACATACAAAGTTCAACAGCTTATAACGTTTGTACTAATACGTTATGGTACAAGAGCTCAGAGCAGTTGGGCTTACGTCATCTTGGCGTGGTTGGAATTTTGAGTAAAGGTAGGGGAATGTATACTTAAGAAAGAGTGGTTCCACTTTTCCCCCATAAATATTCCCTTGGAGGGTGAACTGAATCGGGACAAAAATTGATCCCACCTAAAATACGTACAACTAGCTACGACGTATAACTAGCTTTCGCCTACGTGGCGTGTGTGTTGGATCATTTGGTTCCCTTCAAAATGGTTAGGCTAATTGGTTCCGATCCATACGTCATGTTCGTGAACGGGCGCTGTCTGCTGAGACTGGTCATCTCTTAACTGCCACAGTTATTTTAAAAATTGATTTGCTTATTTCCTATATTTACAATGCCTCTTTTAACATGTACGACTTGTTACGTTGTTCTCACATAGTACCTTAGATTCAACAATGAATGATGTAACCAAATTTTTGTAATATATTGATTTTAAAAGAGTGTCCATGGAGTTTCTTGCTCGCTCTTCTCCATGGGACCTACTGTTAAGAACGAGCAACTAGCTTCAATTTTCTGACAGACTGACACCTTGACGATTCGAAAGTACCTGTAAATGGTTTATTTGAATAAAATAGTTTTGAGTTTGAGAGTTTGAGTGACAGTTGAAATCTTCCATCCCCTATTTCCCCCCTCTTTTAGGTTTTAATTCCCATAAATTCTTTCTTGATCAATACTTCTCTTTACAAAGAACATACCCTCCAAGTTTCATATGTCTAGGAGCAGCCGTTTGGGCTGTACGCTGACATATTATCAACAATCTGTTAGTTTACCATTTTATATTTATATAAAGGCACAATGCCATGGTCATTCGATTCAGGGTTCATCACTGCTGCCGAGATATCGTGGGTAGGCGGGCGAGGAGAAGTAAAGCAAACCACGTATTGGAGATGTAACTTGTTTTAACAAAGTATTGACGGAATCACAATCAGCACCTTCAAATTAGAATACAGAGACGCTCCACCAAACACGTTTTGCTTTTACGCGATGTCCACGGATTGTCCTCCATCAACGGTCGCATGCAAAAGTGCCCAGAGTCGCGTCAGAGTAAAGCAAACGTCAACCCATGCTTGTCAGCTGCCATTCTTGACGTTTCTTGACTCTTGAAATACCATAGCGCCGTCACGGCCGGACTGACATTCGCACGTCCTCGTGCGACTCCTCAATCCACAACTTATCTGCAAAGATCAAATACAAATCGGTAGTTCATCTGGGCATGCTCGCCCATCCCTGACTCCCTGACCCATTTATGACATCTGTTAAAATGATCCCGGTGTTCACCCGTCATATCAAAAGAAAACACACTGGGCGGACAACTGACCGCAGGCGTCCCTTCGACCACCCACCAACTCGCATGGTGCCGTGGACCGGACAACCCGTCAGCGTCCCTTCCACCAGTCACGAAAACCACACACAGCTGCTGCAATCAACTGGTCCAGAACATCGACCCGCATAAGCCAGTCCCAGACCAATCTCCTGCCACCCAGCTCACACCAAAGAAATCGTAGTCTGACCGTGGGCATCGACCCGGTTTAGGCCAGCCCAGGCGATCAACTACCCCACACAGCACGTGGTCTGATCAGAGGCATCGACCCGATTTAGGCCAGCCCCCTTAATCAACCACGCTGCTTCCAACTGCCTATCCAGCGCCCTACGCTCTGAATTAATTCTCGATAAAAGCTCAGGATTTACACGATATAAACTCATCATGTACGGAGGCAGAGATGGTGTTAACGCTTACTGTGTTAGTATCATCAACAAGTGTTACCGTCCCATTTTTATGACAATGGACTTCTGCCGTCTCGGCCTTCTCTGCCTCAGTGTTAAACGAAATAGCTACTTAAATCAATTTTTCGTAGCCCCTGGGTACTGCACGCAAGTTTTCATGGGCGCACTTAAAGGTTCGATTAGATCCATCAATGTCTCTTAGCTCGTATCTATCGTGATCTAGTACTTTGACAATCGTGAAGAGACCTTTAAACTTTCGCTGTAGTTTGGTTTGGTTACGCTCTCAAAGAATTACGGTCAGTGGAGATGAAAGACAGTAAAGTGCTGACAGTATACGTATTGACGAAAGTTCGCAACTGCACAAATGACCGCTAAGGTTTCTAGCTCGTACAAATAATATCGCGATTCCGCGTCAGACGTTTGTCGGCTGAATTAAGATACTACGTGAGGAATGTTCTATCCTCTGAATTAGTATAGCCCCGTAGTCTTCTGAACGCGCGTCGCGTCTAAACCAGGTCTGATATAAGAATATTAACAATTTTCTTATGAATATCATTATAAGTGTCTGTCCATTTGATAGGCTGTTTCAATAATAAGTCAACGGGTAAAGAGGTTCTACTATGCGGGTTAAATTTATTATGAACCGTCTAAGTTATAAAGCTAGGCCTAATAAATGCCTAACGCGTGTAGCTGTTTTTGGAGTCGGAGCGTCAACTAAAGCCTGTATCTTCCTAGGGTTTGACATAATTACTTCTGCTTTTATGACGTAACCGAGGTAATCTATTTACTTTCTTATGAATTTTCACGTTTTAAAGATTAACGAAAAACCCGCGTCAGTAAGAGCTTTTAAAGTTTGGTCTGGACGTTCTAGCCCCGCAGTGACGTCAATCGAATAGCACTTGTCGTCATTTATATAGGCCAGCGCTAACTTGTCGTTTAGAGAACCTAGGGCTGTATTTAGACACCGCTGATAAACGAAAGCGGCATTCCGCAAGCCAACCATCCGGCGTCGCGAATGCCGTTTATATTATCCTTTAGAATATCCCTAACTGGTTCAGCAATAGTGCCATCGGGTACTATGTGACACAGCACCGAGAGTGGGAGGCCTGGCACATTGATGGTGCTAATAACTAGGTAATACATTCTACATCCCCCGTATCAATGCCCGACAGATAGACTAAATCATGCAGCGCAGTACCAGGGAACTTCTCGGCATAGCCGTTAGTTAAAACAAAAGGAAACTGGCCCACCGGATTATGTAGTCAGAGTGCTCCTCGATGCCTTGCGTCTACAGACTTCTTCGACAGCCGCTGCTCCTCTGCCACCCGCTCGGTCTGGACATGCCAATGCCAAGTGTCCTAGTCGACCACACGCGAAGCAGGTGATTGATCTTGGTTTATCGACGGGTCTTGATGTTTGGTCGTGCGTCTTCTCTGAAGTAGCAGGCTCTTCTTTTCGTTTGCGGCAGTCTATCGCTTTGTGACCCGACGTACCGCAGTTTTGACGTGTTCCAGTGAAGTGTGAATCGTCGAATCGGGTCGCTTTCACATCTGCATCATGGTTTTCTATGGCTATTACCATGCATTTCTTTCAGTGAAATGCCGTTGACGCAAAGAAGTCTAGTGTAAGATAGTAAGAAGTAAGATCTAGTGGTTGTGGGAGGAGACATTGCGGCGAATCACGGCTTCCTTTTGGCATAAAACCAGAGATACAAATCTCGTCGTAACTTCTTCAGACAACTTCATCCGTGGTATGCGTTCGATGTCGTGTCAAAGGCGCATGGCTGCCTCACTCGCGGTTTCTTTAACACCGTTTCTTGAAAACGTAAAATTTCTTCGAACTAATCTAGTGACAGTTAGCAAATTTCACAAACAATACGTCTTTTCTCTTTTCTGAATTCATGTCAGTTGGGATGCTTGCAGTCGAGTTTAACAGTCAACAGCTCGGCCGTTGAATGCACATGCACATGTAACAAAAGTAATTCAGCACCTTATGACTTACGGTCGTTGACCATGATTTCTGTCACGTTGCATCAACCCTTGATGTTCGCGTCATTGCCATCGGGATCAAACTCAATCAACTCGTGCGTAGACGTGTTGCTCGAAGGTTGCGACTGCGATATAGCCAAAAATCGGGTCATAAACAGTTTCATTTGTTGAAATGTCGAGACGGGCTTGGTTCTGATGATCGCGCTGAAGATCGCGTACAGCTGTTCTCCTCTGAAGTAAGCCCTTCATATCCCACTTCTGATAAAGGCACAATGCCATCGTCATTCGATTCAGGGTTCATCACTGCTGCCGAGATATCGTGGGTAAGCGGGCGAGGAGAAGTAAAGCAAACCACGTATTGGAGATGTAACTTGTTTTAACAAAGTATTGACGGAATCACAATCAGCACCTTCAAATTAGAATACAGAGACGCTCCACCAAACACGTTTTGCTTTTACGCGATGTCCACGGATTGTCCTCCATCAACGGTCGCATGCAAAAGTGCCCAGAGTCGCGTCAGAGTAAAGCAAACGTCAACCCATGCTTGTCAGCTGCCATTCTTGACGTTTCTTGACTCTTGAAATACCATAGCGCCGTCATATATATATATCTGCTTTTGTCCTTTTTATGACAAAAAGACAAGGGTCCTGCGTCAGTTTGGATTATTCCGATCTGTTACCCCGTTTTGTCCCCACGGGTGACAGATAGGAAAAAAAAGTTCGATTTGTCCCCCAGTTAGCAATGTGTGGAACACATTTTCTATTAACCTCTTCACGCTACTGCGCGCCTAGTACTTTTGATTGATTTAAATACTAAGTATCTCAGTATTTTCAGTATTTTACCAACCCATGGGGACAAAACGGGGTGACAGATCGGAATAACCCGTCAGTTTTCGTTCTGGTCGTATCCAAATGCCATCATACTATAACAGCGAGAGAATACAGTCATGTCTCCAACCAGACAGAATTTTCCGCCCCGCGGCGATCCACTATCGCGCAGCCATATGAGGTGCGCTGACGTAACCCGGATTGCTCTGGTCTCTTAGACTATATAATCATAGTTTAATAGTAGTAGTACTATACTAATATTGAAATTCAAAGGTCGCTGGTCCAATAAAACGGATTATTTATCTAGTGGGAAAATGAGATAATTAACTGTATTTGGTGTTAATAATAGGGATGGGCCAAAATTCGTTTCACATTCGGTTTAACCGAATTTCGGTGGCTTGAACCGAACTTCGACATTCGGCCGACTTTCGGTTCAAATGCCGAACATTCGGTCCAAGATAAGATTTAATTAACTCAAATATTTTTACAAAAAAAAAACAATAAACTAGTAAAACTAATATCAATCATACTAATATAATCAGTCATTTATTATTTATTGTAATATAATTGTTACCACTACACAATCTTTTCAGATAATCAAATAAACTTTTAATAATTATTAACGAAAATGTAATAATTATTATTAACGAAATGGACCTCTTGACATGGACATTGAAATAATTAAGGCATACTAACTAACTTTATTTTTAAAAGTAGCTGTAGTAAGTAATGGTAAGTTTTTTTGCAATTTGCAGCTCAAGTATCGGAGAGTGATGTAAAATATTCGCGGTATGAAATGGACATTTTTACACTTGTATGTGGTAATATGAAATTGTTACCGAGCCAATGTACAGTAAAACTTAATAAAGCACAACATATTATTTACTAGCTTTTGCCCGCGACTTCGTCCGCGTGGAATAATAGTTCCCGTTCCCGGGGGATTTTCGGGATGAAAACTGCTATGTCCTTTCTCGTGTCCCAGAGTATATCTGTACCCAATTTCATTCAAATCGGTTTAGTAGTTTAGGCGTGAAGAAGAGACAGACAGACAGAAAAACAGACAGAGTTACTTTCGCATTTATAATATTAGTACGGATGCACGTCCACATCTCGCTGCTAACTGAAACCATTTTAGCATTAGATATCTGGTCGATTTTTTTTTTTCAGTAGTTCATAAATTTGAGGTAAAATAGTCTCACTAAAATATTTTCGACTTAATTTGGCATCAGGTATTTGGGCTTTAATAGTCATTAATCGATTAAAGCCCTGCCAGGATCTTCTACAACCAACATAGGCACCGAATAACCGAAGTTCGGCCGAATTTCGGCCGAATTTTATAATTTTACCGAAAGTTCGGCCGAAGTTCGTATTCGGTACAAACCACATTCGGCCCATCACTAGTTAATAATAAGAAGTAATAACCTAAAAAAACTTAAAATAATACCTACCTGTTTATTATCGTCGTCCCACTGCAGGGCAAAGGCCTCTTCTCATACAGAGAAGGCACGAGCATTGATCACCACGCGCTCACGATGTTTTTCTTCTACCGATGTCGGAGAAGTCGTAAGATAAACTTATGAATTCAAAAAATAATATTGGTACTTGCCCGGATTTGAACCCACAACCTCTTACACGAGAGGCCGGTGCCTAACCACTAGGCACCACACCATACATCAGCAATCGACTTTTGTCAATTTGGATTGAACCCTGGGATCCGATGGCCAACAGTCATTCTTTCCACCACCCATCCGTACTAATATTATAAATGCGAAAGTAACTCTGTCTGTCTCTTCTTCACGCCTAAACCTCTGAACCGGTTTGAATGACATTTGGTACAGATATAGTCTGGGACGCAAGAAAGGACATAGGATAGTTTTCATCCCGAAAATCCCCCGCGAACGGGAACTATTCCACGCGGACGAAGTCGCGGGCTAAAGCTAGTTCAATATAATTATTACGCAACTATGAAGTTCGTCACCAAAATAAATAAATTAATATACTGGGACAACTTACACACGGTCATCCGATCCCAAGCTAAGCTCAGAGCTTGTGTTATGGTAACCAGATAACTGATATACATACTTATATACTTTATAAATACATACATATTATAGATAAATTACACCCAGACACGGAACAAACTATCATGCTCATCACACAAAGTTTGTCCTGGGTGGGAATCGAACCCACGACCTCCGGTTTAGCAGTCAGGGTCACTAACCACTAGACCAACTGGCCCGTCAATTCTTACGCAACTATGAAGTTCGTCACCAAAGCTTACAGAATGATTGATTAACATCGAGTCTATGCTAATTAATGACATGTTTACTAATTCCCTTATTTAAAAGTTCAATGTCGGATTCTTTGATAGATAAGTCGCAATGTCGCTTGATGGTTTAGGCTCTCTCTTCTGTGAGGTTTCGAAACTGCAAGGACTTATGTGACTTTCAATAGTCGAAAGTCAAAAAAAAGTCAGAAGTCAAAAACGTTTATTTCCATTAGACCATGGAGGCACTTTGGAACGTCAATTACATTAAAAAATAGATATATTTTGATTCTAATATGTATGTTAGCATCTATAGGTTTTTCTAGGACATCACTGACATTATTTTATTTACAAGCTGTCCCCCGCGGTTCCACCCGCGTTAAGTTTTTCTTAAATAAAATATAGCCTACTAGCTTTTGCTCGCGACTTAGTCCGCGTGGATTAATAGCTCCCGTTCCCGGGGGATTTTCGGGATGAAAACTGTTGTATGTTCTTTCTCAGGTTTCAGACTATATCTGTACCAAATTTCATTCAAATCGGTTCAGTGGTTTAGGCGTGAAGAAGAGACAGACAGACAGAGTTACTTTCGCATTTATAATATTAGTACGGATGTTACTCGCAGATAATGTAGCTTACTAATGGCGAAAGAATTTTTTAAATCCTTACAGTTGTTTTTGAGTTTTTCCATTACAAACAAAAATACAAACTTTCCTCTTTATAATATTGGTATAGATAGATAGGAAATCATCAAATTTCTTCTCTCGAATCCGGTTAGGCTGGAAGCCGACCCCAAGGTATTTGGGAAAATGGCGAGCGATGGGTAGCTCGCCGCCCGGCTAGGACCAGGACCGCGTCGACGGCGCGTTAGTGTTCCACGCGCGCCTCAAAGAGAAGGAGTCAGCACAGGAAGGGGCCCAACAGGGCCAACGCCTGTCGGGGTTGCGGAATGTTTATAATAGTTACCGTGACCCCGGAACATAAAGGGCAACCGAAGGAACATGAGTGGGTTTTAGTCAGTAAAAAAAAAAGGTATTTGGGAAAAGACAAGGGCGATGGTGGTTTTCTTTATTTCAAGACCTTATATTTTCTAAGTAAATAAATGACCTTTACTTATTAATAAACATGACACTCAACAGGATTTAAAATTGAAAACAAATCATTAGTCTGTACATAAATTAAATACCATTTGTCTTATTCAATAAATTCCTTCATTATTAAACCAGAACAATAATAAAGATTAGCATATTGTATTCTTGTAATTTTTGGCTGTTAGGCACAGTTCGTATAGTCGCAAAATATAAGAATTAGCTTATTTCTGTTTTTGCCTTTTCAGTACCGATGCGACTTTTTCAATTCATATGTACAGTCAGCAAAGTAGATAAGAATACAGGGCCTTCATCTATAATTGAGGTTTTCTTGAAAACCAATGAACTACTATAGTTTAATTTTTTATTAGAAAATATCCGTGGGTATTTGAGAAAACTTAAACTGTATCTGACGGCCCTGTATGCTTATCTACTTTGCTGACTGTACTTTCTAAAATGTATATTGGACATCACAGACATCGGTGAGGGAAATCATCGTGAGGAAACCTAGACTTGTAGTTAATATGAGTCCGAAATCGCTAATCCGCCGTGAGCGTCACGGATATGTGACAAGTGAAATACACATAATAATATGACAAGTGTCATGTGTGATAAAGGAAGAATGCGAGACGAGTAGACGACTGATAAATACCAACAGTGGTGTTAATTTACCCCTTTCAGAAACTTCCTTTCTCAGGCTGAGATCAATGCATCAAATCATGATCTCGCAATCATGCCGATTGCTATCTCTGTGCCAAATTACATTTAAATCGGTTCAGTACTTTAAGCGTGAAAACAAGACAGACATACAGAGTTACTTTCGCATTTATAATATTAGTATAGATTTATTTCAAATTGATACTGGTACATATTATGTGAAACTAGCTTTTGCCCGCGACTTCGTCCGCGTGGAATAGTAGTTCTGTTCCCGGGGGATTTCCGGGATGAAAACTATCCAATGTCCTTTCTTGGGTTCCAGACTATATCTGTACCAAATTTCATTCAAATCGGTTCAGTGGCTTAGGCGTGAAGAAGAGACAGACAGACGTCTTTCTGTCTGTCTCTTTTCCACTGACTTTCGTATTTATAATATTAGTATGGATTGGTTTCAAATTGATACTTGTACATATATCCAAATGTGAAGTCATCCTTCTCAGAAATTAGTATTACAAACATACAGTACTATTAAAAATAGTGACATTATGCATCGAATCTCATTATTTGAGTACTGTGACCTATAAAGTTGTGAACTCATAATAAATGTGATTATTTCCTGAAATAGCGAGTTTATATATTATTATGCACAAACGAAGCTTATTATTTAAGTTCTGTGATCTTTGACTTATAGAGTTAGGAATGTTGTAGATGTGACTTGAATTTTTATTTGAAATATTTTTGTGTCTTTGAAGCAAGTTTAAAATATGCCTTTTAAGTTTTTCTTGGGTCTTACGGTCATTTATAAACGAATAAATCGTGTCAATTGCCCGCGACTTCGTCCGCGTAGAATAATAGTTCCGGGAGATTTCCGGGATGAAAACTATTCTATACCTAATTTCATTCAAACCAGTTCAGAGGTTTAGGCGTGAAGAAGAGACAGACAGACAGACAGAGTTACTTTCGCATTTATAATAATAGTATTAATTTGGATGTGGCAGAACTGTACTAAAGTGTTATCTATTTACAGAAAAATGCGCCCAAAATTAAAATTCTACCATTTAAGTTGAATTCCGACCACTGCAACTATAGTATTTTTTTTTTTTTTTTTTCCTGTGGCAACACTACAGCTAACAGCTGATTTAAATCGTCCCGTAAAATTTTATTTTAAAATATTAGTTTTTATTACTTTTGAAGGCCTATTTGCAATTTCTTATCTAGTAAATTTAATATTACTGTGTTATTTGTTTCAAATTCGTAAATAATCGGATCAGTGAGTTTAAAATTCCAAAGTGTTTCGTTGACAGGTTACCGGCTCGAGTGAATGTTGCATTGTCATCTTGATTTCAGGTATAATACTTTATTATTTAATTAGTAGCATATTGGCTACTTAGTATTATTGCAGCATTAATAACATTATAAAGTTTTTTTAACTAATTCGTACCGATAAATTAAAGTTTGGAAAGTAAACATAACCTTAGTTAGTTCAGTGACAGAGCTTCTTAACTTTTTATCTAAATTTCATATTTTCCACTTAACTATTTATCTCTAAACTTCTGTCACCTCTTTCAAGCTCGATTTCTCTCTATTTCCTTCATCATGCCTATGACTCGCAGTGCCTATGCTCGCCAAGAAGAGTCTAAACTCAGCCTGGCTTTGAGCGAATTAAAGGCGTCAAAGGAGCTCTGTGCCCAACTAAATAAGGAAATAGATGGCAATGAAACGATTCTCGCCGAAGTCCACGAGACAAATAGGAGATTAAAAAATGAAATGGCTCAGTTATATATTCAATTCACTGAGGCCATAGAAGCCCGGGATAGACTCCAACTTGTTGTAAATGGGTTCAGCCAGTGTAGCACAGAGTACGAACAAGCTCTTAATCAGAAATACATTTTGCAACAGCAGCTACAGGAGGCCCAGAGTCAAATATCAGAACTTGAGACCACTAACCTTAACATCACAGCCTCGTTGAATCAAAGTTTATTTAACGAGTTGGTGCCTATTGCCCCGTCAATGGTTTCAGAAAGAAACCCCCAGTACATAATAGGTTTAACCAGTGAAGATGATTCCAAATCATGTAAAACAATACAAATAAATAGTAGAAATAAATTAAAAAAGTATATTAAAATCAACAAATATATAATTAAAACTAAAAGACTAGTCAAGAAACAAAAATTCTTTATTAAAAATGTCAAACTTAATAGAGAAAGGCTAAATTTACTTAATCAATTAGACTATTATTCAGCAAACTTAGAAAAATGTACAAAGAGATACCAAGCTGACACGGAAGACTTGCAATGTGAACTTGAACATCTTCAACAAAAACTGAGTTCAATGACTATTAAATATAACGCATCAGAGAACCAAATGAAGGAATATGTGTTGGCCATGAATGATCTGGTCAACTCACAAAATAACAACTGTGAGCATTGTCATTCACCACCCATTGACAATACACCAGATCATTCATTGTCAGTTTTTGATACCACTACACAGCAATCCTGTGTCAGTTTGCCGGTCAATTTAACAGATTCTTTAACACAGCAAAATAAAAATAAAGAAATTGCAATTTTTTGTGATGAAATTGGTAAGGATTTAGGCCACTATCTTACAAATGAGTACCCGGGACACTCTGTAATAAACTATTGTATGCCTGGTTGTTCTTTATTTCACATAATGAAAAAAATTATTAACTGTAATCTTAACCAGGATACTATACTGATAATTTTTGTTGGTAATAGAGGTAATGTTAACAAAAAAGAAGTACTTCAATATTATAGAACCTTGTCATATATGAATTTAGAGAAAATTATTATGTTTACATTCCCCTACAGTCAAAGTTTGCCACAGGAAGAAAATAACTTTAGATATAATTTAAATGTAAGTTTACACAATTTTATGTATGGCAATGATTTATTTCAATTAATTGACACCAACACATATGTTGGCAATAACTTTTATGTGACAAAAGATAGATATCTTGAGAATAGGTACTATCTTAATAATTTTTGTAAACGACAGATAGCTGTGTCGCTATCTTATTATTTTTCTGTAACAGCCAAGAATTTGGCTAAACAACTTGCTCCTATTGAGCAATGCAATCGACTTAATCATTTGTCAAATAACATAGTATCAATTAATGATACCAATAATGATTTAAATTAGAACTCGAGACAATAGAGGTATCCTCTTGCCATAATGTAAATGTAGGCAATAATAGTATCAACCTGGTGCATCAAAATATTCAAGGACTTATGAACAAAGATTTAGAATTAGAATTATTCCTCAATTGTAATAACATTGATATTATTTGTATAACTGAGCATTGGCTTAAAAGCCATCAGTTAATGTTCAATTTTAGCAATCACCAGGTTGGTAGTTCATTTAGCAGAGTAAACGCCATTCATGGCGGCTCATTAATTTTATTACATAAACAAATTAAGTTTAAAGACCGTAAGGATATTGTGAGCCTCTCTGTTGAGCGAACAATTGAAATGGCCTGTGTAGAATTGGAGCAGTATGTTATAGTAAGTGTGTACAGACCTCCTTCAGGACTGTATGATTGCTTTGAGAAGGTGATGGATGAAGTGTTGCATAAAATTTGTAACTCAACTAAGTCCATCATCATTTGTGGTGACTTCAATATTAATTTGTTAGATAATTCTAGTTTAAATACTAAACTTATTACCCTGTTTCAATCATACAATCTTGTGAACCTATTTATTGAGCCAACTAGAATAACTCCAACTTGTGCTACCTGCCTAGATAATATATTCACAGATATTGTACCTACCCACAAAAAAATTATAAATTTGATAGACTCTGACCATTGTGGGCAATTTGTTACTGTACCTTTCATTAACAAAAAAATTACTAAAAAAAGATATCACTGTTAATCCCAAATCTAAATGTCGGTTAGAAATATTTAAAACTAAAATCTTAAATAAATTACCATTATTGTCAACTAATGTTAGCCCAAATAAACGATATAATGATTTTTTTAATATGTATTGTGCTCAATTTAATACCACGTTTGTTCCGAAGACGATTTCAGTAAATAGTAATGCTTCTTTTGGTGACTGGGCCACCATTGGTATTTATAAAAGTAGAAAACGACTATTTGAGTTGTATGAAGAACGGACTTACATTAATACTGCTGAATTTAATTTATATGTAAAGAATTATTCTAAATTATTTAAAAAGGTCTGTTACTTGGCCAAGTCACGATATTTGAGTTCAAAAATAAAAAATAGTAATAATATTATAAAAATGACATGGAATATTATTAATAGCGAAACGGGAAAGTCCAGCCACCGAACTAATGATTATTGCCTTATTATTGATGATAATATTATTAAATCAGATTCTAAAGTAGCCGCGTCTTTTGAAAATTTCTTTGCAATGATTCCCGTTTCGACTACTAAATCTTTAAATTCATCACCTGCAGCTGCAGAATCTTTACTCAAAGAAAACGTTCCGGCCTGTGATTCTGAATTTTATTTCGAACATGTTACTTGTAAGAATGTCATTAAAGTATTTCACACGTTAAATGTTAAAAAGACTGCAGATCTATGGGGTAATTCTGTAGATGTTGTAAAGTCTATTATAAATATTGTAGCACCTACTTTAGCTAATATTTTTAATAACTGTATTGATAGTGGTAAGTTTCCTGATTTAATGAAATACAGCAAAATAATACCATTATTTAAATCAGGTAGCACATCCGACCCCAGTAATTATAGACCAATTTCAGTGCTACCTACTTTTAGTAAAGTCTTTGAAAAACTTATTTTAAATCAAATGCAGATATATTTTAATAAACTCAAGTTATTGCATACAAAACAGTTTGGATTCACAAGGGGTCGTTCAACAACCGATGCAGGTGTTGAACTTTTAGGGCACATTTATGATGCCTGGGAAGACAAATGCGATGCTTTGGGAATTTTTTGCGATTTATCCAAGGCATTTGATTGCGTTCTTCATGAAACTTTAATCAGGAAACTACACTACTACGGAGTCCGGGCCTCCTCTCTGGATCTTCTCATTTCATACCTGAGTGATAGGATTCAAAGAGTTGATGTGAACGGTGAAAGATCACCCGGTTCTGTAGTAAGCATGGGCGTGCCCCAGGGCTCAATTCTTGGTCCTTTCTTGTTTCTTATTTACATTAATGATTTGCCTTATCTCATTAAAGATAAGCATGATGTAGTATTGTTTGCAGACGATACTTCACTTTTATTCAAACTTAAACGTCAGCAACTTATAACTGACGATATAAATAGTGCTCTCGCTTCAATAGTAAACTGGTTTAATGTAAATAATTTACTCCTTAATGAAAAGAAGACTAAACTTATAAAATTTACGCTACCAAATGTCACTCAGGTAGACAATTGCGTCTTAATAAAGGGTGAAGAATTGAGACCAGACGATTCCACCGTATTTTTAGGCATAACTTTAGATGCCAAACTTCAGTGGGGCCCCCATATAGATAAACTATCTAAAAAACTCAGCTCTGCAGCATATGCCGTTAGGAAAATTCGTGGTTTAACGGATTTGGAAACAGCCCGCTTAGTTTATTTCAGCTATTTTCATAGTTTGATGTCGTACGGCATTCTATTGTGGGGAAATGCCGCCGACATACAAACAATATTTGTTTTACAAAAAAGGGCTATTCGTTCTATTTATAAATTGAGTCCCCGACACTCCCTCAGAGACAAATTTAAAGAGATTAATATTTTGACTGTGCCCTGTCAGTATATATATGAAAATCTGTTATATGCACATAAAAATATTAATCAGTTTAAAAAATACAGTGATATTCACAACATAAACACAAGAAACAAGGACAAATATATTGTTCCTTCAACTAGGCTAAAGAAAATAGGTAGTTCATTTAAATGTCAATGTATACGCTTTTATAATAAACTTCCTAGCCAGATTCAAGAACTAAGCATTACCAAATTTAAACTCTTTATTAAACGTAAATTATGCCGTAATGCTTTTTATTCTGTTAAAGAGTATATTGATGATTCAAATGCTTGGAATTAAGCTGCTTCAATTATTTACATAGGTCAATGACATTAATTATTTGTCTACATTATTATTATATTTTATTGACATTGAAATTCTTATTATTTGACATTGATTTGTACTTTATTAAGTATATTATCTTGTATACCATATTTAATTGGTTTTTTTTTCTGCTTGACATTGTAATTATTATACTTGACATTTATGTACTTTTATAAGTATATCTTTTATTTTATTTTATTTATTGTGAGTGTGAGGACTATGTGGGCTGTTAGGTTACTTTACTAGTATATTTGACTATTACTGACGGTTTGAGTATTTAATGCGGCCTACCCGAATGTCCTTACTTTGGTATTGTTAAGACGTTAGGCTCCTTACGTTTTAGTTGAGCTAAACGACTTTTGACAAATGCTTGCACTGTTTGGACAGGTCCACTCAAATCTGTGTGATTCTCTCATCAAGAGATCACTTCAGTTATTTCCTTCATGGTCCTCGCATAATTTGACCAATACAATATTGTATGGACTTTAAAAGAGACTTTGACCTCTGAGTTTGTTTCGGTTGTTTCTTCTCAGAGTAGTCCAGCTAGGAAACACCGGCCCCATCGTTCGAATAAAATAAGAAAAAAAAATGACGTGTAAAAGTGTAATTTATTACCTATTTACAGAAATAAAAATCATTTTAATCATCATTTTAATCATTTTTTTAGTCTATTTTTTTTAACAAACGAGTACTGAGTATATCTCTTTCACATTTCCGGTATTGACAGAGAGAGATGGGAAATTAGTCGAGGCGGAGCCAACGCTTTTAACACCAATAAATTAATTAATTGTGATTAAATGAATCTGAATCTGAATAATAAGACTTATGCTGATTACGTGGACCAATAGAAACGCAGAAATTTTTTTTTGGTACTAGTTTGTTAAAAAAAACAGACTATATAAATACTGTCCACTCTATTCATACATAATTCTACACACGCCCCGCCCTTCACCTTTACTAATTTTATTATTCGTTTACAAACGTAACTACGCAATACCCGTGTTTATTATTAGGTGTATATTATTATATACTAGTTATATTATATACTGGCTCGTGTCACAGCGGTGATTGCATCGTCCATCACGGCCTTTTTAGGGTTCCTTAAGGGCGGGCGATTCTTTAACCATTCGAAAGCTACATTGTCAACGAGTAACATAGGCTATATAATATCACGCTATGTCCCACGGGAGTAGTAACCAGAAACCTAATGTAACGTGAACGAAATCGTTAGGGCCGTTTTCGAGATCACATGCAATCAGCGCCATCTGCCGGGTTGATTTGTGAATCTAAACCATTCCCAGATCCCCTTGAACACACACAAAAAATTTCATCAAAATCGGTCCAGTCGTTTGAGAAAAGTTCAGTGGCATACACACGCACAGCAGAACTATATATATAGGTATATAGAAGATATAAGATTCCTATCCTTAACCACAATATATGTTGGACTTCACACCCCGTCATAAATACTAAGTAATATAATAATTCATTGAGAAGATCATAAATTTATGTTCGGCCTTCGTAGTGTCGTGTTTGCTATGTCAAACTTGTGTGTATAGTCTGTGTGTATGTTTGTTGAGTAGTACAAACAACCAATATGTGAAAATACCAAAAAAGAATTATGTCATTTAATAACATATCCTGTAAAGGGTGTCGTGATGGCCCAGTGGATAAGGCGCCCGCCTCTCTTGCAATGGGTTGTGGGTTCGAATCCGGGCAAGTATCAATGTGACTTTATCAATTCATATGTACTTTATAAAGTTTATCTTGGACATCGCTGACATCCCGTGCCTCGGAAAGCACGTTAAGCCGTTGCTCCCGGTTGTCATTCGTAGAACTTTGACAGTTGTTACTGGTTAGAAACTGACCAGTCTAACCAAAAGGTATAGTGTCGCCCAGTTACTGGGTTGTGGAGGTCTGATAGGCAGTCGCTTCACGTAAAACACTGGTATCCAGCTGAATCCGGTTAGGCTGGAAAGCCGACCCCAACACAGTTGGGAAAAGGCTAGGGAGATGATGATGACAACCTAACCTACTACTACATATTTACGTTTCTCACTCTGATCCATGAAACTCTAAATCAACTTATAGTATGCCTAAATTATTGACAAACAAATCCACGTAAACAACACAGCCAGCCTGGGGCTATAACCAAGTATAAATTATAAAGCCTTGCGCAAGCGCAGCTCATCAGAACGCATGATATTCATCAAGACATCTCGTTGGCTGTTGCGTCAGGCCACCTTGACCCTTGTGAGTGACATTCTTGTCACGGCTGTTGGGTTAAAATCCTATATGATTTTTGATGGATTTCTAAAATAAAATCGTAACGAACTCGAAACTGCATCCATACTAATATTATAAATGGGAAAGTGTGCCTGTCTGTCTGTCTGTTTGTCTTTCTTTCACGGCAAAACGGAGCGACGGATTGACGTGATTTTTTAAGTGGAGAGTAACATAGGCTACTTTTTGTCTCTTTCTAACGCGAGCGAAGCCGCGGGCAGAAGCTAGTACATCTATAAATATAAAAAACGGTAAAGCCACTTTTGCCCGCGGCTTCTTCTTTCTTTTCTTTCTTTGGCAAAAGTCAAATGTGCACTTGTCAATTTTCGCCTCACTAAAACCCACATAATTGATAAGGTTATTAACAGAACCACTTTTCTTTTTCACAGTGATGTCAAAATTCGGCGTTCGTGTCGACGCAGCGGTCTCAGCGCTGGGCGGCGGCGCCGGAGCGGCTCTTGACGAAAACGACTTCATCGACGCGAGCCGATTGGTCTACGACGCTGTCAGAGAAATCAGACGCGCTGTACTTATGAACAGGGTAAGTCGTGTTAAAAGAATGATAGACGTACACACTCTCAATACGCAAATTAGCCCTTTTTAGAGTGTGGCGACATCTATCGCCGAACATGCAAACTACAACTGACGATCCTGCATCGCGATATGTGAGTTATCGGTGACATTAGAACGAGAGCAACAATCCCGACTAGAACCGTCGGGCAGTAGCCCACCAGACACAACACCCGTCTGCTCGGAGGATCCTCTCTTTTCAATAGAGGATGAGGGACTTTACACTCTGTTCCTCATACCTCCAAATGAGTGTAGCAGCAATAAAGTTAGAAGAAAATCGATGAGATCGACGCCACTCGATTGGTCTACGACGATGTGAGAGGGCAGATGGCTGATCCAAAAGTTCATGTACTTGCTCGTCCGCCTATCAGCCCTCTTAGAGTTTAGAGGCGGTGAAGTTAGAAGAAAATCTACGACATCGACGCCACTCGATTGGTTTACGACGCTGTCAGAGGGATCAGACGCTCTGTTCTCATAAATAGGGTATGTGGACACCGGTGAAGAAGTCGCATATACGATTATATATTTTTTTAATCGAGTGTGTATTCGGTTTTTTTTAATTCAACTGTGACACCATTGAATTTAAAGAAAATTTTGGTAAGGTGTCACAAATAAACATGGTTTTTTTTCAGATTTCTCACGATGTCGTCGATTTGATTAAAATAACCCTTTCTTTTATTGAGCAACTGACAATTTCCTTACCGGTTCTCAAGAAAGAATATCAGCTAATTTAATATTTACCCTTCCATGTACACAAATTTAATTTATTTTAATCTAGATGTAACCGTGTCCACAAATTTGATACTATTTGAATCTAATCCGAACATCATCTCACTGAACTTCTTATCTAGGATGAGGAGGAACTGGACCCTGAGGATGTGGAGTTGGATGAGCACTACACGTTGGAGACTCGCAGCAAATGTGAGGGCAACCTTCGCTACAGATATACTGGGTGTTGGTAGACATGTTAGGAGGCGTTTTTAATGAGGGAGGATATTGAGATAAGCGGTCAGGGTCGAAATGTCCATTTGGCATAGTTTATAGGGATAAAATGTCTAATTTCGAATATGTCCAATTCTCAAAATGTCCCATTCTCAAAGTGTCCAATTCCCAAAGTATTCAAGTGCAAAAATTTACAAAATATATATTTCTCAAAATGTCCAAATGGTAAATTGTCCATTTCTGGAAATGTCCAATTCCCAAAATTATCGAATTCTCAAAATGTTCAACACTTAAATTGTCTTAATGTCAAAATGTCTAATTTTTTAAATGTCCAATTTCACAAAATGACATATTTTACAATGTTCATTTCTTAAAATGTCCATATCTCAAAGTGTGTCTAATCAATATGTTCAATTCCCAGTGTCCAATAATCAAAATGTTCTATTCTCAAAATGTCCAATTCTTAAAATGTCAATTTATCAAAGTGTCCAATAATCAAAATGTTCAATTCCCAACGTATTTAACTGCAATAGTGACAAAATATTTATTTCACAAAATGCCCAATCCCTAAAAACCCATTTCGCGTAATATCTCATTCTCAAAATGAACCATTCCCATAACGTCCATTTTTTTAAATGGCTATTTGTGTTTAAATAACATTTTCCCAAAGTTACCTATTTTCAATGACCCTGAACCTTTGACCTTTAGTAACTCAAAATCTAGAAATTTCCCAGCTGTTATCTAGAACACTAGAAGAAAAAAAAAAAAGACGGGTTGCACTCCGGGAGTGCCGGCAGAAGTGAAAACTTGATTATAGCTGTCTACTATCCATCCGTCCTACGCTTTTTCGATCAGGTCACGTGTCCTGACGCGAGTTTAAGATTTTATACCCATTACAGAAAAAGTGCTCAACGCCGCTAAAGAAGTTTTCACTTCAAAAACCTCTAAATATCGGCTTCGTAATGTGTCTATTACCACCCATTAATGGTTGCTTTTGGTTGCTCGAATGTTATGTCCGATTTAATGTGGTTGCTAGTATCATGTCATTTAGGTTATGTTAAATGTTATTTGGTTGCTAATTTCTTGCTGAGACGTATTGAATGCAGTGCAATAGAAAGAAAAATGAGATAAATGAGAAATAGAGCGGGTTCTTTAAACCTTCAAACACACGAGATTCGAGACAACAGAAAGACAATAGCAGCGCGACAGCCGGCTGTCGCTTGGTCGTTGAAAGATTAAATTAACAAAGTTATAATTTAGACTGATTGGCTGACTGTTGATATATCAACGCACTGCCGTAACTGCTGATCCTAGCGATATGAAACTTAGAGGATGTGTTTTTTGTAAAGAGTAGGTAACCATTTAGAAAGGAATTTTGTAAATTCCAACCCTAAAGAGGTGCTCCTGCCGGGGTTGCGGAATGTTTATAATAGTTACCGTGACCCCGGAACATAAAGGGCAACCGAAGGAACATGAGTGGGTTTTAGTCAGTAAAAGTCTTGTCCCGCGCAGGGCGGGAGAAGTCATTTGATGATTTCCCACCCACAAGAAAAACCCTAAAGAGTTAAAATATGGGGTGGGAGTATCGACATTCACACAGGCGACGCTAGGGCCACAAATTAGTTTATTATATATTTTTTTAAACAAAAAAAACTGAACCGTACGTATGTAAGTTAATCAACCAATTGAAACGACCCGTCTATAGTTACAAGTTTTTATAAGTTTTTAGTGGCATCTATGAATCTGCATTCAGTACGTGCTAGCAACTAATTTCATGTGTTAATAGAACATTGGGTTTTTGTTTTGTTGTCCGTTTTCAGTGTCATTTTATGTGGTTTTTTAACAACGTGATTCTGAGAGCAACCATACACTGCGAAGTTACACTCCGCTGTTCTTTTCTAATAAATTTCGTTGCGGGATCCAAGACAGTTGAATCGTTTGCAAGACTCGTCGAGCTTCATTGCTTGGCGCTTTTCTGACGGACTCCACTGTTGATTCTGGCTTTCAGGAGTTGTAGTGGTTGGGAATAGTGTGGTGAGGTTATTCGATCCATCTATTCTTCGGCTTTCCTCTCGGTTGTATGGCGGCTTTTGATTCATGTGTTTACAGGTTTTCTGTGTTTGTTTGTAGCCAATGTAATTTAGAGTGATTTTTCTATATTTTTCATAATATTGCGCGTTTTTACCCCTTTACAAATTTTATTGTCACTCTAAATTATATTGATTTAATGCTAATGTTTTAATGTCGTTTTCGTCTCATCGTTCATTTTGTGTTTAATTTTTGTAGAAAGGATTTTGTTTAAATCATAATAACAATGACTTTATTAAAATGTCTGCTCTGACTGGAATTAAAGTTAGTGTAATTTGTGGTCATATTTTTGAGATGTGTAAATATTAAATTATAAATTTGTAAACGGGTGTATTAGTTAGAGATATTTTAGAGATGATTAAACGCTGTATTTTTTTGTAAACATTCCCTTAACACTAAGGGCAGGATTACTCCTGTATTTTGGGTGTGTTAACAACCTTATATACGAACAGCCTATTGCGCCTATTTTGCTCTTAGAATGCCTAAGACAAAGTCCGCCTTTCAACGGTATTTTTAACACAACGTTTAATAAATTAAAGATTTAAACAAAATCCTATCTCCCCGCATGCTATATGTTCGTGTTTGTTTGCATGTTTCGTCACTAATGCAGACCAGCGAAGATTTGGATACTGACACAGAGTTCGAACCCGTTGAGGATATGACCATGGAGACTAGGAGTCGATGTGAGTAACGCTAGGGTAACGATTTGGTGGCGGGGGGTAAGAGTGCGCAGATTTTAACGGTTAGGTGGCGGTTGATACTAATTGGCGTTACGTCACTGTTTGAGCGTAGGAGAGTAAAGGTATTGCAAGTTAGACAAAGATATATTTAAAAGTTGATAGGCTAAAATTGCTCAAATGTTTTTTTATGCAATTAACAACATAGGGAGTAGATTTATTTCAAAACAGACGTCTTATTTTACTAGCATGTTAGGGTAAAAGCACGCAAATCTTTTAAGACAAACTTTAAATATAACTTTACGATTCAAATTCCCAAAGTAATATTAGCGAAACATAATTTAGTTGATCTATTGAAAACGTAAGTTAAGGTTTAGCAGATTGTTATTAAAACGCTAGGGTAAAAAGGCGCAAATTACTTAGTTGATATAGGGTAATATTAGGCTATCAGGCAGGGTAATATGGTGGGGTATGGTCGAATGAGAGCAATAAACATTCAAATTTAAAAAAAAGCAGGTAACGCACGAAGACTTATTCTTAGCTTAGATAGTACGTACCTACACAAAGTGTTGCTTTTCTAAAAATTTAAATGTCTGCGGTTACCTGACTTCCGATCTTCACTTACCAGCAAAAATCTAGTTATAAAGCATGTTTATCAATCATCATCATTATCAGCTAGATGTAGTATATTTCTGGGTGCTAGCTTGGCTTATTTTATGTTCAGAATATTTTCGGTAGACATACTCGGTGTATTTTTGGTCCTGCACAACCCGCTAGGATGATTCTACCCATGAAAACAAACAACTTTTATTATGGAACCAACTCTGAAATCGTAAAAAAATATCAGGTGTCTCTAACAAAAGTTCAATGCCCTCCCGACCGTAATGTATAAAACGGCTGATATTTTTTTTTCGAGATTTCAGAGTTGGTTCCATAATAAAAGTTGTTTTTTTTTCATGGGTAGAATCATCTCCTAGCGGGTTGTGCAAGACCAAAAATACACCTAGTATAAGAAATTTTTGCTTAGTCTTTGTGATGGCAACGGTGACCACATTTATACAACTTTATTTTTAGTTTATACGAAACCCGATACAGTTGTCAAAAATTTTTTTTTAATGTAAATAATCAATGTGCAAAATTTCAAAGCTGTATCATGAAAAATCACGAAGTTATAAGCTTGTTACGACACCTGGTTGTCCTTCCGAAAACACCATTCCAGCGTCTTGAACAGGTTGTGTTACAGGGGTTGCGGGATTATTATAATAGTTACTGAGCCCCGCAACATAAAGGGCAACCGAAGGAATATGAGTGGGTAAAACCCACTCAGTAAATGTCTGACATCCTCCCGCCCAGCTCAGGACGGGATAAGTCATTTGATGATTTTCCACTCACAAAAATAAGGGGTTTTGGTATCACAAACCCGCTGTGCACACGCATATCCCTTCATCTGGCGATTGGTATGGTTTGTCGACCAGGTCAGTTGAGTGAACCACAACCACAGATAAAACAACAAAATTACAGTGATCATAAGGGTGAATTTCGCGTGGCAGTAATATGACACCGACAATGATGACAGCTGTCAGATTGACATTTCGCCAAACCACAGGATATTATGACCTTGACTAGTGTTGGACGTATGATTGCGGTACTTAGACGTTTTGTATCCAAATTTAGTTTTTATTTATTTTGTGGGACAAAATATGATAACTATAATACCAGCCTATAACTGTCCCACTGCAGGGCAAAGGCGTCTTCTCGTACAGAGAAGGCACGAGCATTGATCACCACGCTTACTCAAGGCGGTTTGTCGATTTCGGACTTATATTCACTACAAGTCCAGGTTTCCTCACGATGTTTTCCTTCACCGATGTCTGATGTCCAAGATAATCTTTAGAAAGTGCATATGAATTGAAAATGTCACATTGGTACTTGCCCATTTGCTATAATCACTAGGACATCACGACATAATTATAATTTGGCATAAAAATTATTGGAACCGATTCAGTTTCTTATTTAGAACAAACAATATTAAGGTTTCGCATAAAGTAAAATTAACGTTGTATAACAAGCTAAAAAATGGTCCCCCTGCTAATTCGCTATCTAAAGCCGGGTACTGATCAGCGTTACAGGGCGTTATGTTACGTGTCAGGCTGTCCACCACCGTCGTCACCGTCACGAGATTAAAGGTCATAGCTCATTAGAGCCACCCGGCACCCACTCCGCACCGACTCGCCTCCTGCGGCTAGTATTCTTTATATGGATTTGTATGGGCATGCGCTCACTATATCAACTCCGTAGCGTCACCGGATCGCCTCGGTTATAAGGCGAGTGGCCTTATAACGAGGTGGCTCTAATGAGCTATGACCTTATTTCGGGCCGAGTTTTATATGAGGTGGCGTGACTTGCGGTGGACACGCGGCTATTGTAAACGTACATATCGCTACTTCGGCTCCGTCATCTTGTTCTTGATGACGTGACGGTGACGAAGTGGTGGACATACGGTCTTAATCAGCAAGAAGAATGTTACATTAGGCTCCGTAACACTGGTCAGTACTTAGCTTAAGGCGCAGTGTTGCCAGTTACTAAATTCTTTGTTTAATGTTGCCAGCGAGTGCCCATACCGGTGAACATGGAGTTGACGAGTATCCGGATATCAGTGGCATTACTAATGCTAGAGTGAGTATTGTACTTTTTTTTTCATTTAAATAGGCTATTCTACGATTTATTCAAAAATATTTTTAAAATGTTCGTAAAGAGTCGTTGGACACTTGTAAGTTTTATTCCGAAAAAACACCGATTTCTGCAAAATTAAAATGATTGAATTTTGAAAAATTTACCGTCAATGCCCTGCTTAACAAGTAATATTATAATTTTCTTGACGTGACTTTCCTTTGAAGAAATAAAAAAGAAATATAAAACTACCTATCCTTCATTCTACCTAAAACATAAATTAAAATTAATTCTCTAATGCCCCGACGATAGGCAGCTTCAAAGCTCGCTTAAAAAGATGGCTTATCGAGCAAGCGTTTTATTCCTTTGACGAATTTAAGATGATGTAAACTTTGACATATTAATTTGAATTGTAATTTTTACTGTGACTTTTTATTGTGACTCTTTCTTTTGACTTGACTATTTGTGTATGTGTTCCAATGTTGTTTGACAACTTGATTTTTGACATGTGTTTAATAATGTATTGTGTTTTTTTAACCTGAATATGACTTGTAAGAATCCCTTACCAATAAAATACTATGACTACTATGACTATGACTAAACCGAATTTCTTACTTTCATCACCCAGGAGCTGGGCTCCTTAGTGTTTTTAGTTGAGCTAAACGATTACTGACAAATGCACTGTCTGGACAGGTCCACTCAAATCTGTGTGCTTCTCTTATCTAGAGAGTACCTCAGACAAACCTTCATGGTTCTCGCACATTTTTGACCAATACGATTGTATGGACTTTAAAAGAGACTTTGACCTCTGAGTTTGTTTCGGATGTTTCTTCTCAGAGCAGTCCAGCTAGGAAACACCGGCTCCATCGTTCGTTTAAAATAAAAAATAAAAAACAAAATATTGACGTGTAAAAGTTTTATGTATACAATGTGTAACTTTAATGCACTTTGAGAAAATAGTTTGTTCAGAATCGTTTACTGAATCGGTTTTTGTAATTTTTAATAAAGGTAACATTTTATCCCAAAAAATAATTAAAACTCACACTTCCGCTGTACAGTCAAAACAAACTAAAATGGATGAAATACCTACTACGCTAGACCCTTTGCACGTGCGACTGTGTGCATGCGTAGATTTGTAATGTGACTATAATTTTCTCCCACAATCTGTACAACTAATTTATAAAAAAACAGTGTTTTAAACATAATAATAAAAATTCAGTGTATTATGATTATAACATAATATTCTAATTGGGGTGTCTGGTGGTGTGCGTTTATTCCGGGACATGTTGTATAACCTATTTACAAAATAAATATGATTTTAGGAAGCCATGCGCAAGATGACAGAGGAAGACAAACGCAAGATCCTGCAGCAAGTGGAGCTGTTCCGGCGCGAGAAGATGACGTTTGACAATGAGGTGGCCAAGTGGGACGACGCGGGCAACGACATCATCATGCTCGCCAAGCACATGTGCATGATCATGTTGGAGATGACTGACTTCACCAGGTACGGCCCGGGGACTAAATAGGGGTTTTTTGACAAATATCCGAAAGTATCCGAAAATCACCGAAAGTTTTAGACGTATCCGAAAGTAATTTTGCATATCCGAAAAAAATATCCGAGATTTTCTATCAATATCTGACAAATATCCGACATTTTCTATAAATATCCGAAAAATATCCGACTTTTTCTACAAATATCCGACATTTTATTTAAATATTGGACTAATATCCAAACGTATCCGAAAAATGACCAAAAAATATCCAACGTATCCGAGAAATATCCGGGCTAGTAAAAAAATATCTTAAGCTGAGGTCGGAACACTAGCGCGCGATCCTGCAGCAAGTGGAGCTGTTCCGGCGCGAGAAGATGACGTTCGACAACGAGGTGGCCAAGTGGGACGACGCGGGCAACGACATCATCATGCTCGCCAAGCACATGTGCATGATCATGTTGGAGATGACCGACTTCACCAGGTGCGGCCCGGGAACTAGCTGTATAGGGGTTTTTTTTAAAATATCCAAATTATCCGAAAAGTATCCGATATATCCGAAAAAATATCCCACTTATCCGGAAAATATCCGACTTATCCATAAAATGTCCGAAAAGTATCCGAAAATATTACGATAAATCTGAAAAAAATACCGTGTTACGGAACCGTATCCGAAATATATGCGACTTATCCGAAAATTATACGATGTATCCGAAAAATATTCTAGGCATCCGAAAAGTATCCGATATATTTAAAAACAATGGAGGAAAAGCGCTAGATTCAGCACCAAAAAAAAATACCATAATTATCGGGAAAAATCTGACAACTGAAAATTGCCGACTTAGCCTTAAATTCTCCAAAATGGGGAAAATATCCCGCATACCCACAAATTATCCAAAATACATAAAATACCCGACTATAAAAAAAATCGACACATCCAAAAGTGTTGGACACTATTTGGATGCGTAGCCGACAATTTACTTGACTTACCAGTAAAATATCCGACATCAGGAAAATATCCGGCCTAATATCCGTCCGGATACTGACCTACTTAACTAAATAACTGTAAATTTTGTCCACAGAGGCCGCGGACCTCTCAAGACGACTATGGATGTTATCAACGCCGCCAAGAAGATTTCGGAGGCTGGCACCAAGCTTGATAAGCTTACTAGGGAGATTGCTGAGCAGGTGAGACACGCTTTAACACGAATTTAAATTTTGGTATTTATTAATTATAGCAAAATAGTATAATAGCTGCCCCCCGTGTTTTTTCCCTTTTTATGATATTCATTATTGCTCGGCTCAAAGGCTCATAATTATGATGTACTAGCTTTTGCCCGCGGCTTCGCTCGCGTTAAAAAGAGACAAAAAGTAGCCTATGTTACCTTCCATCCCTTCAACTATCTCCACTTAAAAAATCACGTCAATTCGTCGCTCCGTTTTGCCGTGAAAGAAAGACAAACATACAGACAGACACACTTTCCCATTTATAATATTATTATGGATTCATATTAATATTATAAATGCGAAAGTTATTCTGTCCGTCTGTCTGACTGTCTCTTCTTCACGCCTAAACCACTGAACCGATTTGAAAAGACATGAGATAGTTTTCATCCCGGAAATCCCCCGGGAACGGGAACGAGAAAGTCGCGGGCAAAAGCTAGTAAATAACTAAATGAACTTGTAATATTTATCTGTTCCTTAAACAGTAACCTTTCAACGATCAAGCGACAGCCGACTGTCGTGGTGCTATTGTGTTTCTATTCTGTTCAAAGGTTTAAAACACATCTCAAAACATATTTTTCTTTCTTTCCAGTGCCCCGAATCGTCAACAAAACAAGATTTACTCGCGTACCTACAGCGCATAGCTCTGTACTGCCATCAGATACAGATCACTAGCAAAGTGAAGGCGGACGTACAGAACATATCCGGGGAGCTCATCGTCAGCGGGGTGAGTTATCTAAGAAATTTTTAGCCAATATCCGGGTTCTTTGAGTGAGAATCCGACCTTTTCAAGCACTTTAAGTAAATATGTAATCTTTTGAACTAGCTTTTGCCTTCTTTAAGTGAATATCCGGCCTTTTTAAGTGAGTATCCGGTCTCTTCAAGTGAGTTTCCGGCTCTTTAAGAGAGTATCAGCCCTTTTAAGTGAGTATCCGGTTTCTTTAGGTTAGTATCCGGTCGCTGCAAGAGAAGATCAGACCTTTCTCTTTAAGTTAAATATCCGGTCTTCAAATTAGCGTCTTCATGTCAGTATCCCGCCTCGAATAAATATCAATCTTCTTTAAATGAGAATCCTCTTAAAGTAAGTGAACAAAACAAGACTTGCTCGCGTACCTACAGCGCATAGCTCTGTACTGCCATCAGATACAGATCACTAGCAAAGTAAAGGCGGACGTACAAAACATATCCGGGGAGCTCATCGTCAGCGGGGTGAGTTATCTAAGAAATTTTTAGTCACTATCCGGGTTCTTCGAGTGAGAATCCGGCCTTTTCAGGCACTTTAAGTAAATATGTAATCTTTTGAACTAGCTTTTGCCTTCTTCAAGTGAATATCCGGCCTTTTTTAAGTGAGTATCCGGTCTCTTCAAATGAGTATCCGGTCCCTAGAATAGAGTATCCGGTCGCACCAATAGTGTGTCCGGTGACTTTAAGTTAGTATCGGGTAACTTTAAGTAAATATCTGACCTTTTTAAGTCAGTATAGTCAAATTACGTTAGTATACCGGCTGTTTAAGTTAGTATCCGATCTTCAAATGAGTATCCCGCCTCTTCAAAATAGCTTTTAGCCACTTTACTATAGTATTACTCCTCCTCGAGTATCAGGCTTCTTTAAGTAAGTATCCTCTTAAAGTGAGTCAACAAAACAAGACTTGCTCGCGTACCTACAGCGCATAGCTCTGTACTGCCATCAGATACAGATCACTAGCAAAGTGAAGGCGGACGTACAGAACATATCCGGGGAGCTCATCGTCAGCGGGGTGAGTTATCTAAGAGATTTTTAGTCACTATCCGGGTTCTTTGAGTGAGAATCCGGCCTTTTCAGGCACTTTAAGTAAATATGTAATCTTTTGAACTAGCTTTTGCCTTCTTTAAGTGAATATCCGGCCTTTTAAAGTGAGTATCCGGTCTCTACAAGTGAGTATCCGGTTCTTTAAGAAAGTACCAGACCTTTTAAGTGAGTATCCGGTTTCTTCAGGTTAGTATCCGGTCGCTGCAAGAGAAGATCAGACCTTTCTCTTTAAGTTAGGTATCCGGTCTTCAAATTAGCTTTTAGCGTCTTTATGTTAGTATTCCGCCTCGAGTAAATATTAGACTTATTTAAGTAAGTATCGCATAGCTCTGTACTGCCATCAGATACAGATCACTAGCAAAGTGAAGGCGGACGTACAGAACATATCCGGGGAGCTCATCGTCAGCGGGGTGAGTTATATTGTCATCATCATCGTTATCATCAGCTGAAAGATCTCTACTGCTGGACAAAGACCTCTAACATCATCATCATAAGCCGAAAGACATTCACTGCTGGACAAAGACCTTCCCTATTAACATCATCATCTAAATCTTTTGAAAGACCTCCACTGCTAGGCAAGGGCCAAAGATTTCCACATATATAGGTCCCGCGCCTTCTGCATCTAACAGGATCCGGCGACCTTGATGAGAAAGTCGGTTCTAGCGGATATGATATTGTAACATAAGAAAATGTTTGTTTAGTATCTATTGCCTCTTCAAGTTAGTATCCGGCCTCTAAGAGAGTATCAGCCCTTTTTAAGTGAGTATCCGGTCTCTTCAGGTTAGTATCCGGTCGCTGCAAGAGAATATCAGACCCTTTTCTTTAAGTTAGATTTCCGCGCGGTCTTCAAATTAACGTTAAGCGCTTTATGTTAGTTTTCTGCCTCCAATAAATATTAGACTTCTTTAAGTAAGTATCGCATAGCTCTGTACTGCCATCAGATACAGATCACTAGCAAAGTGAAGGCGGACGTACAGAACATATCCGGAGAGCTCATCGTCAGCGGGGTGAGTTTATATTGTTTTCTATGAGATTTTTGGTCACTATCCGGACTCTTTGAGTGAGAATCCGGCCTTTATTTATTTATTTAGATTTTCAGGCACTTTAATTGAATATGTAATCTTTTGAACTAGTTTTTGGCTTCTTCAAGTGAATATCTGGCCTCTAAGTGAATATCCGGCCTCATTAAGAGAGTATCCGGTATCTTCTTTAAGTAAGTATCCTCTTAAAGTATGTCAACAAAACAAGATTTACTCGCGTACCTACAGCGCATAGCTCTGTACTGTCATCAGATACAGATCACTAGCAAAATGAAGGCGGACGTACAGAACATATCCGGGGAGCTCATCGTCAGCGGGGTGAGTTATATTGTTATCTATAAGATTTTAGGTCACTATCCGGGCCCTTTGAGTGAGAATCCGTCCGGCCTTTTTAGGCACTTTAAGAGAGTAGGTATGTAATCTTTTGAACTAGTTTTTAGCTTCTTCAAGTGAATATCTGACCTCTTTAAGTGAATATCCGGCCTCTTTAAGAGAGTATCCGGTCTCTTCAAATGAGTATCCGGTCCCTAGAATAGAGTAACTGGTCTCACCAATAGAGTGACTGGTGACTTTATGTTAGTATCGGGTAACTTTAAGTAAATATCTGTCATTTTTAAGTCAGTATAGTCAAATTACGTTAGTATACCGGCTGTTTAAGTTATTATCCGATCTTCAAATGAGTATCCCGCCTCTTCATAATAGCTTTTAACCACTTCACTATAGTATTACTCCTCGAGTATCAGGCTTCTTTAAGTAAGTATCCTCTTAAAGTATGTCAACAAAACAAGACTTGCTCGCGTACCTACAGCGCATAGCTCTGTACTGCCATCAGATACAGATCACTAGCAAAGTAAAGGCGGACGTACAGAACATATCCGGGGAGCTCATCGTCAGTGGGGTGAGTTATCTAAGAGTTTTTTAGTCACTATCCGGGTTCTTTGAGTGAGAATCCGGCCTTTTCAGGCACTTTAAGTAAATATGTAATCTTTTGAACTAGCTTTTGCCTTCTTTAAGTCAATATCCGGCCTTTTCAAGTGAGTATCCGGTCTCTTCAAGTGAGTATCCGTCTCTTTAAGAGAGTATCAGCCCTTTTAAGTGAGTATCCGGTTTCTTCAGGTTAGTATCCGGTCGCTGCAAGAGAAGATCAGACCTTTCTCTTTAAGTTAGATATCCGGTCTTCTAATTAGCTTTTAGCGTCTTTATGTTAGTATTTCGCCTAGAGTAAATATCAGACCTCTTTAAGTAAGTATCGCATAGCTCTGTACTGCCATCAGATACAGATCACTAGCAAAGTAAAAGCGGACGTACAGAACATATCCGGGGAGCTCATCGTCAGCGGGGTGAGTTATCTAAGAAATTTTTAGCCAATATCCGGGTTCTTTGAGTGAGAATCCGACCTTTTCAAGCACTTTAAGTAAATATGTAATCTTTTGAACTAGCTTTTGCCTTCTTTAAGTGAATATCCGGTCTTTTAAATAGAGTATTCGACCTTTTCAAGTGAGTATCCGGTCTTTTCAATATAGTATCAGACCTTTTCAAGTGAGTATCCGGTCTTTTAAATAGAGTATTCGACCTTTTCAAGTGAGTATCCGGTCTTGAAATTAGCGTCTCCATATTAGTATCCCGCCTCGAGTGAATATCAGACTTCTTTAAGTAAGTATCGCATAGCTCTGTACTGTCATCAGATACAGATCACTAGCAAAGTGAAGGCGGATGTACAGAACATCCGGGGAGCTCATCGTCAGCGCAACATCATCATCATAAGCCGAAAGACCTCCACTGCTAGGCAAGGTCCAAAGATTTCCACATATATAGGTCCCGCGCCTTCTGCATCTAACAGGATCCGGCAACCTTGATGAGAAAATAGGTTCTAGCGGATATGATATCGTAACATAAGAAAATGTTGTTAAGTATCTATTGCCTCTTCAAGTTAGTATCCGGCTCTTTAAGAGAGTATCAGCCCCTTTATGTGAGTATCCGGCCCCTTTAAGCGCTGCAAATGATAACACGTCAATTTAGCTTAGTCCCCGGTCTCTATGGTATGGTATGGTATGGCGGGCTCGTTTCCGCAACTCCACGTCAAGGCGCGGTTTTTGCGTGTGGGTGGGTGATTTATTCGATCCACCCTAACTCGTTGAAGAACGCCAGCAAGCTGTTTATGCTGCTGGTGATTTCTCGGAGCGTACCTGGATTGCCGAAGTACTTAGCCCTGTATATGGCGGTTGCAGGACAGTGTAGGAGCACGTGCGCTGCTGTTTCTTCCTCGTTCAGACATGCTCTGCAGAGGGGACTGTCTGTGATACCTAAAACGAAAAGGTGTTTATTAAAGGGTCCATGCCCTGTGATGGCGGCTGTCGCAATGCGTAGCTGCCCCGGTCTCTTAAAGAGATTATCTATCTTTTCAACTTAGTATCCGGTTAATTCTAATGAATATGAGACTTTAAATTTACTTGGTCTCTTACCGTTACATTTTAACGTCCGTCGCACCCAGCGTCTCTGGTCTTCAAATGTGTATCGGCCCTTTTTAATTTAGCGTTTGTCCTCTTCATGTTAGCATCCCGTCTCCTTGAGTAAAGATCCGGCCTCTTCAATTTAGGGTTCGACTTTACTGGTTTTGATTCGTGATCAGTACTGTGTATGGCTCGATTAATGCAACATACAAGAAAAATAAAATATAACGAATAGGAAATTGGTCCGAGAAAGGCCGGTTTGTATCCGCTGCTGCTCGGTGTCCAGTTAAAAATTTAGTATCCGTCAAAATACTAATAATAAAACATTACAACAATAAGTAATTTTCTTCAGAACAACACTGAAATGCAGAAACAAAACGAAGGAGGAATTATAGTGTCCGGGGTGAGTTACATGTCCGGAACGGTTACGGTGTCCGGTTACTGTCCGAAATATCCGGGTCATGTTTGTCAAAGTTTTGGGTATTTTGTTCTGTTTGGTAAATGCGGTGGTTTTTAATATCCGTCCTACGTTCAAAAGGTTATTGTGTGTGCTTAAAATATTTTGTGTGATGAAGGCAGGTTGTACTGAGTCCAGCTTTTTCCTGTGTATCTTCATGTATTAAAATATGAACGCATTTATTTTTAATACAATGCTTTGTGAATGTCTTATGTGAAGTTTTCACCGATGCGATCATGGTGCATCGATATCATTTTTTTTTATTACCAGCTAGCTGTTCCTCGCGGTTTCAGCCACGTTACATTAGGTTTTTGGTTACTGCTTCGCTCCCGTGGGACATAGCGTGATATTACACAGCCTATGTTACTCGTCGGCAATGTGGCTTTCGAATGGTGAAAGGATTTTTCAAATCGGTCCAGTAGTTTTTGAGCCTATTCATTACAATCAAACAAACAAACATACAAAGTTTACCTCTTTATAATTTTAGTGTAGATATAAATGTGATAATAATATTTTGCATAAAGTACTAGCTTTCGACGGCGTGGATATCGAAACTACTATGTCCTGTTTACCCCTTGAGTTGAAATTTGTGGATACCTACTCTTTACAAAGAACACACCCTGCAAGTTTCATGTCTCTAGGAGCAGCGGTTTGGACTTCGGTCAAACACAGCCAGTCGATTAGTTTACTATTTTATATACCTTAAAATGCCTTTATAAAAAAAAACATCCTAATACATATTCATAATACCAGACTATTACTGTCCCACTGCAGGACAAAGGCCTCTTCTCATACAGAGAAGGCACGAGCATTGATCACCACGCACTCAAAGTGGTGACGCGATCCCAAATATAATTTTAATTACCTATGTCTGTACAAAGTCATCTATTCTTTTCACCTTATGTGTGTGTGGGTTAGTGTGCCATTTGTGAAGTTCAATTCTCACCTATAGTCCATTTAATAGGTACTTAACTAAACGTAAACAATCTTGTCAGATTAAACAGAATGCCATTTTTATAATTACGGAATATTAAAATACGTCATCCCTATTGTATTATTCAAATAATTTTTTTTATGGGTGGGTAATTATCGAATGACTTCTCCGGGAGGATGGGGGGGAATGCCCTTTATGTTCCGGGAGCGTCGTAAATGTTACAACTATTCCGCAACCCCGGCAGGCAATTTTTTTTACAAGCTTTTATTTAACTTGCAATGTATGTTTGTCCCGATGGAATCTTACAACTCAATTTTAAGGCACTTTTCCTCAACCGATTGAGCTAAAATTTGGTATGCACGTCCAGTTCGGGTGACAATGCACGATTAATAAAAAAAATGTTTTTAGTATAAAATAAAATTAAGGTAAAAACCTTTTTAAAAACAAACTTTTAAATCAAATGTGTTTAATTTGAAATGACTTTATAAGTTAACAGTAAAAGTTTTAGTGTAAAAGTTTATTTTTGCCTTTTTAGCGCATTTAAATAAAAGTTTGTTTTTAAAAAGGTTTTTTTACCTTATTTTTATTTGTTTCATTTGTTACCTAAACCGTTGTTAGCAGACTAACACAATTTAAATATCATCATATATATACATAATACATTCTTCTCTTCATATTCAACAATGTACAATTAATAATATTGTAACAACATTATTTGAAAAGAGTAAGTATGGAGTTTCTTGCCCATTCTTCTCCATACGTAACAACATTTCCGAATGGGCGGTAGATTCACTTTTGTTTATAAGTATGACGTTTCAAAGTGCCTTTTTTGGCCTAATGGAAATAAATGATTTGACTTTGACTTTGACATCTGTGTCTGTCTTTTAGGGTCTGCGAGGGACAGAAGATAATGTTTGCGTTTCGCTGTTGTTGTTACTGTCATTAGGTTGCTTTTGTCCGCTTGCAGTCCGCCAGGCGAGGTGCGGTATTGCACGGACCAAGTGAAACCTTATTGTAGTACTAATAAATGCGCACCGCGGACATTTTGTCCGCCGTTGTCCCTCTGCTAAGTCTCTTACAATTTTTTGTAAATAAGACATGTCAAAAATGTTTCCGTTCAGTAAAATATCCAAACAAATGGAAAATAGCTAACATTTTTACACCATTTTGACTCATAATTTCATATTATTAATGTCCATTTCAGCTCGACAGCGCAACATCCCTGATCCAAGCGGCGAAGAATTTGATGAACGCTGTAGTTCTAACTGTGAAAGCTTCATACGTCGCCTCAACGAAATATACCCGACAGGGAACTATTGCTGTGAGTATATATTTATTGTTATTAATTTATGTGTGAAAATATGATTAAAGATATGCTAGGAATATTTGTAATAATAACAATAACAACAATTGACAATAAACTAGTTGTTTGTTGTCATATTAACAACGAACAACAACCAACTACTTGTTTTTTGACATAATAACAACGAAGAACAACCAACTAGTTGTTTGTTGTCAATTAACAATATAACAACCAACTAGTTAGTTGTTAATTAACAACAAACAGCAACCAACTAGTTTGTTATCAATTAACAATAGTAAAAAAAACAAAGTAGTTTGTTGTCAATTAACAACAAATAACAACAATTTAAGAAAACCATTTAGTAATTTGGTGTCAAGTAACAACCATTTACAACAAACGACAACCAACCAGTAGTTTGTTGTCAATTAACAACTACAACCATTGACAACAACCAACTAGTTGTTTGTTGTCAACTAACAACAACAACCAATATTTTATACCTTAAAACTTCGTTATACAGATGAAACCAGATACTTCGTCCCAGTAGCAAATTGGGATGCGCTATACTAACAATAATTATGGAAATATCGAAGCAAGTAATAAAATAAAATGTAATTATAAATAAATATATTAGTTGAAATACAAATATATAATAATCACGCATCCTGTGTATGGAGCAAGCATGAGTATGCTAAATATATAACAATATATATTACATGCTAAAGTAACACCCTGTATAGCTTGTCAAAACGTTTGTGGTTGCGAAATTTTTACGGTTTTTTGCAATTTTCTGCTTTTAATTTTTGATTTTGTTTGGCCTCTAGAAAATCCCGTGGAATTGAATTTTTGTTAGATATTTTTTATCTACGTTATGATGTTTTACTTAAATGAATATAACATAATAATCTGCAAGATAAGTTTGATATTAAATGTCATTTGGTTGCTATCAAATTATTTTTTTATTAGAAAAAGTGAAGACTATACTCACCATGTTTTTAATCGGATAAAAAGCAGTCAAATATGAAAAAAAAAATACAATTTGTTTACATAACAATGGTAAATTATTGCTTGAGTAGTTTTTCCAAAATTAAAAAAAAAATAACATGTTGTTATTGTACAATCAATATCAAGTACTTAACGTAAAAGGGGGTGGCTTTTTTAACTTTTTCTCCATAGTTCCTTACATTCAAAGAGATTTCGGCTACACAGAGAAACGCTTTTCTTTTCTTGCAGAATTTTAGCATAATACTTTTTTTTTATATAAAAAAAAACGCCATAACAAACGTAAAAAGTTGTTACAAAATTTTTCATTTTCACGAGCTTTTGGAAAGAGTAATCAACATCATTATTCTAAGCAGAAAATTGCAAAAATAAATACAATATTTCGCGAACTACCCTCCCCTATTAAGGTATAAAATATCAGCTTAATTAAGAAATATAAAAAAGCATATTATTAGTATTATTTAAATTGGCTTGCATTCTCACTTTCGGCTGTTTTCAATAATTTATTTATCTATGGATTTGGCTACTTAACAGAATTTTGACTTATGTCAAAATAGCTGTCTTCCGTGTTTCATCCGCGTTATGTCAGTTTTTTGGTTATTGCTCCGCTTGCGTGGGTCATAGCGTGGTGTTATGTAGCCTATTTGTTATTCCGGTGTATAAGCTATATTACTGTAAGTATCATCAAAATTCGTTTAGTAGTTTTTGCGTGAAGGAGTAACATAAACTTTCAAATCCTACTTCCTATTAATATTATAAATATTTGTGTGTGTGTCTGTCTGTCTCTCTGTGTGTGTGTTTGTGTGTGTGATGTGTGTGCGTTTGTGTGTGTGTGTGTTGTATGTGTTACTCTTTATTGAAAAAGCACTGACCGGATTTATATAACTTTACAGTAACTAGCTTATACATCAGAATAAGACATAGGCTACATAACATTACGCTATGTATGACCCACGGGAGCAGAGCAGTAATTAAAATTATTACATAACGCGGGTGAAACCGCGGGGGGCAGCTAGTTTATTATAATAGTAAGATATCTATCTCTAATATTATAAACTAGTTGAGGCCTTTGCCCAGCAGTGGGACAGCACAGGCTAGAGAAAATAAAACTATCTCTAATAGTCTAATCTATAGATATATTGACTTATGAAAATGGCTGTACAATCTATAGTTGAATTTTTGAACATTTTCGAAAGTTCTACTGTGGTTTTTGAGGCAAAATTTTAATGACATCCTGTATTTTAAAAAGAAAGCATGTGTATGCAAAGATTATGAGTGAAAAATGTAGCCGAGGCCAGTGTGAACGGAAATTACGCTGCCGAAAATCTATAGCGGAAAGTCTATATATTTGGTAGTATATCGCACTGCTATCATAATATACTGTTGTATCTTAAAGTGTCTTTTTTCAAAGGTCACGAAAAATTAACTTCCTATTAAGTCACTTTATATTGTATTAGGATAATCATTTAAAAAATGCTTAAAAAAATTACTTCAACTAATACAGTGCAATTAATAAATATTCTGTTTTTGAGTTACGACAGTTATTTATCAATTAATAATTATTCATTTGCGAAAAAATGATTTAACGCCGTATCTCATTTATTTAATGGACTATTTAGAGACGGTTTTGTTGAAGCGTAGTGAATTAAACACATTTCTTAACATATTATCGCAAATTTTGAGTTACTACATTATTGTTATATCAGTGCGATGTAATAAATGACATCAAACAATCATTCGTACCATCTGTTACTGGGGTCAAATTACCCAAGATCAATAAATATTAACTTTGTGAACGAAGTGCAATAAACCTCTAAAACTGACCCATCATTATTTTTCAACTAAAGTGCTTCAATCGCGGATTTTCGGTGGCTGAATGTTTGCTCAATGTGACTAAGGCTAGGCTGCCCCTGGCTACAAAAATACGCTTGAAAGTATGAAAAAAATGCTTTTGAGAAGCTTCTTACCCCGTCTGATAGGCAGCCAAGTAGCAAACCTTTCACGTTGAATGCCTTAAGTCTGTATGCGGCTTTATTATAGTCCAGGATACCGGGTTGCTAGAGTTACGTCATGCTAGAACGGCTGTAAGGGGTTCGAACATTTTTAAACAGGAGCTGGCAAAGTTGCGGTGCATGATGAAATAGATACTAGTATTTTAGATAAGAGTACTCCTTTATCTGGCGATGGCATGGTTTGTCGACCACATGAGAGTTGAGTGAACCACAATCCACGATTTGACAGGCCTGTTGGACTAGTGGTTACTGACCCTGACTGCTAAGCCGGAGGTCGTGGATTCGATTCCCACCCAGGAGAAACTTTGTGTGATGAGCACGAATGTTTGTTCTGTGTCTGGGTGTGATTTATCTATAATATGTATGTATTTATAAATTATATAAGTATGTTTATCAGTTGTCTGGTTACCAGCCATAACAGAGGCTCTGTTTAGCTTGGGATCAGATGGCCATGTGTGATTTGTCCCAGGACAATTATTTATTTTATTAATCATACCAAAGATTACAACAAAATGATAGTGATCATAAGTGTCAATTTCGCGTGCCATTAATACGAAACCTGACTTTAAAGACTCTGTCACATTGACATTTGGCCAGAGCAGAGGTTAGACAAACCAGAAATTTACGGCGCGATATTTGGCCGTAAGCTAATAGCATGCTTATATTCTACAGCCATATTAGTTTCATGGTGCACTCTAACTTTAAAAATAAATCTAAATGGCGGCAAGTAAACATTCTAGCTACCATGCAAAAATATTCGAGCCTTTTGACCGTGCTTAATTGACGTAAGTCTGACAACCATAGACTCTTGGACTATAAGTATAAACAAGGCCTGAAAATGCCCCGCGTAGTTAAGCTAAATATAAGTTATATATTTATAATATTTTTATATATAAGGCGTTTCCAGTGACAAATTACTAATAATTTCCCCTTATATCTTTGGTTACTGCTCCGCTCCCGTAGAACGTAGCGTAATGTTATATAGCCTATATGATTTATTATGAACCTAACTAAAAAAGTTATGCCAGCTATGGCTGCTCTTTGGAATGTTAAAAAAGACTTTTCTGACAGTCAAAAAAGAGACGGGAGTACATACTAACTAATAATCTCCATGTCTTATATAAATTATTTTGATATTAACCCTATTTGATTTAAATTCATATAATATTCATAATAATATATTCTTTATTGCACACTACAAAAACATAAAACTTATAGCAAAAATAGAACAAAAAAAACTTATGTACAGTCAGCAAAGTATATAAGTATACAGGGCCGTCATCTACAATTGAGGTTTTCTTGAAAACCAATGAATGTATTCAAATGAAATTTAACCTAATTGAAGAACTAGTCATTTTCTACTATAGTTAATTTTTTCTATTGGACAATATCCGTGGGTTTTTGAGAAAACTTAATCTGTATCTGACGGCCCTGTATACTTAAATACTTTGCTGACTGTACAATGGCGAGCTTAACCCATAATTGAAATATGTATAGTAATTCAAAATTGCAGACACGCCACGTTCTGAATGGTTTTTCCATATATTTTGGGCATCTCTGTAAATATTTCTCAAATGACAATTTTGACAGCCGTCACTGGAAGCGTCTTTTGTCAAAAACTATAATATTAAGGTATTAATAAATAAAATGCTGATTTGTACCAACGCTATGCACTGGACAGAATTATGTAAGTTTAGCGCTATTTTAGTAGTATTAAGATAGTGTATTTAATTTCTTAATTTATGACGTAGAAATTTGCATACTAGATATTTGTATGGTTCCTTAGCCAAAGGTCAATACGGGACGCTATTTATTTTTAAGACTCCTCCGTCCTTCTGTCATCAAGCTTTACTCAAAAAACGTGATACTAGTCAGTTGAAACTTTCACAAAATAATTATGTATTTCTGTAGCCGCTATAACAACAATTTCTAAAAAAAAAACAAAAAAATAAGGCTCCCATTCAACAAACATGTTTTTTTTTTCGATAATACAACGGAACCCTTCATGCGCCAGTCCGGTTCGCACTTCTCCGGTTTAATGCCCGCGTAATATTCTTAAAAAAGAGTTTTTACGTAACTACATTATACTATACTTAAGCCAGATTCGATACAGAATACAGGTAAACAAACCAATATAGGTATAAATCTTCTCTTATTTACATGATTATCGCCTTTTTCACGATAACTATTTATTAAGAAATCCTATTGCAGCATATTTCGCTAAAATCACTCAAATAACATGCATATTACCTCGTTATTTCGAAAAACCAAGCAACGGTTTGTTTACCTCTATTCTTTATCGAATTTGGCTCAAATACATGTGTATTTTTGGTCTGGCAAAACCCTCCAGGAGATGATTTCACCCATCAAAACAAACAACTTTTTCATACTTTTAAAAAACTACACATCGGATTTTGAAGCGGTTTTTTTTTATCGCTATTCCATACATTATTGTCGGGAGGGCATCGACAAACAGCAGAATTGGGAAACAGCTATATTTTTTAGGGTTCCGTACCCAAAGGGTAAAACGGGTCTAACGGGTAAAACGGTCTGTCTGTCTGTCTCCAGGCTGTATCTCATAAACCGTGATAGCTAGAAAGCTGAAATTTTCACAAATGATGTTTTTCCGTTGCCGCTATAACAACAAATACTAAAAATTAACAAAAATAAAATATTAAGGGGGTCCCCATACAATAAACGTGTTTTATTCGTATTTTTTTGAGATGATAGTACGGAACCTTTCGTGTGCGAGTCCGACTTGCACTTGGCCGGTTTTTTCGCGATTTCAGAGTTGATTCCTTAATAAAACTTGTTTGTATTTATGGGTACAATCATCTCCTAACGGGTAGTGCTAGACCAAAAATCACCTAGTATAAATACAAATACACAAAACGTAATTTTAAATCATCATCATTTGTCGAAGATGCAAAACGACACATTTTATTTGCATTATAGATATTTAAGTTATTGCAACATAGATAGCCAGAAATAAAAGACAGAAGCAAACAGCATGAAAACCAGTTCAGCAGTTTTTGAGTTCATCACGTACGCAGGCAGACACGATAATAGCATATTATGCCTGCATAATGTTAATTTTTTCTTTTTTTTATTTGCATTAAAATGCCTACATATTTTAGGTTATGTGTTTTGCTTAGCGAAGCGACACCCCATCAAATTATTATTTATAATTGCTTTTAAAAATATCTTACCCAATAACTATACTTGGGCCAAATTTGATAAAGAATATATGTAGATAAACAAACGAATATACCCTATATTGGTTTGTTTATCTACATATATTCTTTCACACACAATCACAACTCACTTTTTACAAATCTTCTATTATTTACATGATTATCGTCTTTTTCACGCTAACTATTTATTAAGAAATCCTATTTCAGCATATTTCACTACAATCACTCAAATAACATGCATATTACCAATGACGTTATAAGTGAAAAAGTGTAGATAGGTTACCCAAACGAAATTCTATCTTCAAAAACGGCACACTAACGCACACATACATTACACGTCAAAGTAGAATAACATGATTGAAGAAGTGTGAGTGAAAAAGAGATAAACGTCAAATGTGAACGCAATACTCAGTATCATGTTTGTCAATTGGCAAACTTTTAATGTGCCACTTTTTGACTACATATAACCTATCTACACTTTTTAACTTATAACATCATTGCATATTACCTCGTTATTTCGAAAAATCAAACAAGCAACGGTTTGTTTACCTCTATTCTTTATCGAATTTGGCTCAAGTATAGATATATGGCCAAAATAATAATATTATGTTAAGATTCTTATTCCTCCTACATTGAAAGCATTCGCTAGTAATAATAAAAACGTCAATATTTTTGTATGTAGCTTTAGTAATAAATGCTTTTAGTGTAGGTTCACTTTTACCTTTAAAATAGTTTTAGAATCAACCAATCATCCTAATCACTAACCCTCCTATTTAAAAACAAAAATACTCCAAAAACCATCCATCTAACCAACTGAAACGTATACGAAATGAAAAATATCTGACATATTGAATAAATATCTGTAAAATTCTCACATTTCCGAAAAACATCCGACATATCTGAAAAATATCCGACGTATCCGAAACATATCAGGATATGTCCAATAAATATCTGAAAAATTACTGAAAATCTTCGACGTATTTAAAAAATACCTGACAAATCCAAAAAATATCCGACATATCCGAAAAACACCCGCTAGTGTATCCGAAATCAACCAACCAACCGCCCACCCTTCGAACCATCTAACCAACCTCCCTAAGGCGTCGTCCTAATTGGGAGCGATCGTACGATGGCGCGATGCGTTCTCGTCGTGCGATGAGTTCAAACATACAGATTTCATCAGAGTGTCCTATTTGAACCTCGCAAGTAATCGTGCGAGCACATGAAATGCTTAATAACGATCGTACGATGCGTTTGATCGTCGTCCTGAGATAATTAAAAAAACCCCCGACCTAAAAAAAGTATGCAATTATTATGACAAAAGGTTAAAAATGCTAAACCCTATAAAAAGCAAACAAACTGAGCGTGTAACATTCCTATCACACCTAACAAACGACCTGATGACCTTGAAGACCTGAACCGATTTCCACCAAACATAGCTAAGAACACTCTCGACTGAAATACCTTTCAAACAAAAAAAACCGCATTAAAATCGGATCATCCGTTTGGGAGCTACGATGCCACAGACAGACACATAGACATTTACACACACAGACACGTCAAACTTATAACACCCCGTCGTTTTTGCGTCGGGGGTTGAAAAACGCATCGCGCCATCGTACGATCGAACCCAATTAGGACAACGCCTAACAATCCAACCGACTCAACAACCAACAACCAATTTCTCTATCTCAATTCCCCCTCGACTTCCAGTCACCGATAGTGGTATGGCGCATGAAAGCCCCCGAGAAGAAGCCGCTGATCCGGCCGGAGAAGCCGGAGGAAGTCCGCGCGAAAGTCCGCCGAGGAAGTCAGAAGAAGCAGCCCAGCCCTATACACGCGCTCGCGGAGTTCCAGAGCCCGGCTGACAGCGTTTAGAGTGAGTAGTAGCATTAATGAAATAAATAAATGAAATACTAGCTTTTGCCCGCGACTTCGTTCCCGTTCCTGGGGAATTTCCGGGATGAAAACTATCCTATGTCCTTTCTAGGGGTTTTTTTTTGGTGAGTGGGAAATCATCCAATGACAGCTCCCGTCCTGGGTGCGGCGGGAGGGCGTGTCAGACTTTTACTGACTAAAACCCACTCATGTTCCTTCGATTGCCCTTTATGTTCCAGGGTCACGGTAACTATTATAAACATTCCGCAACCTTTCTAGGGTCCCAGACTATATCTGTACCAAATTTCTATTACCTACTTATTTTTCAAAATATCCCCACAAGTTAAATTCACTTAAGTAGTTGAAATTACTGGAAAAAAATACTGTCCCATTGGTTTCCCAAAGAATTTCTGAAATAAAACTTTCTTTTGTTTTTTTTTTGTTTGAATCTTTTAGAAATAATGTCTTAATGCTCCTATATTTAAAAAAAAACACTGCCATATTTCTAGTTGAAAAGCCTGCACATACAATGTGTTAATGAAATAACCCAAAACCTCGGACACCCCAAACGACTTTTATACTAATAAATTGATATGACGTATAATTATTTATTTTCATAAATTATAGTGATAGATATTTGAAAATGTTGTTGTCGCGCTACTTCTTACAGACTCGTAGCTCTATCGCCGCGCCGCTGTCAACGAACACGGGAGCACTATCGTTTGAACAGTAGTGTACAGCGTCGTTAAAAAATATTAGAGGCGGCATGACAAATAATACTTTTTTTGGAAAAATATAACCTATAATATAAATTATTGTATTCGATTTTGCTGCCGATTCTTAACAAGCTAGTTTCAGGTTTTGGGTTATTTCATTAACACATTGTATAAAAAGAAATAAATATTTTGACTATTTAATTTAATAAAACGAAGTCGTTTTCTTTGTTTCAGATTCACGAAACCACATTTATTTATTATGAACACATTGTATTAAATAAGATCATTTTGTATTTATAGCGAAGAGCCATTACAAAATTTCAAACAAATCAATTTTAATAAAGATAAAAATATCGTGACCATTTTCTGTTTATAAAAGCAGTATTGACAAGTTTTTCATGATAAATTAATGCGGTAGTTTCCGCCATTATCAATTGACGTACTTTTTATGAGCTGTCAAAACGCAATTCGCCTATAGATTTTGTATGGCAATGGCAACTTATGACATCACTAAAATAACAACTCAGATGACTATCTAATTTTATTGATTTCAAAGCAACTAAAAATCAAGTTTAGATCAAATTGAAAATGTACCGAATTTATTGGGCTGAAATTAAAAGAGGTTTTAAAGAAATTGTGTCTAACATTTATTGGTTAATGGTGTAAACTACCCAATTACAGGTATTTTCGAATTCTCAAATCGTTACTCAGCCAGAAAAATTATATATATAAAGATTGGCAGCATATCTTCGCTATAAAATATTTTATAGGCGGCTCATTTATTCCACATAAATTAATTATAGTATTAGAGACAATATATAATAATTAGTATTTCTTATTATCGCATTTTTACCGACATCTTACATTTAAGGCACGTTTTGAAAATCTGTATTTACAAAAAATAACCTAGAGCTGGGTAAATATTGGTGCCGATTCTCCGTTTAATTAAGAAAAGGACAGAAGATCAAATATTAGTTAAGTCCTGTCAAATTTAGACACTCCATAGATAATTTGGACGCAATTTTAAAACATGGCGTCTAAATATACGTCAATTTTCATCAGGCGCTGTCTAATTTGACAGGATTGAACTAAAATGTATCTTCTGTCCTTTTCTTTAGGAAATGGAAAGAGAAAGATGCACTTAACTTAAATTTACGTTAGTTTGTGCATAAGAGAATCGGCACCATTGTCGTTTTATAATAAATAATACTCTATATATCTCCCTTGAAAAATAATGTGTACGAAATTATTCTTGCCAGGGAAATATTTGGGATAATAACAATAGTAATTTGTCCAGCATTATATGTTACCGGCCAAACCCGATTTCAGGACAAACTAGTTTTGCCTAGGCTAACCTAGTCTAGGATAGGTCGACGGAGCCCCGCAGCGGGGCTCCTATTTCCGGGTGGTTTAAAAAAATAACCACGAAGGCTAACCTGTCCGAGTCGTCCTGAAACCGGGTTTGGCTGGTAACATATCTACTGTCAAAATAGACTTCAAGTGTAGGTAAATATAACAATAAAAAATATATGCCCAAACGAATGCCCAATTGCAAAAAAATAATGAACTATTAGAATGTTGGCAAAAGTATTAAGAATGTATTGAAATTTTGAAATATGTCGCTTTTTAGATAAAACTTTTTAAATATGTTTTTTAACTGATTTCATAAAGAAAGTGATTTATTAAGTTAGACGGGAAACCGACTCTAACATAGTTAGGAAAAGATTACGGAGATGAGTAAATTATCATATTAATATTTTAGCTATATTTCATAATGTATTTAAGTTCAAAAACAATTTAAATTTTCTCAAAGATATAGCGCGTTTATAAAAAATATCCTATTTTGTACGCAAAAACATTATTTATCTATATACAACATTCCACCAAAATCCACTCAGCCGTTTACGAGTTATCATGCAACTTAAATACAAAAAAAAAATGTCGACATATTTCAAAGTTTTTAAGGAAATGTAAAGGACTGAAGCGAAATAACGATGACAGCCAAATTTTGTTTAGATTTAACAAATAAATATTAGGTAATAAACTAAATATTATTGTAAGAAAATTTGTATTCTTTTAGGAATTAGTTTTTAGAACTAAATACTTTGATTATAGACCATATAGCGTTATGTTATATTTTTAACTAGCTTCTGCCCGCGGCTTCGCTCGCGTTAGAAAGAGACAAAAAGCAGCCTATGTTACTCTCCATCCCTTCAACTATCTCCACTTAAAAAATCACGTCAATTCGTCGCTCCGTTTTGCCGTGAAAGAAAGACAAACATACAGACAGACAGACAGACAGACACACTTCATTTATAATATTAGTATGGATTATTGATGCTACTAGCTTTTGCCCGCGACTTCGTCCGCGTGGAATAATAGTTCCCGTTCCCGGTGGATTTCCGGGATGAAAACTATCCTATGTCCTTTCTCGGATCCCAGACTATATCTGCACCAAAATTCATTCAAATCGGTTCTTTGGTTTAGGCGTGAAGAAGAGACAGACAGAGTTACTTTCGCATTTAAAATATTAGTATGGATGTAGCCTATATATACTGATGTATAAGCTATATAACTGAAAAGGTTTATCAAAATCCGTTTAGTAGTTTTTGCATGCGAGATTAACAAACAACACATACTAACAAACTTTAATATTTATAATATTAGCGAGTCTTGACGGTTCCTGGATCTTTGACAGTCATGGGTAGTCAGAAGCCAGAAAGTCTGACAAGTCTAACCAAGAGGTATCGTGTCACCCAGTTACTGGGTTGTGGAGGTCTGATAGGCAGTCGCTTCACGTAAAACACTGGTATACAGTTGGAATTCATAATTTTGTTTTAAAGCATTGTATGGTGATAATCAAAGTATTTGAAAGAAGTATTACTGTATTTATAAGTACGTTTTTTTTTTGTATAATATTATCTATTGTTTCTTGAAGGCAAAGTTTGGATTTCGATAACTTTACGACTTTATTCGCTCAAAATAACATAATGAGAAATTAAACGAAATTTTTTCTTATATTATTGTCAAAATACAAGAGTATTTTGACAATAATATTTGACAATAATACAAGAAAAAATATCGTTTAATTTCTTTAAAACAAAAATTAATGAAAATACTTCCCGAGTGAACGATATGATAATATTATACAAAAAAAATATATTTAAAATGTCATATGAGATTAATTTAGTTTAAATTATACTAAAAAAAATGCAACTTTTTCCACATTATGATCAAAAACAAATTAAAATACTTAATAAAAGTGAAATTGAGACAAAAATCGTTTTAAAACGAATTTATTACATATCTGAATACTTAAATCAATAAATAATAATAATAAAATAAACAAAATTGATCTCAAATCACATAGCGGCAGCTGTAAGATTTATGAATATAAATATATTAATACATTGACAGGCCTGTTGGTTTAGTGGTTAGTGACCCTGACTGCTAAGCCGGAGGTCGTGAGTTCGATTCCCACCCAGGACAAACTTTGTGTGATGAGCACGAATGTTTGTTCTGTGTCTGGGTGTGATTTATCTATACTATGTATGTATTTAAAAATTATATAAGTATGTTTATCAGTTGTCTGGTTACCATAGTACAAGCTCTGCTTAGTTTGGGATCAGATGGCCGTGTGTGAGTTGTCCCAGGATATTTATTATTTATTATTTATTGGACATTTTTACCAATTTTCTGTGTTTATTCTTCATTTATATACCTAAGACAACAACATAAACACACAATTTTTCGAAAGAACCTTTTTTAAATTAATTTACCTAGCATACTGAACCGTACTTACATTACCTATTGGTTTTTTTTATTATTGGTCTTAGAAAGGAGTAATTTATATATTCCGAATGAAAACATTTTTTCTATGTGAAAATTGTTAGTAAGCTATTATATCAAGTATAATATGGTTTTTACGTAGGTATTGGTCACCCTATTTTGAGTATACTTTTAAAGAACTGTGTAAACAAACAAACAAGTCTTCATAATATCTTATAACTGCCTCTTTTGTTCTGATTTCTATTGTTCACCAACTACAAATAACTTAGCTCTACCAAAATGACTTAAACTATAATATGCATAAAAAACCATCATTTAATTTAATAATACTGAACAACCTTACGTGAGAACTACAACTGACATCCTATATCGCGATATAAGAGTTTGCCGCGACATTCAAATATATAAAACTAGCTTTTGCCCGCGACTTCGTCCGCGTGGAATAATAGTTCCCGTTCCCGTGGGCTTTCCGGAATGAAAACGGGTTTTTCGGGTCCTAGACTATATCTGTACTAAATTTCATTTTAATCGGTTCAGTGGTTTAGTCGTGAAGAAGAGACAGACAGACAGAGTTACTTTCGCATTTATAATACTTGCTTTTGCCCGCGACTTCGTCCGCGTAATAATAGTTTCCTTTCCCGGAGGATTTCCGGGATAAAAACTATCCTATGTCCTTTTTTGGGCCTCAGACTATATCTGTACCAAATGACATGGAATTATTACCAGCAACTTGACTCTTATTGAAACTGTTTACATCTAGTATGTTGTAATGACAGGTTCATTATGTGTTTTATTAATTGCAATTTAACGTACCAATATTAACGAAAATAAAACACCAAAAATCATTAGTGTACATTGAATTCGATAACTAAGCCGACGCCTATACAGAAATTGGCCATGTCCTTTCATTTTAATCGGTTCAGTGGTTTAGGCGTAAAAGACAGACGGAGTTACTTTCGCATTTATAATATTAGTACGGATTTCTATTAGAACCATCCCCACCAGACGAAAGAGAAAGATATATAGTTAAGTTTGTGAACAATAGAATCAGCACTACTGTTTATTTATTTAGGCATCTTATTTAATATACCGAATAGATATTACCCTGTATGTTAGAGTTATTCGAATTGAAAAAAAATCCTAAGAAATATTTAGATATTATTGTACTTTTAGACAATGTATTGACAACTTTTCTACCATTTTTATATTAATTTATCCTATGTGTAAAATTGCGGTAAATAGGAACTTGTTGCTGAATAAATATGTATTAACACTGATTATTTGGTGTCTAAACTGAATTAGAAATGTTGATAAATGTGTCTATACCCTATCGTTTTAGACAATTACCTAAATTTAAACAATCTTGACATGTCTATTTAATTATCTTTATCTTAAAAGAATCGTATGAAAGAAATTATTTAATTCTAGTTAATGGTGCCGATTCTCTTGTGCACAAACTAACGTAAATTTAAGTTTAGTGCATTCTCTCTTTCCGTTTAATTAAGAAAAGGACAGAAGATCAAATATTATTTGAGTCAAAGTCCTGTCAAATTTAGACACTCCATAGATAATTTAGACACAATTTAAAAACATGGCGTCTAAATATACGTCAATTTTCATCAGGCTTTGTCTAATTTGACAGGATTAAACTAAAATGTATCTTCTCTCCTTTTCTTTATGAAATGGAAAGAGAAAGATGCACTTAACTTAAATTTACGTTAGTTTGTGCATAAGAGAATCGGCACCAATAACCTAACATCGGTTGAAAATAAAAAATATATACAATATTGGCAATTTTCTACAAAATTTGTTAAAAAATAATACGGAATTGACTAAAGTTATTATTTACCGCAATTTTATAATACCTAGCATAACATTACTTATTGTAAGGTAAGCATATTTTATTTGTTTGTGTAAACTTCTGTAGAAAATATGCTTTAAACACTAGGCTTTTAAGATTTTGTTACTCTAGCCACGAGCCTTTTAAGACTGTTATAAAAAAATTTAAAACCCACCGCATTTTTGATGACAATTTATATTTAATATATTATTATGAATTATATTTTTATTACATAAAGTACGTTAAAAAACGTTGAATCCTCAAGATTCAATCAGAATTCTAATTCTGAGAAAATTTATGCCCTTACTAATACACTGTGTAAAGTTATGCAATGAATAAAGCCTGTGTAACCATACATTTTTTGACGTATAAACCTGTCATAACTTTATGCAGCGTTTATTAGTAAGGCGCTAAGTGTTTAAAGCATATTTTAATGATAAAAGATGTATTCATCAAAATTATATTATTTGAAAACTGAAAAAAAATTGGTTTATTTTAATAAAAAAACAAACAATTGTGATTATTTATTGTTAAGTTAGGCCCTATTTTTTAGTTTTTGTACGCGATTTTAAATTTTCTACATTTAGTAGATTTTGTAGAGATTATAGAACAATAAAATATATGAATATTATTTCTTGGTGTTTTTTTTTTCTAACCGCTCCCGCGGGGTTATTACCTATGAAACAGCAATCAGCAATATTTGCGCAGTGATCGCACGATCACCGCGCGATTAATCACTTAACGTCAAAAAAATAGTATTATGTATGAACCGATTGCTAATCGCTCGCTGATTGTTCTAATTCACTTATTGCTACGATGACGATAAAGTAGCAATCGCTGGAACTAATTAAATATCACCTTTAACAAAAAAAACTTAACTTTGCTCATATAAACCATACTAAATACGAAACCACCAAACGAAAAATGCATATTTTAGTTAACTGATTGCTCCACAGAGGCAGCACTATCGCTAGATTGCTATTTGACGTGACGTATTTTGAATTGACGTTTGAGAAGCAAATATTGCTAAATTATCGCGATCGCTCGGCTATTGCAAGATACGTAATCCCGGTGCCGTTATTCACTGCTTAGTATTAGCTAAACAGTTTGTTTGTTTCAACGCGCTAATCTCAGGAACTACTGGGTCAATTTGAAAAAATCTTTTTCTCCTGGATATCTTATTTATCGAGGAAGTCTAAATAGGGTGGCTGGTAATTAGAGTACGATACTTAAACGCGTGATTGTGCTCATAATAACCAACTTTTACTATGGGAACAAACCTGAAATCGCGATAAAAAAACTGCTTTTCAGTATATTTATAATAATAATAAATAAATAAATATACTGGGACAACTCACACACGGTCATCTGATCCCACGTTAAGCTCTGCTAAGAGCTTGTGTTATGATAACCAGACAACTGATATACATACTCATATAATTTATAATTACATACATATTATAGATAAATTACACCCAGACACAGAACAAACAATCACGCTGCACACACAAAGTTAGTCCTGGGTGGGAGTCACCACGACCTCCGGCTTAGCAGTCAGGGACACTAACCACTTGACCAACAGGCCCGCCAAATGTTATGTTTGCCTAATGTACTGAAAAGCTGATTTTTTTGCGTATTCGTCTTTGCTCCCATAATAAAAATTGTTTGTTATCATGAGCACAATCACGTGTTTAAGTATCGTACTCTAATTACCGGTCACCCTACATAACATCACGTTACGACCAATAGGAGGAAAGCAGCAATGAAAAGTGTGTCATAAACGGGAAAAAAATATTCGTTTTGTGACCTTCTGTGGAATGCGCTGCGTAAATGGTTTTCTTCTTTCGAATGGCGCCTCTTAAAATGTCCAAAAAAAAAGTCCGCGACAGCATATTTCTAACTTTTATATTTCAATCATTATACAGGGTGTCCCACGGCAATGCCACATGGAGGGAAAGTACCTTAAATATTGTAGATAGAACATTTTACTGAAAGAAGACATTATTTGAATTTTGAAAACATTTTAAACTGCATTCATAGATATTTAAATAATTACATAGTTGAACCGGGAATCGAACCTGTTACTCGAGAAAATTAATCACCCTGTAGTTTTATCCTACCGATCGAAAGGCTTTATCACAAGGATTATTTTTTGCTAAATAACATAGTGTCAAAAATAAAAGAAAGACCATGAATTTTAACATTTTTAATAAATAAAAAATTAGTAAATTTTTCAAACGCTCAAAACTAGTCCCTTCTTCTTGAAATCTTGAATACAAAGTGATAACTTTTGATTATTTCGTTCCCTGACGATTTTTTGGTGTTGTTGTGGTGGATATTTATTTATTTAAATGATGCGTACTACTCACGTGGGTAGATTAATTAGTAATAAGTAGTTATGATTGTCAATTGTATGTCCTTGCGGCAATGTAAGCTTTTAACTTTTCAGAACAAAAGTTTACATCAAATGTTAAAATTCACGGTCTTCCTTTTATTTGTGACACTATGTTATTTAGCAAAAAATAATCCTTATGATGAAACCTTTCGATCGGTATGATAAAACTATAGGGTGATTATTTTTTCTCGTAGAACAAGTTCGATTCCCGGCTCAACCATTTAATTATTTAAAAATCTATGAATGCAATTTAAATTGTTTTAAAAATTCAAATAATGTCTTCTTTCAGTAAAATGTTCTATCTACAAGATTTAAGGTACTTTCCCTCCATGTGGCATAGCCGTGGGACACCCTGTATATCTTTATATATATAATTCTGCTGTGCGTGTGTATATCATTGAACTCCTCCTAAACGGCTTGACCGATTTAAATGGTTTTTTCTGTATGCGTTTGAGTGGCGTCCTGGATGGTTTAGATTCACAAATCAGCCCGGCAGATGGCGCTAATTGCTTGAAAAAGCATGTGATCTCGGAAACGACCCTAACGATTTCGCTGAAATTTGATATGTGGGGGTTCTCGGGGACGAGAAATCGATCTAGCTCAGTCTTATGTCTGGGGAAGCGCATGTTTTCGAGTTTTAAGTTAAAATGTTTGGCGCCCAACGAAGTGGGCACGGGCCAGCTAGTATATATATATATATATATAAGAAAGTCGTGTTAGTTACACATTTTATAACTAGAACGACAGAACCAATGTAGCTGAAAATTTGTGGGGAGGTAGCTTAGCTTAGGACCAGGGGACGGACATAGAATACTTTTTATCTTCTTTTTTTAGTAACCTATAATCTGATATAACGCGGGTGAAACCGCGGGGGACAGCTAGTAGGTTATACATCAGAATAATATTTAGGTAACATAACATCCATACTAATATTATAAATGGGAAAGTGTGTCTGTCTGTTTGTCTTTCTTTCACGGCAAAACGGAGCGACGAATTGACGTGATTTTTTAAGTGGAGATAGTTGAAGGGATGGAGAGTAACATAGGCTACTTTTTGTCTCTTTCTAACGCGAGCGAAGCCGCGGGCAAAAGCTAGTCAAGCTATACAACAAACCGCGGGAGGCAATAAAAATAAAAGATTATCTTTGTCATAACTTAGTTTTATTTTGATCCACATAAATGAGAATCCTTAACTTATAACAACGGATTAACTTATATACTAGTCTCTTATGTATTCACATTTATATTATCTTACAAAATATACTTCAACTTTAGCAAATTCGACAATATCATTTCATTAACAAAGTCTTAAACTTTACTGCCGGGGTTGCGGAATAGTTCTAATAGCTACCGTGACCCCGGAACATAAAGGGCAACCGAAGGAACAAGGGTGGGTTTTAGTCAGTAAAAGTCTGACACGCCTTCCCACCGAGCTAAGTTCAACTCTTTATTTAATGGCATTTGTGGAAAAGACACCACAATACGGTGTTTACACCATTATCAATTGACGTACTTTTTATGAGCTGTCAAAACGCAATCTCCAATAGATTTTGTATGGCAATGGCAACTTATGACGTCACTAAAATAACAACTCAGTTGATTTCAAAGCTACTAAAAATTAAATTTTATAGCAAATTGAAAATGAACCGAATTTATTGGGCTGAAATTAAAAGAGGTTTTATAGAAATTGTGTCTAACATTTATTGGTTAATGGTGTAAACTACCCAATTCTGCCACAACCATGTTTATTTTACAATATCTCAATCGAAGAAAGATCTATAACACAAATATATGCAATAAGACTGCAAAGGTCTCCTCTTTGTGAAGAGGGCAGTTAGAGCCTCGGCAGTGAATCAGCAGTACCACAATCCTAGTCCGAAATAAAGACAGAAAATGGCTTTGACAAGTGGTTAGTAGCGTTTATTTTCCTAGCCTTAGTACCCCTCCCCACCCCTATTACAATTCATTGACCCCCAACCCCTTAACGTATTAATGGAAGATTCCCTTTTTAACTCATTAACAATAAATTCCTATTTAATCAATACATTTGGGTGTTGCTTCTATAGAAAACAGGTACTATTTTAAGGACTATGCACATTTATTAATTTCTCGCATGTTAGACACAATTACAAATTTAATAAATAAATAATGTCACTGTATGTACACTCATGTTTGCACAAATAAAAAATCTTATCTTAATGTTGTGATGACCAATTTCAAATCCGGGCAAATACCAAGGTGACTTTTTCAATTCATATGTACTTTCTAAAGTTTATCTTGGACATCACAGACATCTCGTGTCTCAGAAAGCACGTAAAGCCGTTGGACCTGGTTGTCATTCGTAGAACTTTGACAGTCGTTACAGGCAGTCAGAAGCCATAAAGTCTCAATTATAGGGGATATCGTGTCACCCAGTTACTGGGTTGTGGAGGTCTGATAGGCAGTCGCTTCACGTAAAACACTGGTATCCAGCTGAATCCGGTTAGACTGGAAGCCGACCTCAACATAGTTGGGAAAAGGCTAGGGAGATGATAATAAATTTAATAAATGTGTGCAGTCCCTTATTTTAAATGGCAATAACAACAGCGAGGCGAAAATTACATTTCATTTTTAAGTAATTAGTGATTATTTTTGTTTTAACTTTTATTAGTTTTGCTATAATGAACCAAACCACAATATTCCAAAATAGTATCAAATTAACATTCAGAAATATTTAATACCAAACACTGGATTTTGATGCGGTTCTATGATATATGACGGGCATGTTGGTCTAGTGGTTAGTGACCCTGACTGCTAAGCCGAAGGCCGTGGGTTCGATTCCCACCCAGGACAAACTTTGTGTGATGAGCATGATTGTTTGTTCTGTGTCTGGGTGTAATTTATCTATAATATGTGTGTATTTATAAAGTATATAAGTATGTATATCAGTTGTCTGGTTACCATAACACAAGCTCTGCTTAGCTTGGGATCAGATGGCCGTGTGTGACCAGTCCCAAGATATTTATTTTTTATTTAATAGATAGTGATTCAAGAAGAAAGTTATATGTATAATACATGCGTATTATAGTAAATCTTATCCGACCCATGGCCGAAATCGGTCGGATAAGATAATATTATAGTAAAGAAAAAACCGAGATTTTTAAACATTTGTAACACAATCCATACTAATACTATAAATGCGATAGTAACTCTGTCTGTCTGTCTCTTCTTCACGCCTAAACCACTGAACCGATTTGAATGAAATTTGGTACAGATATAGTCTGGGACCCGAGAAAGGACATAGGATAGTTTTCGTCCCGGATATCGACCGGGAACAGGAACGAAGTCGCGGGCAAAAGCTAGTTAAAAATAAATAGTGGTTTGGTTTGCTATAACAGAACTAAAATTTAATACATGAAGGTGCCGATTCTCTTATTCACAAACTAACGTAAATTTAAGTTAAGTGCATCTTTCTCTTTCCATTTCATTAAGAAAAGGACAGAAGATAAAATATTATTTAAGTCCTGTCAAATTTAGACACTCCATAGATAATATAGACGCGATTTAAAAACATGGCGTCTAAATATACGTCAATTTTCTACAGGCGCTGTCTAATTTGACAGGATTAAACTAAAATGTATCTTCTGTCCTTTTCTTTAAGAAATGGAAAGAGAAAGATGCATTTAACTTAAATTTAGTTTAGTTTGTGAACAAGAGAATCAGCACCAAAGTCCACCTTTAATTAATTTTAACTCTTTTAGTAGAATTTTCAATTTCCTCTTCTTCTCTTACCCTTTTATTTTCTTTACCCTTCGTCTTCTTACCCACGCCTTTACCCTTCGAACCCTTAGGGTAATATTCTTCAATTTTATGGCTATCTTCTCCATTTAAAGGTTCTAGGTCAATGCTTTCATCTAGAACACTGTTTTTTGGTTTTTCTACTAAAATTTCTTCTTCTGTATCTGAATGGATGACGTTTGATTTCTTTGGTCGTGAAGATCCTGCTGTAAAGAAATTTTATTTAGATTTTTTTGTTAATAAAATAAATTAGGTCTGTTTGTCAATATCCACATCAAAATGAAGATTTGCATATATATGTCACCGGAAAATAACAAGATCCGTAAGTTTATCAATCTACTAGGAAGTTTATAAACTTTCGTAAGATTCTAAACGGGAGATAAATTGTAGTATTTTACGTCCACATTGTATCGTACACTAATTACCAGTCACCCTATTGTAATTTAACATTAGAGCCAGTGTCTCCTAGCTTACTACTCTTTTACTTACTTAATTTACTTTTTTTTTTTTTTTTTTTTTGGTGAGTGGGAAATCATCTAATGACTGCTCCCGTCCTGGGTGCGACGGGAGGGTGTGTCAGACTCTTACTGACTAAAACCCACTCATGTTCCTTCGATTGCCCTTTATGTTCCAGGGTCACGGTAACCACTATAAACATTCCGCAACCCCGGCAGGCGTTGGCCCTGTTGGGCCCCTTCCTGAGCTTACTACTCTGAGAAGAAACATTCGAAACCAAGTCAGAGTTTAAAGTCTTTTAAAAGTCAATACAATTGGTCAAATAATGTGAGAATCATAAAAGTAACAGAATATTTCTTTCATCATCTTCATTTCACAGATAATTTGAAAAAAATTGAAATACATTGAAGAACTGAAGAACCTCACCTTCTTCTCCATCGTTCTCCATATTCACATCATCCTCTCGTCTCGGCTCATCCTTGTTTATAAAGAACGTTGTGATAGGCTTCTGCCATTTGGGAGTCTCACGAGGACACACGGGGTTACCTCCGGAGTGGCTTTTAGAAGAGCTACTGGAACTGCCTGGAATGTTACATTATGGAATGTGCATGAAATTTTAGATAACTATGGCAAACAAAGCCAAAGGAGGGTTATGAATTTGACCTTTGATTATCTATATTTATAAAAGAAAGTCGTGTTAGTTACACATTTTATAACTCAAGAGCGGCAGAACCGATTTGGCTGAAAATTAGTGGAGAGGTAGCTTAGGATGAGGGGACGGACATAGAATACTTTTTATCTTCTTTTTTTAGTAACCAAAAATCTGATATAACGCGTGTGAAACCGCAAGGGATAGCTAGTAAGGAATAAAAATGATTTTTTATTTTTTTACCTGACTATGGCAAAGTCAAAAAGGTTATGATTTTGTCAGGCTATGTATATTCGTCTATTCGCTCACAGCAAACTACTTATCAGAACTGGACATATGAGGCATGTTTAACGCATCTTGATTGTCCACTGGTTATAGGACAAAACCCCACAGTAAAAAAAAATATCATTGGGGGATTCACTAGTACTTTCCTTACAAATATAATACAGTAGCTTTTGCCCGCGGCTTCGCTCGCGTTAAAAAGAGACAAAAAGTAGCCTATGTTACTCTCCATCCCTTCAACTATCTCCACTTAAAAAATCACGTCAATCCGTCGCTCCGTTTTGCCGTGAAAGAAAGACAAACATACACACAGACAGACAGACACACTTTCCCATTTATAATATTAGTATGGATAATTATGACATTTAGCTGTGGCCACAAATGATTTTAAAAAAGTTAACTAAAAAATTAAGTTTCTGTACTTTTTAGAGTGTCTATTTTTTGTTTTTATTTTTTTACTAGGCTTTCTTTCAAGTCAAAAAGTTATGGCGTTCATGTGATCATTTATGGGATTCATACAATTGGCTTAGTATGTGTTTCCAAAGTGCAATCAAAACAGGAGTTTAATGATTATTAATATTTTTGGTGTGTGTTTCAGACTGTATGTCGCTACTTTTTTAAGCTAACTTTGTACGATCTGAATGACTTGGATAACATGTTCAATTTCAAAGTGTAAAATAAAGTTTGTAAAATTATTTTATACAGTGTTAATAAAATGACTTTTCACTCTGTACAAAATTAGGTTAAAAAAAGTATCATCCGAAATCTATTAAAACTGACGTGATTTGAGACAATAGAAAGAGCCCGACAGCCGGCTGTCGGTTGGTTGTCGAAAGGTTAAAGATCTCTGAAGAACCTTACCTTCTTCTCCATCATTCTCCATATTCACATCATTCTCCCGTCTCGGCTCATCCTTGTTTATAAAGAACGTTGTGATAGGCTTCTGCCATTTGGGAATAGTTTTAATTTATATAATAAATAATTAATATAATAAATTAAAACTATTAATAATAATGAAAAGATCCTGTTTCAACCGGACCAGGAGCATATCAGCAGCCAAAACATGAACTAAGCCCTTCATTTGCATTGTACGTTGTTAGCAAAAGTATGAGATAAATAAATACTTTACCTGCAGTTCCAGAGCTACTTGGTGTTGGAGCCACACTGCATCGGGCTTTGCTGCTCTTGCCAGCAGCCACTGGAACATACAACAATACAATCCGTACTAATATTATAAATGCGAAAGTAACTCTGTCTGTCTCTTCTTCACACCTAAACCACTGAACCGATTTGAATGAAATTTGGTACAGATATAGTCTGGGACTCGAGAAAGGACATACAATAGTTTTCGTCCTGGAAATCTCCCGGGAACTATTATTCCACGCGGACGAAGTCACGGGCAAAAGCTAGTTATCTATAAAACAAAATGATAAACAGACTGTTGATATATCACCGCACAGCACAAACCGCTGCTCCTAGAGACATGAAACTTGCAGGGTGTGTTCTTTGTGAAGAGTAGGTAACCACTAAGAAACGTTTTTTGGAAATCCCCAACCCTAAAGAGGGATGGAAATAGGGACACTCACACGGGCGAATGCTGGTAAACTAATACAGCATATGCAACAAAACGTAGGTATGAAATACACGAAATGACTCATACGGTTGGCCTTATTCTCAGCAGTTGTGCTTGCGACCGCGAAGCCAAGAGATCAGTCCAAGATATCGAGCTAAATAACAGCTTAAAATGTTGTCTTAGCTGCAAAGAATTGTCAGTTCCTTATTGGATGTAAATCTTACCTTTAGAGCCAACAGACGCCTTTGTTCGAGCCATATCTCTGTTACTAGAAGAATGACACGTTTATTTGATAAATACACATTCAATAATCACAATAATTTCTTTTTTATTGCAAAAAAACTTCTGTCTTTTATCACTTGCAGTGTGACCAACTTCAAATTAGAGATCCTGCCCCACTTAGGCAAGAAAACTGATTAATCCTGCCAAAATCTAAAGCAAAAAAATGCCAAAATAATGCCAATATAATTTAAAAATTTAAAATAAATAGACACATTATTTTTTTGGAGTTTTATGTCAAATAATTGATCTAAAAGTCTAAAAGTGAACTGAATTAAATTAAACATTCATCATTCACTTTCTTTATACATCGCTTTTGTCATTTGTTTAATCATTTCTTTAGGTGGCTGGAATGAAACGCAGTCACCATATTCACTAATGCCCTGTTTAACATGTAAAATATTTATTACATGTTTATCTATTCCGCGTTTTTAGGGTTCCGTAGTCAACTAGGAACCCTTATAGTTTCGCCATGTCTGTCTGTCTGTCCGTCCGTCCTCGCTTAATCAACAAAACTTAATCGACAAAGTGGTAAAATAAAAATTCGAAAAAAATGTTTTGTTAGGGTAGCCCCCTATATGTAAAGACGAAAGTGATATTTTTTTTTAATTTCAACCCTTACGTGTGATATATTGTTGGATAGGTATTTAAAAATGAATAGGGGTTAGCTAAAATCATTTTTTGATAATGTCAATAATTTCGGAAATAATCGCTTCAAAAGGAAAAATCAAAGCGTCCCCCCCCCCTCTAACTTTTGACCCGTGGGTTTAAAAAATATGAAAAAAATCTGGAAAGTAGAATTTTATAAGGACTTCATATGAAAATTATTTTGAACTTGATAGAAAGAACAGATTTTGTAAAAAAAAGACAAAAAGATTGTACAAAATAATTGCGTACTTAGTACGTCAACGTAACAAAATTTAGCCTTTTTTTAAACTTATAAGTGGGAACACTTATTATGACGGACGGGAAACTACGGAACCCTACATTGAGCGTGGCCCGACACGCTCCTGGCCGGTTTTTTTTGTTTTGATGAGGTTGCCATAGGCATTTTAAAATTCCTATTTCCTTTTTTCCCTTCTCGATACTGCATCCTACTCGTTTTGTGGACTGTAGCGACTATACTTCCAAATCTGTCAGCCTATATTGCAAATACTGCCAAATACTGCCGGATTTCTAAAACGTCAAACAAATGTGCCAGAGAGTAAAACAAAGGGCTAAACCTGCCAAAAAGGCAGGATCCTGCCACATATGGTCACACTGATCACTTGTGCGAAATTTGACAGACACAAAAAACGCGCGAAAGTGATAATGTTTTTGTTGTTGTCAAAATAAATATGTCAAATATCTTTTACGGTTGAATTTACGGTTTGTATTTGACACATAGGCTTTTTATATTTTAACCGGTTATTTATAGATTCAAATATTTACAGTTCATTTATTATTTGTATCTATTCTAATATTATAAAGAAGAAAACTTTGTTTGTTTGATTGTAATGAATAGGCTCAAAAACTACTGGACTCATCAAAAGCTACATTGTCCACGAGTAACATAGGCTATAAAATATCACGCTAGGTCCCACGGGAGCGAAACAGTAACCAAAAACCTAACGTAATGCGGGTGAAACCGCGAGGAACAACTAGTACGATATAAAATGCCATACTCACCATACTTGAAATGGTAGCGTTGTATGACCAAAAGTTTTTTTGTATTTAAAATACAAAAAAACCTTTGGGGTCATATCAAGTTCATCTTGTCCTAATACCTATTCCAATTGTTTTAGACTTTACACCGAAAAAGACACAGGCTACCTTACAGTAACATCACGATCGCGATATCGTCAGGATAATCCACGGATGCGAAGTTCGGGGGAAATCGATAGTTGTCTTTGTAAATGTAAATAGTGTACTTTGGTCTTTCGGTTACTTTATTTTTTTTTTAATGTTAAAATATTTTTTGGAGCGCTCCAATCTTAACTCCAAAACGAATCGGGGTAAATTCACTATAATAATAAACACTTACTGCGTGGGTAAAATCTTTCAAACAAACAATGGCAACACTGAAAAAAAGACACGAATAATAATTTTCTGTAATTCTGTCTATAAACTTAAGTTTTCTAGGTTATTTTATAATATAATCGTAAAATATTAACAAACAATTGTTATAGTGTGTTAAACAACCATTATTTCATATAAATTATGTGATTTATTTGTTAACGGAAGACGCTTGAGGTAACCTATATTTGACGAATCCACGTAATTTTGCAACTTCAATATAATTTTAATCTAACGGTTTTGGCCTAATTTTTGTTTTAGAATGGCATTTATACTTTTAATTTGTCAGTTTAAGTAATCGCTAGCTGAACTGTGCGACAAATTACTACGGTAATATTATTTTTGTTGTAAATATTTGTGCTAGCAAAATCGTAAAGTTTATGGGTACAACAATTTTGTTGCAAAATAAACTTTATGTTTAAATAGCTTTACCTGTGACTTCGTCTGTGTAAAAGTCGTTTATCGCGTTTATTAGCATACGTTTGGTCCAAGAAACAATCTTTCTTATTTCTCATTAAGTTTTATAAATATAAAATCAGTTGATACAAACTGTGTAAATAATAAATAATTATTTTAGGTCAACTCACCCACCATCTGAATACAAACTAGGCAGATCCTGTATTAAGTTAGCCACAATTAAAATACATACTTATTTTAATTATAAGTACTTCAAAATTTTGGTTACTAAACAGATTTTTGGTTACTAAAAAAAGGATATAAAAAGTATTCTATGTCCGTCCCCTGGTCCTAAGCTACCTCCCCACCAATTTTCAGCCAAATCTGTTCTGCCGTTCATGAGTTATAAAATGTGTATCAAACCCGTCTTTGTTTTATATACCTATACAGGGTGTCCCACGGCAATGCCACATGGAGGGAAAGTACCATAAATATTGTAGATAGAGCATTTTACTGAAAGAAGACATTATTTGAATTTTGAAAACATTTTAAACTGCATTCATAGATATTTAAATAATTACATAGTTGAACCGGGAATCAAACCTGTTACTCGAGAAATTTAATCAGCCTGTAGTTTTATCCTACAGATCGAAAGGCTTCATCACAAGGATTATTTTTTGCTAAATAACATAGTGTCAAAAATAAAAGAAAGACCATGAATTTCAACATTTTTAATACCTACAAATTAATACAAAATTAGTCAATTTTCCAAATGCTCAAAACTAGTCCCTTCTTCTTGAATACAAAGTGATAACTTTTGATTATTTTGTTCAGTGTCAATTTTTTGGTCTTGTTGTGGTGGATATTTATTAATTTAAATGATGCGTACTACTCAAGTGGGTAGATTAATTAGTAATAAGTAGTTATGATTGTCAATTGTATGTCCTTACGGCAATGTAAGCTTTTAACTTTTCAGAACAGAATTTTACATCAAATGTTAAAATTCACGGTCTTCCTTTTATTTGTGACACTATGTTATTTAGCAAAAAATAATCCTTATGACGAACCCTTTCGATTGGTATGATAAAACTACAGGTTGATTTATTTTTCTCGAGGAACAAGTTCGATTCCCGGCCCAACCATTTAATTATTTAAAAATCTATGAATGCAATGTAAATTGTTTTCAAAATTCAAATAATGTCTTCTTTCAGTAAAATGTTCTATCTACAAGATTTAAGGTACTTTCCCTCCATGTGGCATAGCCGTGGGACACCCTGTATATAAGATGTCCCGGAATAAACGCACACCACCAGACACCCCAATTAGAATATTATGTTATAATCATAATACATACACTGAATTTTTATTATTATGTTTAAAACATCGTTTTTTTTATAAATTTGTTGTACAGATTGTGAGAGAAAATTATAGTCACATTACAAATCTACGCATGCACACAGTCGCACTTGCATAAGGGTCTAGCGTAGTAGGTATTTCATCCATTTTAGTTTGTTTTGACTGTACAGCGGAAGTGTTACAGCAGTTTACATAGTTTTAATTATTTTTGGGATAAAATATTACCTTCTTATATTGAAAAATTTATTCAGTAAACGATTCTGAACAAACAATTTTTAATAATGTGCATTAATTCAGTTACACATTGTATATATAGATATGTATTTATTTATAAATTATATAAGCATGTATATCAGTTATGTGGTTACCATAGCTCTGCTTAGTTTGGGATCATGTGGCCATGTTTGAGTCGTCCCAAGATAATTATTTATTTATTATTCTTGCAATAGGAATGACGACAGCATTAAAATAATTACATTCTGTTTAGTCCATCTGATAGATCGGCCGAAAATACTGGACACATATTTTTTGCTTGATTAAATTAATAAAAAAATATAAAGATAAAGAGCAACAAAGTTCCGGAGAGGGGGCTTTTGACGTCACCGTCCTGCAAAAATTGTATCAGATCGTGACGTCATGCGCAACTTCAATGCACTGTATCATCGTCATTCTTTGTTTACGAGAAAAAAGAAAAAATACTTGTCCATAATTTTTTGATAATCTATCTGACGGACTATTTACTTTTTTCTTGTCGTCTCGCCTATTGCTCAGTAAAACTTACACACTAATACAAATAATTGCATTCTAAAGTCTAGTTGCAACAAAACATTGAATGCTTGACATCCTGTTACAAGGGAATGCCCAATTTTATCAGCTTAAATTGTCTTGGTTTTAATTAATTAATTGTGTGTTGTTGAATCCTAGTTTTAAACTTTTATTCCATTAAAAAAATTCATCAACAAGTTAAGGCGATAAGGTAAAATCATAACACACAGATTTGCATTATTTCATACACACCTGTTAAGGGTGATTGATAATAATAATAATCATTTTATTTCAGGCATCGGAGGCCCATAGAATATTTAATACATAGATTATTCTTAAACAGTAATAAACTAATACATAATTAAAAAACCAAAACTTATACTATAATCCATACTAATATTATAAATGGGAAAGTGTGTCTGTCTGTCTGTTTGTCTTTCTTTCACGGCAAAACGGAGCGACGGATTGACGTGATTTTTTTAGTGGAGATAGTTGAAGGGATGGAACTTTCTAACGCGAGCGAAGCCGCGGGCAAAAGCTTGAAAAATCATAAACGTAACATTGACGTCGTGTTGCGTTGCGTGGTGCCGCAAAACCGTCCCCGGAAACGTCGAATCACGACACCTTTCGGCCAAAAGCCCTCTTTCAAAAACGTCTGCAGATGGTGGGTTGGAACTCGTATCACGTACGAATTGAAGTTGATATCGTGTCGCGAATCCAACCTAACGACCCTTTTTTTTTTTGGTGAGTGGGAAATTGTCCAATGACTGCTCCCGTTCTGGGTGCGGCGGGAGGGCGTGTCAGACTCTTACTGACTAAAACCCACTCATGTTCCTTCGATTGCCCTTTATGTTCCAGGGTCATGGTAACTATTATAAACATTCCGCAACAACCTAACGACCCTCAGAGTCCAATTAGTCTTCAACCTCATATACTCCACAACTTCCTCAACCTTTGTAAAGTGATGCAGGCGCGAAATATACAGCTGCGTCGTAGGCACAGCAGGACGCAGCAGCATGTTTGGTCCTCTCGGTGCGGTACCGCACTGGTTACGGGAACAGGGCTTCTTCTTCTTCTTTTCTACTTTAGTGAAACCCTCTTCATCAATTTGGCTCGTTTTTAGGAAGGAGCTGCGGTGCGGGCCTAAGTTCAGTTTGGTTGAGTACCCATTTTGACCTTTTCGCCTACTTTCGCTGGTCGCTTAGGTTACGACGCACCTGTCCCAGTGGTGACAACAGCAGCGTAAGCACATTGAGGGGTCAACGTACCTACGTGTGACGTTTCCGCAACCGGTGTTAAAGCGCGGGCGACAGGGACAGTAGACGGCGCTTGATCAGCAATAACAGCAGCTGGTGACGCACTAATGTTAGTCGATTTCAAACCGCTGACTGATGCATTTTGCGCCCCTGGACGTGTGTTCACCTTTGAGGCCTCTGGTGACCCAGTTATTAGCGTTGCGCAAGAGTGTTACTTTTACATGTAATTTAGCGTTGGATTTTTCTGACGCCTCCATTCTGGACTGCATCTTGGTCATCTCCGCTTTCAAGGTCAAATAATAGTTTTTAATGTCCTTTAGCAGCCAGGTCACGTCGACGTGATCGAACGTGACAGGTGGTAGCTTACTTATGAGATGGGCAAAGTGATTAATTTATCACTTTGACCGGCCATTATTATTATAACGGTCCATGTAATAAGTCAGTGTTTGAGATAGCTTGAATTTATCGCTTGGACCAGTATGAATAACTAGCTTCTGCCCGCGACTCCGTCCGCATCGAATAGTTTCCGGTCCCGCGGCATTTCTGGGAGAAAAACTATCCTATGTCCTTTCTCGGGTCCCAGCTCTTTCGCCACGAAATCTGGCACGTCGTCCGGGTCAGTCTTCTTTAACATATCAATGATATCTTGAATGCTCTTCTCAGTTCCATTCCTACGGCGAGATTGATGAACAGACATGTCTGTTACATTTCATCTTCTCCCCAGCTCTTTCCCAACTATCTTTGGGTTGGCTTCTAGCCTAACCGGATTCAGCAGGATATCAGGGTTTTACGTGAAGCGACTGCCTATCTGATCTCCACAGCCCAATGAAAAGCAAAGCACGTAAGACCCGGCCCCGGTTGTCATTCATAGAACTTTGACAGTTGATACTGGCAGTCAGAAGCCAGAAAGCCTGGCCAGCCTAACCAAGGGGTATCGTGTCGTCCAGTTACTTGGTTGTGGAGGTCTGACAGGCAGTCGCTTCACGTAAAACACTGGTATCCAGCTGAATCCGGTTAGGCTGGAAGCCGACCGCAATATAGTTGGGAAAAGGCTAGGGAGATGATGAGACATTTTGACGTGACAACGTCTTATAAATTGGTTTGCCGGGTGACACTTCAAGAAACTGCGTTACGCTCCGCTCACGTTATGCGCTCACAATGAGAGCGAGTGAGAGGCACGCGTCCCTTCCACTCGGGCATGGTTAGCCCGCCTAAGAGCGAGAGAGACAGACATAAAAAGTGAAAGGCACGCGTGCCTCAGTCAACGTCAGTAAGTCGTAGTCACGTAAAACTTTCGCCCGTATACCGACTTTACAGGCAACCAATTTTTTCATCAAAATCGGTTTAATTAACTGTCTCAAAGTTGTTAGCTGCAGTAACTATCTACATTTTTGGAGGCAGGAGTTTAACATTTTTTTTTGGGGAGTGAGAAATCATCAAATGACTTCTCTCGTCCTGGGCGGGGCGGGAGGGCGTGTCAGACTTTTACTGACTAAAACCCACTCACTTTTTCGGGGTCACGGTTATTATTATAAACATTCTACAACCCCAGAAAATTGTTAGTATACACTTGTGAATTTTTGTCTTTCCAGAAACCCAGTAACCCAGTAACCAGCAACGATGGACGACGACATAGATATAGAGGAGCACGACCTGATGGACAACCCCAGGCTCAAGTGCATCTTCCCCGACCTGTCCTGTGTGAAGATTGAAATACCTGATGAGGAGGACCAGGAAATTGTTAACGGTCAGTACCTGTTTTCAGTCTCTCAATCAGTATCTGTACTAAATTTCATTCAAATCGGTTCAGTGGTTTAGGCGTGAAGAAGAGACAGACAGACAGAGTTACTTTCGCATTTATAATATTGGTACGGATATTACTGTAAAGTTTCATCAAAATCCGATCAGTAGTTTTTGTGTTAAAGAGTAACAAACACCATGCCAGCAGCGCCGGCCGATGCTCTCCGGCCCGGTTAACCAACTACCTGCATTCAAACACACGTCATTCGAGACACAATAGAAAGACAATAGCAGCGCGACAGCCGGCTGTCGCATGGTCGACGAAAGGTCAAATTGGTTCAACAGTGTTGCCGTAAAGACGGACAAACAAACAGATACATTTTGCCATTTACGAAAAATACGGGTATAACCGCTTTGAAACTGTCTTTTGAATTAAGCAACTAGCTTCAAATTTCTTTCAGACTAACTGCTGACTCTTTGACAATTCATAAGTGCCTGTAAATGGCTAAGTGAAATAAATGCTTTGATTTTGATTTTATGGTTAACATAATAATAAAAAATAATACCAGCCTATAACTGTCCCACTGCAGGGCAAAGGCCTCTTCTCATACAGAGAAGGCACGAGCATTGATCACCACGCTTGCTCAAGACGGGTTGGCGATTTCGGACTTATATTAACTACAAGTCCAGGTTTCCTCACGATGTTTTCCTTCACCGATGTCTGTGATGTCTAAGATAAACTTTAGAAAGTACATATGAATTGAAAAAGTCACATTGGTACTTGCCCGGATTCGATGGTTAACATACTTTTTCTTGTTTTTCAGAAGAATGTGCGGACTCCTTACCGAAGGAGGAACCTCAGGAAATGCAGTATCAATATGAGTACAGTTTTGAAACGACCGAAGCACAAGATAATATGGAATATGAAGAGAACACTGGTTTCTTTTATAACAATGAAATTATATTAGGTAAGTAATAGTAATATAGCTAAACTAGCTTCTGCCCGCGGCTTCGCTCGCGTTAGAAAGAGGCAAAAAGTAGCCTATGTTACTCTCCATCCCTTCAACTATCTCCACTTAAAAAATCACGTTAATCCGTCGCTCCGTTTTGCCGTGAAAGAAAGACAAACAGACAGACAGACAGACACACTTTCCCATTTGTAATATTAGTATGGATTAAAGTGGTTTTTAGAGTTTCATACCCAAAGGGTGAAATGGGACCCTGCCGGGGTTGCGGAATGTTTATAATAGTTACCGTGACCCCGGAACATAAAGGGCAACCAAAGGAACATGAGTGGGTTTTAGTCAGTAAAAGTCTGACACGCCCTCCCGCCGCACCCAGGACGGGAGCAGTCATTGGATGATTTCCCACTCCCCAAAAAAAAGGGTGAAGTGTGTATTATTTAGAATTTGCTGTCTGTCTATATTTCACCAGGCTGTATCTCATATACTGCGATAGTTGAACAGTATTTCTATGGCCACTATAAAAAACAGCTAAAAATCAGAATAAAGTAAATATTTAAGGAAAGATATGGAAGCTATACACCAAACGTGATTTTTCGTGACACTCCATCCCTTCAACTATCTCCACTTAAAAAATCACGTCAATTCGTCGCTCCGTTTTGCCGTAAAAGACAGACAAACTGACGGACACTTTCCCATTTATATTTCTTTTTGGTGAATGGAAATCATCAAATGACTTCTCCCGTTCTGGGAGAGTGTCAGACTTTTACTGACTAAAACCCACTCTTGCTCCTTCGGTTGCCCTTTAGGTTCCGGGCCGCGGTAACTATTACAACTATTTCGCAACCCCGGCCTATTTATAATAGGGATGACGACAGCATTAAAAAAATGGCATTCTGTTTAGTCCGTCTGATAGATCGGCCGAAAATACGGGACACGTATTTTTTGCTTCATCAAAATAATAAAAAAAAGATAAAGAGCAACAAAGTTCTGGAGTGGGGGCACAGTGGGGGCTTTTGACGCTACCGTAATGCAAAAAGTGTGTCCAAACTTTTTTAATAATTTTATTTATTTATTTATTTATTTACAAACTTAAAACTACCATTACAGTTTCCTAATGCGGTAGCTAAGGACTAAGGACACATAACACGTTAAGAAACACAGAATAACACTAATAATAATAACACAATACAACACTAATAAAAGAAACATTAACTCATAAAGGATAATAGATAATATATATACTGCAATACAAACTACATACTACTAATTGAACAATAAGCGGCCCGTGTGAACTCATTCAGGGAACAGCTAAACACGTCTATCTGTTGTGACAAAATGTTGATCTCAATGATTAATCTCAATGACGGACTAATTACTTTTTTTTCGTCGTCTCGACTATTAAGTATGTATTTAAACATTGTTACAGGATCAAAACCGTCAGCGGATCCAGACGTTTTATACCAAGAAGCGTTACACTCTCATCCGATAGTCTACCTCGAAAACTGGGATAACAGACTCAAAGACAGCCCATGTTTCTGCGATTCCTGCCAGATTCTATTCCCAACAGTGAACGCTTTAGATGCCCATAAAATGATCAGCCATTCCTACCTCGTAGCTATGGAAATACCTCAAAGGAATACAGCGAGGAAAAGCACTGCCACTTCGAAATACTGCAATCATTGTTCTAAGACATTCCCTGATGATACTTCCTTAATAAAGCATCTTTATGAACTGTTGCCGTTGAATAATTTTCCCAAAGAGGAGGATATTCCTAAGCCTGAAATTAGGAAGGTGCCTGTTGTATGGCCTAAGGTCAAAACTGCTACGTTTTTACCTAAAATACAGAAGAAGATAAAATTGGAGCCGGAGGACTTTAAGGAGGAAGAAATAAAGCCCAAGTTCAAAGAAAAGATGTCTAGAGACGGGAAATTCTTTGCAGCGTCCTCGCTTGTGCCAAAAAGCACTCTATTTCAATGCAATGTGTGTCAAATTGCCTTTTTATCCTGCTTCAGTGCGCTCCAACATTCAAAAAGCTGTGAAAAGTTGTTGAATTTTGAGAAGTGTGGGGTGTGTAAGCGAAAAATTCGCCCTAAGGACGTCAAAATACATGAATTGCAGCATAATTACAATGATAAGTTGAAAATTTATACTATAAATAAAACGTTCTATGAACGAGTGTTGTGTAAATGTCCTAAGTGTTCGGCGTGCTTTGATGAGCTAGGTTTCTGGGCCCATTATCCAAAGTGCAAGAAATTTGAGAAAAAAGCTATTTATTGCTCAGATTGTGACGTCTACATAGCCTGCTCGCGATACAAAGGCCATAAGCTAAAGCACGCTACAAAAAAACTATCTAAAAAAGATTTTATAATCATTGAGTTTTACGACGAGACAAAAGCTCAAAGAATCAAAGAAAGAGTGAAAAAATGTAAGGAAAGAAAGATGAATTTAAAAGAAAAAGAAAACGGAGTGGCCTTGTATTATTGTGACCTCTGCGGTTGCTGTCAATACATTTTAAATTACAAGGGCCATATCGATGGTTCATGCAAAAGTGTTAGTGGGAAGCAGTATTGCCAAAAATGCGGATTGTGTTTTACATATAAAAGTTATGAAAGCCATAGGATTTTGCATCAGAAACGAACATTCTCCTTAAAAGATGTACAGCTATATTCGCTGTCTACAGGCAAAGTAATAGAACCACCAATGCCAAAATACTATGAATGCGATACTTGCTTAAAAAACTTCCTCTATCGACGACCGCTTATGCTCCACAATTGCAAGACAGAGAAATCTTTAACCTGCAAGATCTGCAGTAAAAAATTCAACATCCAAGCGTATAAAATTCACAAAATTTTCCACTCCGTTGACAAAATAATTTTTGACGAACTTATTAAGAAGTACAGCCTTATTAAATCCATGTGGGATATAATGTACATATGTGCTTCCTGTGATTTAGTGACCATGACCTACGATGCAGCGGTTATGCATTCCCAAGGTCATTTGAATTATATTATAAGCGATCTTCATAAGCAATGTGTTGTATGTGATCTACGGATAGCGGAGAAAGAATTTTCCTTACACGAGAAGCTGCATTCAAATAATGAATGTATTGAACGAGAATCGTTTAAGATTTTGAAGTATAATTATCAGGATTTGTTTAAGAAGGAATGGCTGATGCTGTTTAAGGAACTGCCTAAGGAGCATCGGAATCAGATTTTGTCCAAAAGTATTTATAGGTGAGTGTTGTCTTTGATTATTATTGGTAACTAGCTTTTGCCGTCCGCGTGGATATATAGTTCCTGTTTCCCGGGGATTTTCCGGGATAAAAACTATCCTATGTCCTTTCTCGGGTCCCAGACTATATCAGAATTCTGTACCAAATTTCAATTAAAATCGGTTCAGTGGCTTAGGCGTGAAGAAGAGACAGACAGACAGAGTTACTTTCGTATTTATAATATCAGTGCGGATTAACAGAGTTCGGAATTCAGTAAAGTTTTTTTTGGCATAATAAAACAATTCATATAAAAAAAAATACTGGGCCATCACGACAATGTACTATGCGCATTGTCGTGATGACCCAGTGAATAAGGCGCTCGCTTCTTGTGTAAGACATTGTGGGTTCGAATCCGGGCAAGTACCAATGTGACTTTTTCAATTCATTTGTACTTTCTAAAGTTTATCTTGGACATCACTGACACCCCGTGCCTCGGTGCGCATGTAAAGCCGTTGGTCCCGGTTGTCATTCGAATAAATTCGTAGGAGTCTGGTTAAAGGGGGAAAATCCGGTTAGGCTGGAAGCCGACCCCAACATAGTCGGGGAAAGGCTAGGAAGATGATGTGGTCTTTGTATACCATTGGTTATTAACCATTTAAACACCAGTCCTGCACACTAAATTCAATTCATCAGCTAACCAAAAAACGGGCTAGAATCACATAAAAATCTTGTTGAAAAACTCCTCAAAATTGCAGTATCTAAATTGCCTTATTTAATTAATAAATAAATATCCTGGGACAACTCACACACGGCCATCTGTTCCCAAGCTAAGCAGAGCTTGTACTATGGTAACCAGACAACTGATAAACATACTTATATGTTTTTGAAACACATACATAATATAGAATATAGATAAATTACACCCCGACACAGAACAAACAATCACGCTGCACACACAAAGTTAGTCCTGGGTGGGAGTCACCACGACCTCCGGCAGCAGTCAGGGGCACTCACCACTAGACCAACAGGCCCGTCAACCAAAAACGAATTAAATTAATTTTATTGTTCTAACATCATCCTATTTCAATTTGTTCCAGGTTCACAAGAAGCGTGAAAATGCAAATCGAAATTAGCGCCCCTACAGACGACACGAAATATTTTTGTATGAACTGCAACTCTTTCGTCGAAGGCATGTATATCAAGCAACATATTCGGTCAGAATGTGTCCGAAACAACAAATTTGTCTGTCAAATATGCCATGAAGTGTTTAAATCATTAAAACAATTGTTAACACATGACAGTAGCCACGAAAACTCATCGAAGCGGCAAACTATAGTTTCGTTTAACAACGAATGTGATAAAGAATTTAATAACCATTTAAGTTTGATCGAATCGAAGTCGAGAACTTCGTCGAAAGAAGTTCCGTTGTCGAAATTGCGAGAATTATTACTCTCCGATAACCGTGTTAAAGCTACGCATAGGTTGTATAAGTGTGCGAAGTGTCTTACTTGCGTTACGTTACAAAGTAGTGTTAGAAGACATCGTTGCGTCACAGCCAGCGGAAAACGGCTTTGTGACATTTGTCAACAATATTTTAGCTCGAAAAAAGTACATTTGCATTTGGAAGCTCATAGAAAGAAGCCTTCTTTGACTAAACACAGTTTTCACATCATTTACTTTAATGACGAAGATAAAAATGCGAAAAAATTGGTCAAGAAAGTCGTTACTGCGAAAATTAGTCCGAAAAAGGAGGTTGTAGCGAAAGTGTCGCCGAAAAAGGACGTTATAGCAAAAGTGTCGCCGAAAAAGACGGTTATTGCGAAAATTTTCGAGTGCGAATGTGGTTTACACTTTACTTCTATGAAGACTGTTGAGCGACATTTAGACGAATGTTCTCCGAATTTGGAGGTTTTCAAAGAAACCTGCAGTAAATGCAATTTACTCTTCCCAACCGACGTTTTAGTTACACATTTAATAAACCACCATCACAAAGAGACCAGAATTGTCGTAGACAAGGTCCAAAAAGTCAACCTCTTCAAATGTCATTTATGCGAAAACTTATTCGTCAATATGACTCACTTTAATTCGCATACGAATTACTGCGACGCGAAAAACGGCACTTATTGTAAAAACTGCCGCTTGAAATTCGATAATAAGTGCTTTTCTAAGCACTTATGTAGCTCCCAAGGAGTCACTTATGTAAATAAAATTACTAATGTGAACAAAATTGTTGAAGAGACGACCGTGTATAAGTGTACGAAATGCGACATAACATATTTACAACGCAATTCGTTCAAATACCATTCTGTAGAAGTAAATCACGCGTTGAAAAAACCTCCCACTCCTTGTGAAATTTGTGGCCTAAAGTTCACGAATTGTTCCCACAAAAAACACCTCCACTTCCATAGTCGGAACTGCGACTACAAAATCAAGGTCCTGGAACCATTAAAAGGCAGCCATTATTATTTAACCGGCAACAATTGTACGTTAAGCGATGGCAACCCTAAAATTTCTAGAAAGAGAAGAGGCGATACAGAAGAAGAAATTTCTAAAGCTGAAGACGAACCGATTGATTTTGACACAAACTTAGCTGCAAGGAAGAAATCAAGAAGAATTGAAACTTCAAAAGAAGCTGAGATTATTGTACCTGATCTGGTTTCAGATCACACTGACTTTCAAAGCGTTAATCTTAGTGAAAGTATCAATCTTAGTGAAAGTGTCAATTTCAGTGACGTATCAAATCTTAGTGAAAATGACTTAGATCCCTCAGAAACTGATAAAAACGATTCTACGACTGATCCTCTAGCTCTATCAAGTAAAGCTAAGTCTAGAATAATGGTGAAAGGCTATAGTAAAAGTCTATATAAATGTGACACGTGTAAACAGCATTTCATGAAAGAAGCATCGTTTGTTTACCATATAAAAAATCATAGAAACGAAGAGAATAATGAAAATTTCAAGTGCGATATCTGTGATATAGAATTTTCGAAATATACTCTACCACGACACGTATACGTTCATCACGAACACATGGGACTAAAAAAAGGCGATTTCGTTATTGTAACAGAATCTTCTTACTCTAAAGCAAGTGTTATTACGCAAATGATTAATAATTTAAAAGGCAAAACAGCTAAAAATGACGTTTCCTTCGAGTCCAAACTCAGTGATGATAGCCAAGAAGTCAGTGAACAACTCAGTGAAAGTGACAAAGTCAGTGATGACAGCACTAAACTCAGTGAAAGTGACAAAGTCAGTGCAAACAGCTCTAAAGAACTCAGTGAACACAGTGTGACTGTCTTGGTGGACAGTGTCAGTGAAAAAACAGATAATTTTAATGAAAATGACAAAATTTGTTATTATAAGTGTGCAGATTGCAATGTATGTTTCTTAGATAGCAAAACTTGCTTTGACCATACAAAAAGACACGAAATTTTAGACCCTAAAACATATATTCAATGTAAAATTTGCGATTTTCAATTTTTAATTGATTCTTTGAAAGACCATGTTGATTTGCATCACATTAATGATTTTTGTATTGAGAGCTTAACTATACATGAATATAAGACCTTAGGGGTCAATTTTGACCCTAAAATTGAAATTTATCAAGCCATTGATAAAGTCCAGTCTCGATTAGTTAGTACTACTACAGATGTAGGTATAATTTGATTTAAGAATGTTTAAAACTAGCTTTTTCCCTTGGTTTTATGCGCGTTATATTCGTTTGGTGGTCTCTGTTCCTGTGCGTTATAGCGTTGATATACTAGGTGTATTTTTGGTCTTGCACAACCCGCTAGGAGACGATTCTACTCCTAAAAACAAACAACTTTTATTAAGGAACCAACTCTGAATTCGCGAAAAAAATATCAGCTGTTTCATACATTATGGTCGGGAGAAACCAATTCGACTTGCTCGATGGTAGCAGAAATAAATGGACTGTATAATATTAACTGGTTTTTAATCATGCCGATATTCTTGAAGACAGCCCGGCGAAGACTCCTTATCTTCAGTCATGTGACCAAGGCGTTCATACTCTTGCATGAACTCAACGTACCTGCTTTTGAAGACAGGGTCTCTAACAAACTTACGCTCAAGCGACATGAACCGACACTTTGCCTTTGAAAAAGATTCGCCTTAGACTGGAGGACATCTCTTCAGTGGCATGGTTACGACAAAGCGTCCGTCGTCTTTACGAAACGTGTGTTTCTTAAAGCTCTGCTCACAGGCACGCTCCTCAAGAGACAAGGAGTGCTTAGCTGCAATAGTGTCTAATTCCCAAAAACGAGATGAGTCTGGGTTGGTATCCTCATTTATAAAATGAGAAAAGGGAAAAGAAGAGTGTGATTTATGACGGGCAACGTACCCTGACACTAACCAACCCAATTTTGTTTCGTATAGCTTAGGTTGATTTTTACCTAAGTCTATGGAATTATTACATAATACGTTCCAAAATACTTCGGTCCCAACTAGTAGCTGACGGTATATTAAATGTAGGGTCAGCTAGACTTATTCCTAAGGGTATGGTAATGTTATGAGTGTTTATTATAAATAAAGACGGCAAAGCTTTAGTGAGCTGGGGTAAAATATGACAGTCTACAGTAAGTTTACAGTCGTCATCATAGTGGGACATAATAGTCAGGCTGCACTGCTGAAATTTTTTTCCCGATTTCAGAGTTGGTTCCATAATAAAAGTTGTTTGTTTTCATGGGTAGAATCATCTCCTAGCGGGTTGTGCAGGACCAAAAATACACCTAGTATAAGACGCATTTTTTAAACTGCAAAACATTTTAGGAGGTTGTTATACAACTCGTTAATAATCATATAAAAATACGATACTTGGTTAACATTCAATAAAACTTGTTTTTAATGATTTTTTTAATTAAGACGGTTTTTTAGAACAACTCTCATAATAGGCGAGATGACAAAAAAAAAGTAATTAGTCCGTCAGTTAGATAATCAAAAAATTTGGGACACGTATTTTTTCTTTTTTTTCGCATGACAGAAAATGACGACAATACAGTGCGTTGAAGTTTCGTGAAACGTCACACCTTTGTATATTTTTTACTGAGAAGTGACGTCACAAGCCCCCTCTCCGGAACTTTGATGCTCTTTATCTTTGTATTTTGTTATTAATTTGATCAAGCAAAAAATATGTGTCCAGTATTTTTGGACTGTCTAACAGACGGACTAAACAGAATGTCATTCTTTTGATGTAGTCAACATCCCTATTAACCTCGTATTGGATTTATGAAATGTGAAATTTAAAAAAACTTAATTTTATTGTTGAGTCGGGTCGACAATGACCAACATAATTGGGTAGTTTACATCATTGACCAATAAATGTTAGACACAATTTCCATAAAACCTCTTTTAATTTCAGCCCAATAAATTCGGTTCATTTTCAATTTGCTATAAAATTTGATTTTTAGTTGCTTTGAAATCAATAAATAGATAGTCAACTGAGTTGTTATTTTAGTGACGTCATAAGTTGCCATTGCCATACAAAATCTATTGGAGAATTGCGTTTTGACAGCTCATAAAAAGGACGTCAATTGATAATGGTGTAAAATACCGTTTTGACTCCTGAAAGGTTTTGCCAATTCAAAAATTACATTTTATATAGTGCTGACCTTCACAAATTATGTGGCTTTATATTATAGTACGATTTTTAATTCGAGTCAGAAAAATGACATTTCCAGTGTTGCAGGTTTTTAGTCCCAAATAAATAGTGATGTGGCACAATCGAGTTTTTACAATTAAATCTTAGTCGAGAATATTTTTTTCATTCAATATGAAATTGCCTTTAATTATAAAAAAGTTTTACATGTAATTTACGGTAGTTAAATAGAAGACATACACGGTAGGTAATTTAATATTACATAAAACACTGTTATATTATTTGTTTTTGGTTAGGTCCATATTTCTAAAATTGTTTTATTTAAGACGGTATGTATTCAATATTTACAATAAAAAAACGCTTTGGTACCTAATAAAACATAGCATGACTAAATGTCTAAGTCTATCAGATTCAGATTCAGATTCGATATCGATTGCGGAACATCACTATTGTAGCGGGTCACCCTTTTTGGTGTCAGTGACAGTTGCACTTGTCATTTTTCTGACTCGAATTAAAAATCATACTATAGTTGATAACTTTTAAACGGCTGAACTGATATTAATGTAACATGTCTAAGAACCATCGCTAGAAAACCAAGTTTCAAATAAAAAAAACCGCATCCAGTTCGGATCATCCGTTTATGAGCTACTGTGACACAAACAGACACTTAGTGGTCAAACTTATAAAATTACATCTCTTTTAGCGTCGGGAATTAAAACATGAACTCGAAAATTTTGACGATAATATATTTATTTTCATTCACATAGGGAGCTTAAATTTTTTAAGAAGCAGACAAATATAAAATTAATGAGTTATTTGTTCATTTATGTTATAGTTAGTAATAATATTATAAATAAAAAGGTGAACATTGGTGCCGATTCTCTTGTGCACAAACTAACTTAAATTTAGGTTAAGTGCATCTTTCTCTTTCCGTTTAATTAAGAAAAGGACAGAACTTCTTCAACTTCAACTTTTATATTTATTATGGCAATCCACAGAATTTTCGGTGATTTCTGCCAATGTCCAGTTTGAAAATAATATTTCAGTTTAAATGACAATTGTACGGTTATTAAATTATAGTATGGAGATCATACACGTGTTCTTATAACCAAGAACACGAGATGACTCCAAAGGACAGAAGATCAAATATTAGTTAAGTCCTGTCAAATTTAGACACTCCATAGATAATTTAGACGCAATTTAAAAACATGGCGTCTATGTATACTTCAATTTTCATCAGGCGCTGTCTAATTTGACAGGATTAAACTAAAATGTATTTTCTGTGCTTTTCTTTAAGAAATGGAAAGAGAAAGATGCACTTAACTTAAATTTACGTTAGTTTGTGCACAAGAGAATCGGCACCATTGGTTACTTTACAACACTAAAACGGCACGCTAAGTTTAAAATGTGACTATTTTAATTTGCGACTGAGTTAAATGTGGGTATATTTACCTCAGTCGCAAATTATATGTCTCTTTTTCACTTGCAATATAATCATGCCATCCTACTTTAATTGTATGTGTGCGTTAGTGCCGTTTTTAAAGATAAAATGTCGTGTACATTACCTGTCTACACCTTTTTACTTATAATATCATTGGCAATATGTCATATTTATTCCCAAATTGTTATATTCTAAAAATGACACATCGCAAGTCACTTAATAATGAGACTTCACATTACGTATTTGGTACTATTTGCGTATTCAATTCAATGTATTTTGAACCTTATTTTAACAAGTCTAGATTATAGTTTGTATTACCCAAATAACGTAAATATTTTCCCCAAATACGCCATTTGAAATCGCACGCGCGCACCATTATATTCTGAAAACATCACAACACAAAACATCACATTAGCAAAATGCCATTTTCGCAAAATGTATTGCTCCCAAAATGTATTTTTCGCATAATGTATGTTTCGCAAAATGTATTTTTCGCATAATGTATGTTTCGCAAAATGTATTTTTCGCATAATGTTTCTTTTCTTGTCATAAAAAACTCAAACAAAGTACCTATTTATTGCATTCATGTGTACATTAGTCGTAACAATAATATACGTAAGTTCCAACATGGTTAGGATACAGCAACATAATAATAGTAATTTAAAGGCTGATTACAGAAACGTCATTCAATTTTAAGACTCTAAATCTGTTGTTGTCCTTGCTTTATTGCTTTAGAGTGACAAAGACAGCAATAAATTTGAGAGCGTTTTGAAATTAAGTGACTTGCGTATTCGGGCAATGATATTATACGTAAAAAAGTGTAGATAGGTTACCTAAACAAAATTCTATCTTCAAAACCGGCACACTAACGCACACATACATTACACGTCAAAGTAGGATGGCATGATTGAAGTAGTGAGAGTGAAAAAGAGATAAACTTCAAATGTCAACGCGATACTCAGTATCATGTTGGTCAATTAGCAAACTCTTAATGTGCCACTTTTTGACTGCATATAACCTAACACCTTTTTACTTATAATATCATTGTGTTCAGGCATAATAAGTATATTTAAAACAGTTTACATTCTCGAATTGTCGGACTTCGGATATTATGATAGAGTGACATTTTGAGAAAATACTTTTTTCAAATGTGTCATTGTGAAACCCACTTGCTTGTCACATATAATAGTGGCGCCGATTCTCTTGTTCACAAAAATGCATCTTTGTCTTTCCATTTCTTAAAGAAAAAGACAGAAGATACATATTAATTTAGTGCTGTCAATTTAGACAGCACCTGAAGTAAATCGACATATTTTAGTGGCCATGTTTTTAATCGCGTCTAAATTATCTATGGAGTGTCTAAATTTGACAGGACTTAACTAATATTTTATCTTCTGTCCTTTTCTTAATGATATGAAAAGAGAAAGATGCACTTATCTTAAATTTAGGTTAGTTTGTGAATAAGAGAATCGGCACCATTGCCATTCAAAGATTGTTGAAATTTAAAACTCCTTTTAAAGATGATATTCTGAAAAAAAGCAAACTTTTGTCATGATTTTTACGATTTTTAATTAAGTTGAGCCCATTTTAATATTAAGGATGATTAAGACGTAAGTATTTTTGATTTATTTAAGTTTTTTTCCTCTTTGTTGTAAAATGTGTTATAATGTAAATAAAGATGTGATTTTTTGTATCTATGTGTTTTATTCAAATGCGAGTGGAGTGACACAAGTTATAGGCACTTTTTTTTTGGGGAGTGGGAAATCATCAAATGACTTCTCCCGTCCTGGGTGCGGCGGGAGGGCGTGTCAGACTTTTACTGTCAAACCCACTCATGTTCCTTCGGTTGCCCTTTATGTTCCGGGGTCACGGTAACTATTATAAACATTCTGTAACCCCGACAGGCAAGATAGGGACCTGCTATGCCATCTTCCTGTTGTTTAATTTTCAACTAGCTTTTGGCCGGGACTTCGTCCGCGTGGATTAATAGTTCCCGTTCCCGGGGGATTTCTGGGATGAAAACTATCCTATGTCCTTTTTTGGGTTCCAGACTATATCTGTACTAAATTTAATTCAAATCGGTTCAGTGGTTTAGGCGTGAAGAAGAGACAGACAGACAGAGTTACTTTCGCATTTATAATATTAGTATTAGTACGGATGCGAAAGTAACTGTCTGTCTGTCTCTTCTTCACGCCTAAACACTGAACCGATGTGAATGAAAGGAGAATGTTCAAATCTAGCATCGCTTTAAAATCAGAGGGCATAGCCACAAAAATGTACTCATAAATCATAACATAATATTTTAACTTTCCTAAAATAACTTCATGGAAATCTTTTTAGGGGTTAATATTTTATATTTAATTAGTTATTTATTCGACTTTGTTGCATTCTTCCTTTAATGACGTACTTAAGTAAAAGCGGTGTTGCCAATTTCATAAACTTTCCCATAATCAGTCTTAACTGATAGTATTACATATTTTATTTTTAAGAGCACACGTTGATGTCTCAAAAATAATTACGAATATAACATTCATTTGCGTTACCAACAATTTATATTTAATTAACATTTCTAAAATAATGTTATTTTACTAACAAAAAGTATTTAGGTGTTTAAGTTATCACTTATGGTTGATTTTTATCAGCTGTGGGCAGCACTGCCACGGAAATTCAAATGTTAACAGTCAAAATTGACACTTTCAAGTAAAACAAAGCGACGAATATTTTTATTGAAAATTGAGTTTATTTTGCGTTATTAGATAACGAATCATTGCGGTTAGTTCGTGTACAGCAGACTCTTCCGATTTCTGTGCGATCAAGCAATCTTTTCAAAACTTTCGTACGTCGACGTTTTTACGACTTCGGATCGTTTCTCTCTTTAGGCAGTACCGACAATTTTGTTAAAATAAAAATAACACGCTGTGCGGACTGTGCCCCCCTTGCTCTGAAACATCCTCTACCCCGTCGCCAACTGGGGGAAGCAACGGATGCAATGGTTACAATTCTACGATACTGGATTAATCCGGCAACGGTTAGTATCTTATTATATTGTATTTACACGTTTTTTTGACGTTAGTGTAGTAGAAAATGAGCGCATTATTGTTATATTATCAACAATATTATACGTTATTATGGATAATACCAAAGATGGTCCAAGTCAATAGCACTATTTGTATTTTGTTGTACAGCTAACTGTAACAGCAGATAACGAAAAAAACTATTTGAAAATCCTATTAGAATCATTTTCGGTTTCCACGCGGACGAATTTCCTATTAAACTAATGCTAAGATCAATCAACAATATGTAATAATATTTATTATATTTATTTTCAGATGTCAGAAGAACATCCTCTTCTCTCAGGAATGTTATATTATACTCGAATGAGCATCTCTAAACTCTTGAAGTGTAATGTGTGTTGAACGAGCTTATGGACATCAACAGCTAAAACATACAGAGTATTTAGAATAAACGACCAACTCTGACAATTCAGTTGTGCTTGTAAATAATCTAAGTGAAATAAATGCCATTGACTTTTGAATATTTTTATTTCCACACAAACACATTAATATTTCAAATGTTTAATTACACGCATTGCAATGATGACTAAAATAAGATTTTGTCTGTTTACAATAATAAATTAGTTTCAAATGGTTTTTACAAAAAGAACCCTTATAGTTTCGTCATGTCCGCCCGTCCTCGTCTTACCACCTTAAACCTAACCGTTTGTGACCAAGCGATAGCCGGCTGTCGCCCTGCTATTGTCTTTATTGTGTCTCGAATCATGTAAACATCATTTTAAAAATAAATTATAACAATTAAAAAGGGGATAGAAAACCCTATTCTATGCGGGGCCTGTTTATTTTCTACTCTTTATGTCTATAAGCCACTTAGATTTAGTATGACCTAATTACCATTTACTTGGGAACTTTCCTTGGTTTTTTTAAAACTATTCCGTTTTGTTTTATGAGAATAGAAATCATAATATTGTTGTAATTTGTACTTTTTTGGTAGAAGTTATGGTACATAACTAACCTAAAAACTTGCACATATAAATCAAAATTCAACAAAAACCCCTAAAAATATGTAGATAATTTTTATTTCCTTGGAAAGTACGACCTCTCCCCTCTTTTATATTCAATTTACACTAAGATTACATTATTTTTTATGCGCAACGGCGTCCTATAGTATGGTGGTCAATGTCCTTTGGTACAGATATAGTCTGGGACCCGAGAAAGGACATAGGTTAGTTTTCATCCCGGGAATCCCCCAGAAACGGGAACTATTATTCCACGAGGACGAAGTCGCAGGCAAAAGCTAATAAAAAATATAAAGACAAAATAGTAGTCCACCGGCATCGGGAACAAGGTCTAAGCTACCGGTGGTTAGGGCTCCAGAGAGAGGAACCTCCGGACAATGCGTGCCGTGTCCAGGAGTACCGCCTTCTGCACCAGACCCTTGACCCTCCTTTTTTTTGTGAGTGTGAAATCATCGAATGTCTTCTCCCGTTCTGGGCGTGTCAGACTTGTACTGACTAAAACATATTCATGTTCCTTCGGTTGCCCTTTATGTTCCGGGGTCACGGTAAGTATTATAACTATTCTGCAACCCCAGCGAGAGCCTCCTTAGGTTTTGGTTTTGTATTATTATTATGAACTAGCTTTGCCCGCGACTTCGTCCGCGTGAAATAGTTCCCGTTCCCGGGGGATTTCCGGGATGAAAACTGTCCTATCCTATGTCCTTTCTCGGGTTCCAGACTATACCTGTACCAAATTTCATTCAAATCCGTTCAGTGGTTTAGACTTGAAGAAGAGACAGACAGACAGACAGACTACTTACTTACTTTCGCATTTATAATATTAGTACGGATAGATAACACGAGAATGCTGGTATGTTTCTTACATCACAGAAATACGTAATAAGCAAATGGATACAAGATAGTATTCATTAAGAGATTAGCAATGTTATTATTCGGAAGATTAATACTAATTTATAACTGATACATGAATCCTTAAATCCAATGAAATATGTGCCAAATGTTTTTGTTTTTAAATGGACTTGAGTATTTTTTAATTCACTATGACTACTGACTACACGACACCCCTTGGTTCGACTGGTCAGACTTTCTGGCTTCTGACTACCCGTAACGACTGTCAAAGTTCTACGAATGACAACCGAGAACAACGACTTTACATTTCTTATGGGCTTGATCTTGGTCACAGACTAGCCCGAGGGCATAGACGGGGCCTACGATGGAGCGAGCTCACCCAAAAGATGCCTATGCACTCTTCTCTTGAATACATTCGGGTTATATGCATTTGAAAACACAGACAGAGAATTCAATTATTTTGCGGTGCGCATTATAAACGTTATGAGAAACGCTGCGTGCGGATTTGATGCATATCAACCAAGAAAGTTTGGTATCCTGCCGTACGTCTGGATGTCTGGTGCTTTAGGCCGCGTTTCCACTATCGCGGAGCTGGGCGGAGAGGAGCGGTGAAAAGTGGTCAGTGTTTCCACTGAAGCGGAGCTGGGCGGAGAGGAGCGATGAAGAGCGGTGAGTGGTCAGTGAGCGGAGTAGAGCGTCTTCTAAACCAGTGTCTCTTATTATAATTTCCCAAGCTGCATCTTTGGTTTCGTTGCATTTGTAGGTATTCAATCGCGTATCCCATAAACACGAAAATTGTCTAACAGTTTCAATGAACTTCTCATCCATTTTGATACGTATGCACCTAATGACGTAACGAAGACAACTGACACACTTCGCGCGAGTCACGCTCCGCCCCGCTCCGTACCGCCCCGCTGTCCTCCGCTCTGCACCCCAATGCTCGCTGTCCTCCGCACTGCACCGCCTCGATGTATGAATATCCGCTCAGCTCTGCTGCACCCCGCTCGTACTGTTTCCATTGAAGCGGAGCGGAGATTTCAAGCATAGTCATTGGTCAATTTGTGCACCTTTAAGCTCCACTCCGTCCAGCTCCGCGTCAGTGGAAACGCGGCCTTACGCGTTTTCCGAGGCACGCGTTTGTTATAATAGAAATATGATGCACATCATATCGGTGCTTTAGGAGTCGGATAAAAGGCTAGTTTTCAGGATAAACGTAAGCCACCTACTTACAGAAATATTTATTTAATCCTACACAAATAACAATGTGATAATACGCCTATAAAAGTCAAGATTAAATTAAATAATTGATTAATCTGTCCGTCAAGATGGCGAAGCAAATAGCTGTTTTATTAATCGCGTTAGCTGTTGTCACAGGTAAATATTAAATTATTGTTTTGACTTCATTTGCTTTAAATCGGTTTTTGGTCAAGCAGAGCAAGGATGTGCGTGGTGATGTGGTGGTCTTAAAGGTTATAGCTCACTACAGCCACCCGACTCGCCTCCTGCGGCTAGTATTCTTTATATGAACTTGTATGGGCATGCGCTCACTATATTAAATCCGTAGCGGCTCCGGATCGCCTCGGTTATAAGGCGAGTCGGTGCGGAGTGGCTGCCGGGTGGCAGTAATGAGCTATGACCTTAATTGAGAACCAACGTGTCTATTTTTCGCAGCATCCATTCTCTAAAGTACAATCCCAAATCAATGGCGCCAATTCTCTTGTTTACAAACTTAACTAAATATAAGTTAAATGCATCTTTCTCTTTCCATTTCTTAAAGAAAAGGACAGAAGATACATTTTAGTTTACTCTATCAAATTAGACAGCGCCTGAACAAAATTGGCGCATGTTTAGTCGCCATGTTTTTAATCACACCTAAATTATATATGAGTGTCTAAATTTGACAGGACTTAACTAATATTTTGTCTTCTGTCCTTTTCTTAATGAAATAGAAAGAGACAGATTCACTTAAATTTAAGTTAGGAGAATCGGCACCATTACCTTTTTTAGACATATGTTGAGGCATCTACATGGTGGCTCTATCGAGGCGGCTTGTGGTTTAAGGGAAGGTTAACGGTCGAAGACTACACGGTAGATCACCCATGCGTTGGACCTATCAGCTTAAGGCCGTGATAGAAGAACCCTTCCATGAATTCACCAAAAAAGCATCGTTACGCGAAGACTGGCGGCGTAGTATCAAGCCTGCCAACAACCTTCAAACGACGACTATGACTAGGTACTCTCGAGAGTCGCACGACGACTACCGGCCACCGTAGGCGCGGGTCTGCGGACGGCGAGTGATGAGTAGTGCGCCGCCCGGCAACGACTGTTCTACGCGCGCCTCAATGAGCAGTCAGCACGAGAAGGGGCCCAATCGGGCTAACGCTTGCCGGGGTTGCGGAATGTTTATAAAAGTTACCGTGACCCTGGAACATAAAGGGCAACCGAAGGGACATGAGTGGGTTTTAGTCAGTAAAGTCTGACACACCCTCCCGCCTAGCCCAGGACGGGAGAAGTCATTTGATGATTTCCTACTCACCAAAAAAAAACTAGGTACTCTGTAAAGAGTGTGGTGACTGAGAAGAAGAAGAATCAAGAGGTATCGTGTTGGCCAGTTACTGGGTTGTGAAGGTCTGATAGGCAGTCACTTCACGTAAAACACTGGTATCCAGCTGAATCCGGTTAGGCTAGAAGCCGACTTCAACATAGTTGGGAAAAGGCTAGGGAGATGATAATGACGATGACTTGATTTTAAACTCTTTCAGCGGTTCCTCACGACCCAATCATCAGGAAGCTGTCACCAGGTCTACGTTACCAGTATGTCAGAGACTCTGACGGACTGCCCCGACTTGTGGATCTCTGGGGGACTGTCAGAGATGTCTCTGAAATCGTCAGATACAATCCTGACACGGAGAATGAGTACCATTTGTTTACGAGGTTAGTTGACGTCAAATTCACATTACATCCTACTTATCCTTTTTAACCCCCGACGCAAAAACGACGGGGTGTGACGTGTCTGTGTGTGTAAATGTGTATGTGTCTGTCTGTGGCATCGTAGCTCCCAAACGGATGATCCGATTTTAATGCGGTTTTTTTGTTTGAAAGGTATATCAGTCGAGAGTGTTCTTAGCTATGTTTGGTGGAAATCGGTTCAGGTCTTCAAGGTCATCAGGTCGTTTGTTAGGTGTGATAGGAATGTTACACAATCAGTTTGTTTGCTTTTTATAGGGTTTAGGATTTTTAACCTTTTGTCATAATAATTGCGTTTGTTTTAGTCGGGGTTTTTTTTAAATTTTGAATTTTAGTTTTTAATATCCTACTTAAGAATCTTCTGTCTATACAATATGTCTGAGTTCGAACTGTACAAACTTTAGGGGGGTGAGAGTTTGCTCTATTTTATAACTAAAACCATTAGAACAAGTGGGGCCGGCAGCCATTTTTGAATTTTGACTTTTTTGTAGCGTCCATTCTCAAAGTTATGTCACTATGAAACGAACACCATCTTTTGCTTTCAAAGTTGTTGTAGGTATATTTAACCAGTTTACAAAATAAATATCATTTTATTATTTGACCTCTCGAAGTTTACTGTGTGGCACGCAAAGCACGTAAAGCCGTTGGTCCCGGTTGTCATTCGAAGAACTTTGACAGTCGTTACTGGTTAGCCAGAAACTCTGACCAGTCTAACCAAGAGGTATCGTGTCGCCCAGTTACTGGGTTGTGGAGGTCAGATAGGCAGTCGCTCCACGTAAAACACCGGTATCCAGCTGAATCCGGTTAGCCGACCCCAACACGGTTGGGAAAAGGCTAGGGAGATGATGATGATGATGATGAAGTTTACTGTGTGGCGACATGCGCCGACCACGTGAACTACAATGAATATTCTACATCGCGATGTAATAGTTTAGCATTAGCACATGCGGTAATCCCGACTAGAACCGTCGGGTAGTAGCCCACCAGACACAACACCCGTCTGGTCGGAGGATAAGGGAATTTACACCCTATTCCTCATACCTTCAAAACTGAGTTCTTTGTTTTTGTTTTATAGGAAGAATCCCTCAGTAAGCCAAGTGCTGGTCCCTGGAAACCTAGCAACAGTGTTGGCTTCTAACTTCGACCCGTCTCACAGAACTGCTGTGGTCCTCCACGGCTGGGGAGGCAGAGCTACCAGTAATTCTAATGCTGTGCTAAATGCTGGTGGGTATTCTTTAGAAGTTCATCTTTGAGCAGTTAGTGTGGGTGTTTGTTAGCACCATGTACAGTCACGTGTATAAACATGTATATTATGTCGCAGTCATCTGGTTAAATCAGCTATTTGATTGTATGAATAGTGCGTTCATTAAATGGCGACATTTAATTGAATGGCTAGACCGAACGTTGATTAAACAAGCGTCACTCAACGTCCAACTAGATAGCTGTACCCCTACCATGAGTTGTTATCGAAAACTTACTCGCTACCGTAGGCGTAAAAATGATGTGACAGTCAATAATCCGACTAAATAGTAAGGTAGGCTGTTAGTGAACTACTTTAGGGATTTAGTGGTTTTTTAATTATGATTCCCAATATGTCACTGTCAATTCTATCTGTGACCGCTAGGGGCGCTTAGCAACATTTCATACAATTTATTTACGGAGACGCTAGCGAATTTATTGATGTAAACTCATGGTAGAGCTACTGATTGTAACATAGCTCTTTGAACAGAGCGGACGTAAAATCAGTCAGGTGATTGTAATTTAATTCATTTTTTTTCCCACTGCGGCGTTAGTAGTCACCAAAAATGGCGTAAAATAGTTCGCGCAAATAGCGATGTCTTGATACGAGTATTAATTTGACTAAATTTACTTTAAAGCGACTTATTCGTTATAAAATAGTGTGACAGCAAGGATTTACCTATTAATACGCCGCCGCCGGCAACTTTTAAAGTTTTTTTTTTTAATTAAAATCATAATAAAGTGTGTCATGTCATTTTTGTTATGTAAAGGAAGTTAAGTTTTTAAGTTGCGAACTTATGGTCATTCTCAACAAAGATTCCAAAGTCGGCTATATCCCATTTAACGACAATGTTAAATGACGTTCAGTCAAGTCGTTGAACGTTACATTAAACAACTTGACGAGTAGTCGTTTAGTCATTCAATTAAATGTCATCATTCAATGAACGCGCTAGTCTTACAATCAAATAGCTGATTTAACCAGATGACTGCGACATATACCTACACCACGCTAACATTTAAATCAATTTTCTCATAGTATAACTATATTAGTATTTACTTTTAGGGCACATTGTAGAGTAATCCGTACTAATACTATAAATATGAAGGTATCTCTGTTTGTCTCTCTGTCTTATGTCTGTATGTCTGTCTTATGTTTTGTCTCAAGATACTTATTTGACTTTCTCTAGAATCTTCTCTAGTTTTCTCAGTGCCTGGTTATTCAACAAACAAGTATTATTTTTCTCAGCGTTCCTGGCAGCAGAAGATATGAACGTGATCGTGGTGGACTGGTGTGCTGGAGCCTGCACCATCAACTATTTGGCAGCCAGCAGGAATGCTATCACTTCAGGTAAGCATGGCGTTTGAAGACATATTTATTTATTTATTAATTCTTTATGCACAACGGTACACAGGCGGACTTAATGCCGCAGGCATTTTCTCCCAGTCAACCTAGGGTGGTGAAGAGATAGCTGCAGGTGCATTCATGATGCTAAAACTAAAGAGATAGAAATATGAAAATAAAAATACATAATTATATAAGTAATAACTACATACATACGTAAATAAATACATATAAGTATCTATATAATCTATCTATAATATATAAGTGATGTTTAATAGTCAAATCATTTATTTCCATTAGACCAAAAACTGGCACTTTGAAACGTCATTTACAAAATAAAAGTGAATCTAGTTGCCCATTCCAGAATGTAGAAGAATGGGCAAGAAACTCCATACTTACTCTTTTAAAATATTATTGTTACAAAATCTTTTAAAGTTTAATTATGAAAGAACTCTGCTTAATACTTAATGCTGTAAATGAATCTTCAATTTCCGCTTAATCGCATATCGACTGGTCGCCGTCCTAATATCAAGAGGAAGCGCATTCCATATGATAAGCGCATTCCAGTACAGTTGCGGAATGTTTATAATAGTTACCGTGACCCCGGAACATAAAGGGCAACCGAAGGAACATAAGTGGGTTTTAGTCAGTAAAAGTCTGACACGCCCTCCCGCCGCACCCAGGACGGGAGCAGTCATTTGATGATTTCCCACTCAATAAAAAAAAGCATTCCAGTGCAGTACAGCTTATATTTTGTAATCTATTGATTTTAAAAGAGTGTTCATGGATTTTCTTGCTCGTTCTTCTCCATGAGACCTACTCCTTGGAACGAGCAACTAGCTTCATTTTTTTTTTGACAGACTGACACCTTGACGATTCAAAAGTACCTGTAAATGGTTTATTTGAATGAAATAGTTTTGAGTTTGAGTTTATATTTGACTGACTTTCACTGGCGGCTTCGCCCGCGTAAATGTCAGAAGAATCAGTCATTCTCTATTTTACTTCTTTGGGCTGCCTATACACAGAAGAGAAGCGATGTAGCGGAAGGATAACCGAGTCAAAAATCCTTTAATTTAATTGCTTTGGACAGGCAGCCTAACACGAAATGCAGCTGCGATCTGTTTCTGTCTATTGACACGAAGGTATTGCGGTGCTGAGTTAGGAAGTGTCCAAGGCGTGTAATCTGACCTCAGTATAATTATGGAACAGTATGGAAACTAAGCCTATTTGACGAAATAATTACCTACGCTCGATAGAAACAAAAGGGATGTCATTTTTAAATTTTTTGAAAATGTTATTTTTGAAGACTGATCTATAATAATAATAATAATAACCCCTGCCATTCTATCAGTGTATACAACCATTGGTCAGGCAGGGGCCATAGTCGTTCAATAGTCTTAGGTAACAAATCCACCTTAACAACCCAAACCCATAGCACAATATTTTTGAATTCCATGTCCAGCAATAGTCCTTCACCTTCCGGGGATTGTCTTTAGCTGCACTTATGTAGCGCATATGGAGATAATCGTCGGTTGGTGTCCCATTACATAATAATATGAGGTCTTGATCAAGGGGCCTCTGTGAGTTGGCTTCGGCCCCTCGCACGCCTTCCAAAGGTCCGGGACCCCTGGGTCCCGAGAAATTCAAACAAATGCAAATAATAATAATAATAATTTATTTATTCATAGAGATTGGGTACTAAAACAATTTTGAAGCCTTAAATGTAAATTTGAATTCTAAAATTAACGTGCCTGAACTAGGTAATCCTGTGTTTCAGGCGATAAGATCTAAAATAATCTAAAATAATTAATAAACAATCCATCAAAAACTATGTAAAGTAGTCTTATTATATAAATGTGTAAAGAAAAAATGGAGAAAGTAGACTGTGGAATTGAACAGTAGCTTAGTCACTAAAATTAACAAAGTAGGTACTTAAAGTAATACAATAATATTATAAATAATATGTTATTTTATTACAGTTAATAAATTCTCTGTATCTTCGTAGGACATATTTTGAAGAGCATCCTTAACAATTCTCTTGCAGTTAGTGTGATTTAAGGAATAGATGTTTGCTTTCGCGTTTAGTCTATTATAGAGGAGAGGATCAGAGGACCGAGGAACAGGAAAAATTTTGAAGCAAAAGCATGTTTGGTTTGTTTTTGAGGACAGATCAAATCTTTACGCCTTTTGTGATTAAAATCAGTGCTGTATAGTAAATCTGCGTGTTGTCTTAATACAACGCTCAATATAAATAGCTGGCGAACTGTTAAAACTTCACAATGCTTGTATAGGAGGTTAGTGGGGAAAAGGAATGGGCGGAAAGTAGACACTTTAAGAACAGCTCTCTGAGCTCTCTCAACAGTTAGCAACAATGTTTTACTCGCTCCACCCCATGCGGTGATACAGTAAGTTAGTACCGATTGACAAAGAGCAAAATATACTTGTCTAACTATTTTCGAATCTGCAATATAGCGTAATTTTTTAAAAACGAATATCAACTTACGAATTCTATTATTTAAAGCTACTACGTGTTGTTTAAACGAAAGTGTCTCATCTATTATAACACCAAGATACTTAACTGCATTAGACATTTTGATGATGGGACAAACACATTGGTTATCTGTAAATAATGTGCAGTGATGGGCAAATAATGTTGAGGTAGGGCTAGTTGATGTTTGCCTGCGCATCGAAAACTTTATGTAATTTGTCTTGTCGGCATTTAAGGTTAGTGAGTTATATTGAAGCCATTTATTAACAATATTGAAGCCATGTTGCGCAAGCCTGTAGACACGTTCTTCTGAGTCAGCCGAAAACAAAAGAGCAGTATCGTCAGCGTAACAAACAATTTGGCCATTATCTAAATTTAGATTACAAAGATCGTTTATGTAAACTAAAAAAAGTGTAGGGGCTAAAATACTTCCTTGAGGAACTCCGAAAATAGTGCTTTTTTTGTCATCGCTGACAACATTATCAATTTTTACACATTGTGTACGGTTTTCTAAATAGCTCTGAAATAGTTTCAGCTGTGTACCTCGTATACCTGTGGCATCAAGCTTGTGCAACAAGATAGGGATGGGAATCGTGTCAAAAGCTTTTGCGAGGTCCAGAAAGATTCCTACTGTGTGGTTACCTTTGTCAAGTTCTTGCGCCACGTAATCAGTCAGATGGTGTACGGCATCATCTGTTGACATTTTAGACCTAAATCCAAACTGCCGTTTAGATAGAATGCTTTTTTCCTCCAAAAATGTAAGCAGTCTATTATTTAGAACTTTTTCCAAGATTTTTGACATACAAGGCAGCAAGGAAATAGGTCTATAATTTGTCACTTCATTTTTATTGCCTGATTTATAAATAGGGACAACAACGGCTTTTTTTAGGCACTCAGGAAACACACCTGTAGTTAAACATTTTTGGAAAATATTAGTTAGTGGCGGTATTAGAAGGTGTCTGAACTGCTTTATAATTTTATTAGATATGTTATCCCAGCCAACTGCGCAGTCATCCTTTAAACCCATAATTATTCTTTCTACTTCAGCCTCGTCAGTATCAAGCAATACAAAGGACGATGAGCTAGTGCTACACGCAAACAAAGAGCTTGTAATGTTCTGAGATTGTCCTCGAACTTTCTCAGCTAGATATAGATAAATCGAATTGAAATAAGATTTTTAAATTTTTTTTTTAATTTATGAAGACTGTACGAATATATATTATTTCCTAACAAAATGAAAAGAGAAAGATGCGCTTAACTTAAATTTAGGTTAATTTGTAAACAAGACAATCAGCACCAATATTAAAATTTATTTTATTATACTTAAACAAAAAACAAAAACAATAATAAACAAAACTTTTATAATTAAATTATTTAGTGTAAAAAAAAGACGTATGGCACTCGGAGGCTGCCGCGGTAAAGCTATTGCATAGCATTTTTTATCAACTTGTGTAATTATAATTATTATTTATTTATTTCATTTATGCATTATTATTTTCCTTTGTTTTTTTTTACTTTGATATTTATTCAAGTTACACTTTTTGAGCGTAGTGACCGATAAGAAAAAATGTTAGCCGCCATCTTAGAATTCGAAATGGACCTCATTTTCGCCATCAGTGTCCTCGAAAACCTCGGAAACGATACCCATGACCGATTTGTTAAAAATGTTAGCCGTCATCTTGGAGTTTGAAATGGGCCTCATTTTCGGCATCAGTGTCCCCTAAAACCACATTTAATCATGTTGCACAAAAATCGCACCCGCTACTGACAGTACCCTTAGCACGCTTAGGCGTCTCGTCGGTGAGTATGTATGTGTGTGTGTTTTATTTCGAACGCTTTGTAGGCAGTTTCCGTACTGTTCTATTATTATTTATACTGTGCCTCCTATCTGTTTTGCTCCTTTTCCCCGCGTTGCCGCAACACTTCTCAGTTGAAGAATGATCGTCTTCTTGTACTGCCTCTCTATTGTTTGGCCGTCAGCTCTGCTTATCGCTCCTTGTCTCATGCGAAGCGAAGTTTTCAACTTTGACTATACCGGTCCATTGTCTAATATTTCGGATTTTCGGAACCACGAAATCTTCGTCTTTTTCACTAAATCTTTCCCATCATGATGTGTGACGTTGGCGGGGTGTGTCCTGGAGATTAATTCATACTCGATAACAAAGCTTTACAAAGGTTTATTAATGAAAGAAATATACAGGAATTACAGAATCTCAGGGCAAGGGTCAGAAAGACTGCCACGTGGCACTCGTGGTATTAAGATGGTGGCACTTAGCTTGCTTGTCGCCGGCGCAGGAAAAAGGGGCTGAGTGATTTTTTTTTCTAACTAAGGCATCTCGCAGTTTAGCTCGCTGAGGCTGCTTACTGCTTAACCGGACAATCCTGTGGCTGCCAAGAGTGACTGTAGGCCTCCAGCCAGAGCAAAAACTTATTCTACAACGACAGCGCTAAGGGCACCCCCTGTGGGGTACGGACCTCGGCTTAGGGCGTCGTTGGAGGGCAGCAAAGGGACAGGCTGGATCGGTCTTTCATTATTTAGGGGCGTATTTAAAGCTACTGGCACAGCGGCGCGGGCTGGCTCGTTTAGCAAGGGACAGGGTGGGCATTGACTGGAACGTCGCGACGGCCCTCGGCGGCGAGGGCGGAAGGACGGCGATCTGTGTCTGTATGTTCGTAACGTACTGTTGGCCCTACTTTCCTGGAGGACAGTTATGGAAGACGGAGTGTGCGTCCACTTCGCTTCGGCTTATATAAGCCCCGAGGTTTGCGGTGCGGGAGATCGCTTGAGGTGGGAGGACGTGTGACAATAATCTGGAGAATATAATAGCGCTCGTGTCTTAGCACATGCCCCAGATATGCTACCTTCCTTCTGTTGATATTTGTCATGAGTTCTTGAGATTTTTTGATTAGCCGGAAAGCTTCTGACAAATGATAAAATAGGCGAGACGACAAAAAGAAAGTAATTAGTCCGTTCTTTTTTCTCGTAAACGAAAAATGACGAAGATACAGTGCGTTAAAGTTGCGCATGACGTCACGATCAGATACATATCTTGCACTACGGTGACGTCAAAAGCTCCCCACTCCGGAACTTTGTTGATCTTTATCTTTGTATTTTTTTATTAATTTGATCAAGCAAAAAATACGTGTCCCGTATTTTTGGCTAATCTATCAGACGGACTAAACAGAATGCCATTTTTTTAATGTTGTCGTCATCCCTATTGTGTTTTTCGTAGGAGAAGCTGTAGCGAGGTTTATAACCTGGTTGAACGGCGTGACTGGCGCAGATCCTAGCCACTACCACGTCACTGGGTTCAGCCTCGGGGGTCAACAGGTTGGCGCCATCGGCAGAAACCTTGGTGGTGTCGTGGATTATATTTCAAGTAAGTAGCTGTAGTCTAACATTCTTAGCGATGGAATAATAAGCACCTAGATGACAAAGCTTGGCTTCTTTTTAACCCCCGACGCAAAAACGACGGGGTGTTATAAGTTTGACGTGTCTGTGTGTGTGTGTGTAAATTTGTATGTGTCTGTCTGTGGCATCGTAGCTCCCAATCGGATGATCCGATTTTAATGCGGTATTTTTCCTTTGAAAGGTATATCAGTTGAGAGTGTTCTTAGCGATGTTTGGTGGAAATCGGGTCAGGTCTTCAAGGTCATCAGGTCGTTTACGTATCGTTTAGGTACGATAGGAATGTTACACGCTCTGTTTGCTTGCAAGCATGTGTGGGATCTGACATTTGAAACATTAATGTGTTCTGGAACCACTGAGCGGTCTGCTGTTAGGGCTCGAAGATAGGAGTCGTAACCCTGGACTACCTTTTAATAAACTTATCGAGTTTGGGCTCGTTGGATTTGTCTTAACTAGTTCTCTTTATGTTTCTAATTGACGAGTTTTTTGGTCAGGGTTTTTTTTTTATTTTTTAATTTAATCTAGTATTTTTTTCCCATTCAATTATACATTACAGACAGGACCTTATATGTATCTTCTGTCTTTTTCTTAATGAAATGGATAGAGAAAGATGCACTTGAACTATTTTTCAACCGTTCACTTGATTTAGGGTTAAGTTAAAAACCAGCGTCAGGCAACGCAGTTGTCTGGCATTTTTGCTGAACCATTTTGGCGCAGCCGCGAGACACGCAGTGTGTTTTATATTTGTTTATACTAGGTGTATTTTTGGTCTTGCTCAACCCGCTAGGAAATGATTCTACTCATAAAAACAAACAACTTTCATTATGAAACCAACTCTGAAATCGCGAAGAAAATATCAGCTGGTTCATACAGTATAGTCCGTGGGCATTGAACTTTTCTTAGAAACAGCTGATATTTTTTCCGCGATTTCAGAGTTGGTTCCATAACAAAAGTTGTTTGTTTTAATGGGTAGAATCATCTCCTAACGGGTTGAGCAAGACCAAAAATACACCTTGTATATATGGTGACTGGCAACCGAATTCGCGAAAAATATCAGCTATTCAGTACATTAGGCAAACATAAATGTATTTAACAGCGGATTTTTTCAGCAATTTCAGGTTTTTCCTATAGTAAAAATTGTTGGTTATCATGAGCGCAATCCAGTGTTTAAGTATCGTACACAAATTACCAGTTACCCTACATATTTTTATTATGTTGCTGTCTCCAGGTCTAGACCCAGCTGGTCCAGGATGGGAGATCAACAGCAACAGACTCAGGCCTACAGATGGGAAGTACACAGAAGTTATTCATACGAATGTTGGGCAGCTTGGGTTCTTACGACCATTGGGAAAGGTCGATTTCTACCCTAATGGCGGCGTGTTTATGCCTGGGTGCTCTGTTGGGACCAATTGTGATCATGATAGGTGAGTTTTGGTGATGGAAGGGCTTAAAGTTAAAGTTTTATACCTCTGAGGATGTTTCTTCTCAGAGTAGACCAGCTAGGAAACACCCGCACCATCGTTCGATTAACTGAGCGATAGCTGGCTCATTTTTTCTTATTTTAAGCCTTCGTACACACGTGAATAGCAGCGTGACAGCCGGCTTTCGCTAAAGCCTCGTCCACACTAGAAACATTTGTCAAGCGACATGTGTCCCCGGAGACATCGGGCGATGTCGCCCTACATTGCCCCATGTCGCCCGATGTCTTGTCACCGTCCACATCAGTTCAGTCGAACCTTCACTACTCTTCATCGACTTTGCGACAAGGAACAGTTTCAACAATGTCGCGGCGATGTCGTCCGACGTCGCCTGACATCGCCCTATGTCACCGGGGACACAGTCGCTAAATGTTCCTAGTGGTTACGAGGCTTAAAGCTTCGTCCCCACTAGGAACATTTCAAATCCCTGGTGACATCGATGTCATGAGGGATGGGCGAAAGGCGACACTGTTGAAACTGTTCCTACAAGGTTCGGCTGAACTGATGTGGACGGAGGCAAGACATCGGGCGACGTGGGAATGAGGTGACGTGACGCGCGGTGGACACGCGGCTATAGTGAGTGTACGTATCGCCACTTCGGCGCCGTCATCTCCTTCTCGTTGACGTGACAGTTACGGCGGAGGCGGACAAACGGCCTTAGAAAACATTTGTTAGTATTCCTTTTTTTTTTGTAGACGGGAAATCATCAAATGAATTCTCCCGCCCCGCCCAGGCTCGGAGAAGTCATTTGATGGTTTCCCGTGGCGTGTCAGACTTTTACTGGCTAAAACCCACCCATGTTTCTTCGGTAGTTTATGTTCCGGAGCCACGGTAACTATTAGAACTATTCGGCATTGGCCCTGAGTATCCTTTGGTTGAAATAAACTGTAAGCTGCTATATTTTGTTCACAGAGCTTACTACTACATGGCTGAGTCCCTCCGGACCGGAGGGTTCACAGGCCGAAGATGTGAGGACTTCCGAGCCGCCCTCAGTGGTGACTGTGACCTCCCAGAGACATTACCTATGGGAGGCATCGAGCCCAAATTCGGGTAAGATAAAAAAAAATACTTTATTTTTAATTAGCGACCTCTCCTAGCTTTGCGTAGCTGTTACAAATCTTTGAAAGTTTCGGTTTTTTTTACTCAACTGCCGGTTATGTTTTTTTGGAGCGTATGTATGTATGAATGTCCGTTCTATGGCACGCTCTACAGCCTAAACCGTTTAATTAAAGTGGAAATAATGTTTTTTCTTAAGCTGCAAGTTCATAGGTAGTAGAATTGTTTTTCCGGGACTTGTCGAGCTTCCGCTTGACTCTTTTCTGGCGGACTTGACTATGGATTCTGGCTCTCAGTAGGTTTCATACTACCATGATCATCATCGCCCTTTGCCCGGCTGTATTGAGGTCGGTTTCCAGTCTAACCGGATTCAGCTGGATACCAGTGTTTTACGTGAAGCGACTGCCTATCAGACCTCCACAACCCAGTAACTGGGGGACACGATACACCTTGGTTAGACTGGTCAGGCTTTCTGGCTTCTGACTACCCGTAACGACTATCTCAGTTCCACGAATGACAATCGGGACCAACGACTTTACGTGCTTTCCGAGGCACGTGATATTTGACTTACTATGATATTATAACACGTTTTTATTATTTCCAGAGCTGAAGGTGTCTTCTATGTGGAAACCAATGCTTCTCCTCCCTTCTCTAAGGATTAAGAAGAGAAGAAAAAAAGCAGAAAAGATTTCGGCGATAAATAAAGATATTGTACCTACTGGCTGACTGGTTCTGAAATAAATGACTTTAAATTATTAATACTTCATTGTTTTACTAGCTTTTGCCCGCGGCTTTGCTCGCGTTAGAAAGAGACAAAAAGTAGCCTATGTTACTCTCTATCCCTTCAACTATCTCCACTTAAAAAATCACGTCAATTCGTCGCTCCGTTTTGCCGTGAAAGAAAGACAAACAGACAGACAGACAGACACACTTTCCCATTTATAATATTAGTATGGAGTGGGGATAAAAATTATCTACTGTTAGGTTGTGTGTTCAAATCTGGGCAAGTACCAATGCGACTTTTTCAATTCATATGTACTTTTTAAAGTTTATCTTGGACATCACAGACATCGGTGAAGGAAAACATCGTGAGGAAACCTGGACTTGTAGTAAAACTAAGTCGGAAACCGTCGCACCGCCTAGAGCGCGCGTGGTGATCAATGCTCGTGCCTTCTCTGTATGAGAAGAGGCCTTTGAAAGTGTCAGACTTCACTCCGACAGGACTTTACGCCGACACTGTTTTAGATTTTATATATTATACTAGCTTTCGCGACTTAGTCCGCGTGGAACGACTTCGTTCGCGTGTAATAGTTCACGTTCCCGGGGGATTTCCGGGATGAAAACTATCCTATGTCCTTTCTCGGGACCCAGATTATTATCTGTATCAAATTTCAGTCAAATCGGTTCAGTGGTTTAGGCGTGAAGAAGAGACAGATAGACAGACAGCAAGACAGACAGACAGAGTTACTTTCGGATTTATAATATTAGTACGGATTTTCAATCATGTTCATCATGCAAGACCTGAATTAGGATCGTACCCACGACCTCTAGCTTAGCAATCAATGTAACTAAACTAATAAGCCTGTGGTTTTGCCTGTATTTTGATAAATATTTACACGCACAGCCACTGTTAGACAGACAGACAGACAGACGGTCAACTAACGTTTAATAACAGATCGAGTCCTGTTGGCAATCGTTCAGACAGGGTTGTGGAATGTTTATAATAGTTACCGTGACCCCGGAACATAAAGGGCAACCAAAGGAACATGAGTGAGTTTTAGTCAGTAAAAGTTTGACACGCCCTCCCACCGTACCCAGGACGGGAGCAGTCATTTGATCATTTCTCACCCCCCAAAAAAAAACCGTTTATACTAGGACCACTAATAAAAAGAAGATAAACTTTGAATATTTTAATTTTAATTTGTTTATTTTCTATAATATCTGATCTTCTTCTTCTTCTTAGTCCATAGAGAATGGAGGAGCAGCATTGGTTTGTACGTAGAAGACACCTTCAGCTCTGAAAATATATATAAAAATATGTTACAAAAAATATGTCGTATATAAAACTCAATATTGCGTTGCAGAACTGATATTACGGATGTAGGTCACACGACCGCCAAGCTCAAGTGGAACTGGGGGCGTACCACAAGCCCTTATAGCAGTATTTCTTTGATATTACTTTCATTGGGAAAGAGACGGCGCTAGACAACGTGTATAACGCTGTCACTTGCACACTCCTGAACAGGAATAAAACAATCGTACTTTAAACGTCATGGTAAGGGGGCTGGGCTGTTCACATCTGTCTACGCAGTAGATCCCAAAAAGTATATAAAAAGTGTAAATAAATCTATATATGTATGTATATAAAAGAAAGTCGTGTTAGATACACATTTTATAACTCAAGAACGGCAGAAACGATTTGGCTGAAAATTGGTGGGGAGGTAGCTTAGGACCAGGGGACGGACATAGAATACTCTTTATCTTCTTATTTTAGTAACCAAAAATCTGATATAACGCGGGTGAAACCGCGGGGGACAGCTAGTATGTAATATGTTAAACAAACCCACCACACTATTCCCAACCACTGCAACTCCTGAAAGCCAGAATCAACAGTGGAGTCCGCCAGAAAAGCGCCGAGCAATGAAGCTCGACGAGTCCCGGAGAAACGATTCAACTGTTTTGGATCCCGCAACGAAATTAATTAGAAAAGAACAGCTTGGTTACTGTCAGATAAACCTTATTTTTAGGAATATCAAGGTGGAAAGTTTCAGCGGAGCTGGTCTCTTACTGCTCGAATTTTTCCGCCCTATATTTTTTTAAGGATAGGAAATCATCAAATGACTTCTCCCGTCCTGGGCGGGGCGAGGAGTGTCTGTTACTGACTAAAACCCACTCTTGTTCCTTCGGTTGCCCTTTATGTTCAGGGCCGCGGTAACTGTTAGAACTATTCCGCAACCCCAGCCCATATTATTAACAGTTAATTACGTTTGGCCACCAATATCTTACCCGAATTTAGGCTTAACTCCGCCCATCCGTAATGTTTCTGGTAAATCACAATCTCCAATAAGAGCAGCTTGAAAATCTTCACATCTTCGTCCTGTAAAGCCGCCAGTACGTAGAGATTCGGCTAAATAGAAGTAGGCTCTGTGAAATAATATAGTATCATTTGGTGCTGATTTAAGTTAAGTGCCTCTTTCTCTTCTCATTTCGTGAAGAAAAGGACAGAAATACATTTCGTTTAGTCCTGTCAAATTAGACAGCGTCTGAAGTAAATTGGCGTTGCAGCCGCCATGTTTTTAATCCGGTATTTGACACCATCATCAATTGACGTACTTTTTATGAGCTGTCAAAACGCAATTCCAATCCAATAGACTTTGTATGCCAATACCAGCTTGTGACGTCACAAGCTAGCAACCCTATTGACTAACTATTTATTGATTTTAAAGCAATTAAAAATCCAATTTTACAGTAAATTAAAAACAAATCCGATGCTTAGGACTAATAAAAAGATAGGTTTTATAAAAAATATGTCTTAGATTTATTGGTTAATAGTGTCAAATACCATATTGCGTCTAAATTATCTATAAATGTCTTAATTTGACAGGTCTTAATTAAAATGTTATCTTCTGTCCTTTTCTTAATGAAATGGAAAGAGAACGATGCCTTTAACTTAATTTAAGGTTAGTTTGTGAATAAGAGAATCGGCACCAATAGCAGCGCGACAGCCGGCTGTCGCTTGGTCGTTGAAAGGTTAAATTGCATGGGCTTTTTTCCACCAACTTTCGATATTGCAGTTGGGTTTTTTGATTACCTACTTAATTATGTTTTTTGTTTTGTCGTATCGCTAATTAATACCAGGACTTACCTCTCATGATCACAGCCCCCATTAGAACAGCCTGGCATACCATCCCCCCCATTTGGGTAGAAATCCACCACTCCCAACGGCTCCAGGTGCCCAGCAAATCCAATGTTGGTATGAATCACCTCGGTATAGTTCCCATCGGTCGGTCTGAACTTATCGTCGTTGTTTCCGAATCCTGGGGCGGATGGGTCCAGGCCTGGGGCAGAAAGGTTACATGAGGTTGTAGGTTTAGAAATATGGCGGTTGCCACTTAATTTTATAGGTTTTTTACGGCATTATTTGTCAAATATGTGATAGGTTTTGCATTTTTTCCGCATATCACAATACTAGCTTTTGCCCGCGGCTTCGCTCGCGTTAGAAAGAGACAAAAAGTAGCCTATGTTACTCTCCATCCCTTCAACTATCTCCACTCAAAAAATCACGTCAATTCATCGCTTCGTTTTGCCGTGAAAGAAAGACAAACAGACAGACAGACACACTTTCCCATTTATAATATTAGTATGGATTAGTATGAATGCCGCATCAACGGTCTGAATCTTTCAATTTCACTTCTCTTAGAGCAGTTGACTAACATTAAACTTTTAAGTTTACTTGGATTACCCGTTCCTGTGAAAAAGGCAGATAACACACGGACATTACGGTTATTATTTCCGTTTTTTTTTCTTTTGAGACGTGGAATCTGATCATGAAAGTGATTCTATTAGACGCCCGTTTTTCCCTAAAAACACCAGAGCTAAAATTAGTCCATATCCACTTACTGGTAATATAATCCACGACGCCACCGAGGTTCCTGCCCAGGGATCCAACCTGCTGTCCGCCGAGGCTGAACCCAACCGCGTGGTAAGCTCTGGGATCAGCTCCCGTCACGCTGTTCAGCCAAGTGATGAACCTCGCTACTCCCGCCCCTAAGAGAATACACAATTTAAACCTTCAAACACACCTGATTCAAGACACAATAGAAAGACTAGCAGCGCGACAGCCGGCTGTCGCTTGTTCGTTGACAGGTTAAAGAAAACCATGAATATTTATTTATTTATTTATTTAATACTTAGTACGTAGTGTACAGGCGCACTTAATGCCGTATAGGCATTCTCAGCCAATCTACTTTCAGGTGGTGCTTAGAAATTGTGAGGAAGATTCACTATAAGTGTGAAAGTATAAAATGATGTTTAAAATAAAGTAAGTATTATATTTATGACTAGGTAACAAATAATAAACATACTCAAAATTTCTCTAATTTCACTGCCAAACTCTACCAAATTATAGTTTGCTGGAAGAAAACTCATTTATGGGTTAAGCTCGCCTTTGTACATGATTATTTTATTTGCTACCATTATGTATTTTTTTTCTGGTTCGTGTGCAATAAAGAATATGAATATGAATATATATATGAATATACTCATATATTTACTTATACTGTTTAAAAGAAAACTGCCCCATAAATTCGGCCGACTTTTCCACCACTGTTTTCCTCCATGTAATTTGGGCCGCGGGCCAGAGGTCAGTTTCCCCCCACATAGGAGACTATGAATGACCAGGCTTACCTGATGTAATAGTGTTCCTCGCAGCAGCTAAATAGTTGATGGTGCAGGCCCCTGCACACCAGTCCACCACGATCACATTCATATCTTCTGCTGCTAGGAAAGCTGAGAATAATAATAAAATATTCAGGTTTTTGCACATTATTGCAGCGGCCGGCAAAAACTAAATAAATAAGTACTAGCTTTTGTCTTCGTACGCGTGGAGTAACGACTAAGGAGCTGAATTTTGTTTTTTTCCCCTGTTACCGAGGAAATTCCGGAATGAAAACTATCCTATTTCCTTTCTCGGGTCACAGACTATATCTGTACCAAAACATTCAAATCGGTTCAGTGGTTAAGGCGTGGAGAAGAGAACAGTGAGTCAGACAGACAAACAGACAGATAGATAGAGTTACTTTCGCATGTATGGATTCTAGGACAACTCACATCTGATACCAAACTACGCAAATCTTGTACTATAGTAATCAGACATCTTTTTTTTTTTTTTTTTGTGAGTGGGAAATCATCCAATGACTGCTCCCGTCCTGGGTGCGGCGGGAGGGCGTGTCAGACTTTTACTGACTAAAACCCACTCATGTTCCTTCGATTGCCCTGTTCCTTCGATTGCCCGTAATCAGACATCGGATAAACATACTCGTTTATCATTCTTCGAGTTTTGACAGCCGTTACAGGTATTCAGAAGCCAGAAAGTCTGACTAGTCTAACCAAGAGGTATCGTGTCGCCAGAAACTGCCTATCAGACCCAGTCACTGACTGGGTTGTGGAGGTCTGATAGGCAGTTGCTTCACGTAAAACTCTGGTATCCAGCTGAATCCGGTTAGGCTGGAAGCCGACCCCATTATCATTGGGAAAGGGCTAGAGAGATGATGATGAGGATCTTACCAGGAGTCATAACAGCATTGTAGTTGTCAGTAGCGCCTCCTAGCCACCCATGCACCAGGATAGCAGTTCTGTGCGACGGGTCGAAGTTAGAAGCGTCGACCAGGGCTTCGTTACCAGGGACCAGCACTTGGCTTACTGAGGGGTTCTTTCTGTTAAACGAAAGAAGAATGTTTACAAAATATTTAATATGAAAGAGGTTTAAGGGGGATGCTTCACGGTTGGATCATTTGGTTCCCTTCAAAATGGTTGAGCTAGATGGTGCTGATGTCACGCGTCATGCTCGTGAACGGACGCTGTCAGTTGAGATCGGTCATATCTTAACTGCCATTTAATTATTAATTTTGTTATTTACTTGCATTGTTTTCACATATTATTTTAGAAGCACGAAAATTAATGTACCACCAAAATTTTGTAAAACATGTTTTTTTTTTAAAAGAGAGTCCGTGGAGTTTCTTGCCTGTTCTTCTCCATAGAGATCTACGTTTTGGAACAGGCAATTAGCGTCACTTTTCTTTTCTGACTAACCGACCGACTCTTTGACTATTCATAAGTGCATATAAATGGTCTAAGTGAAATAAATGCCTTGAATTTTGAAATTTTTGAATTTTGGTAGCTTGTTTTTTTTGCAATTTGCGGCCTAGTGTCTGGGTGTGTTCATATAGTATTTTGATGATTTAAATGATTATAATTATGTAGCTAATGACCTATTACAGTCGCGGATCATTCCATATCAAAAAACACCCAGACACTGAGCTGCCAATTGTAAAAATACGTAAGAAAATTTGAATTTTCGGGCTACCTTGAACATCCACCTTAAGCTCTCGGGTCCCAGACTATATCTGCACCAAATTTCATTCAAATTGGTTCAGTGGTTTAGGCGTGAAAAAGAGACAGACAGACAGACAGAGAGTTACTTTCGCATTTATAATATTAGTATGGATGTTACTCAGGGGCAGGGATAACGTAGCATTCTAATGAAAAAAGAATTTTTGAAATCGGTCTAGTAGTTTTTGAGTTTATTCGTTACATACAAAAATACAAATCTTTACTCTATAATATTAGTAAGTATAGAAGTATAGATGTACTATGTAAATTACTGTAATTTAACTTTAACCAACCTTGTAAACAGATGATACACATTCTGAGTGTCAGGATTGTATCTGACAATTTCAGAGACATCTCTGACAGTCCCCCAGAGATCCACCAGTCGGGGCAGTCCGTCAGAGTCTCTCGTATACTGGTAACGTAGGCCTGGTGACAGTTTCCTGATGATTGGGTCGTACGGAAGAGCTGAAATGAAGGTTTTAAGTCAAGTGATAATATTCATCACTAAAAACCAAAAGTTTATTTATCTGTACAATAAATCAGAAATGGGAATCAAAATCAAAATCAAAATTAATTTATTGTGGATCATAGGTACATGGGATGTTACAATAATGCTTATACTTAGGTCTGCTATGTCCCGCCTTTGAGGCATACAATATTTATAATTAGTTTTTGTTATAAACTGTATTGATCATATGATAGTCACAATAATAATAATAACAGATAACACAATACATTGTCATTTTTCTTTTTAAATAGTATCTGAGTAATTATTGTGATTGAATATTTATTACATATTTTATGTCAGATTAGGTGTCAAATTATAATTGTCAATTAAGTGTTAATTTAATGTCAATTTTAATTTCTAATTAAAAGTTACAAAATTATTCTATAAAAATTCTATAAATATGTCAGTGGTTTACATTTAACTGGTTTGTATAATAAATATCGGCTATTTCAGTGTTTTGTAATTTAAAAATCTTTAATTGAGTAATAGCATTTAGCTATTAGTAACTGACGTAACTTTTTTTTTAAAGTATATATATCGCTCATATTTCTGAAAAAAGGTGGAAGGTTATTAAATATATGTGGACCCATACAAAAGATACTTTGATGCAAAAGTTTTGTTTTGCTAGGCACTATACGTAACTTATCTTTGTGTCTGGATCTAGTTTATTATTCAAATAAATTTGGATTTGATTTTATAAATATTACGGTTTCATATATGTACACACTAGGGAGTGTTAATATTTTTAAATTTATAAAATGTGGCTTACATGAATCCATGCGTTGCAGATTGCACATTGATCTTATACAACGTTTTTGTGCTTTAAATGCACGCTCTTTTTCTACTGAGTTGCCCCAAAAAATTATACCGTAACGTATAATTGGAGCAACATACCCATGATAGGCAGTTAGTAATGCTTGTTGATTGACCTTATTCTTTAATCTGTAGAGGGTATAAGAGCTTTGACTAAGTCTCTTGCACACGTGCTCAATATGTGTTTTCCAGTTTACCCTATTGTCTATATGAACACCTAAAAACTTGGTTACTTCTATTTCTTCAATGTCAGTTTCAGCATATCGTATGTTTAAGTTAAAATCTGATTTTACTCGCTGTTTAAAATTCATGATTTTAGTTTTCTCTAGATTAATTTTTAATTTATTTTCATCAAGCCATTTTTCAATTGTTGTCAGAGTACTATTTAAGTCAAATTTTAAATCATTTCTATCATTACCGGTAAGCAATATAGTACTATCGTCAGCAAATAGAGTCATGTGATGCATTGTAACTGTCGACATGTCGTTTATATAAATTAGGAAAAAACAGTGGGCCTAAGATGCTGCCCTGTGGGACTCCAGAGTTTATATTTTTAACCTCTGAGGTAAAAATCTCTTCAGTTGTGGTAATTTGGGAGACTCTTTTTAATTCTACTACCTGTTTTCTGTCAGTGAGATAGGATTCAATTAGTTTATGCACATTACCTCTTATGCCAAAGGCATATAATTTGTGCAAGAGTATGTCATGGTTTACGCGGTCAAATGCTTTTGACATGTCCATGTAAAGCGCTATGGCAGGCGACCTAGTATCCATATTTAATAAGACTTTATGTAAGAAGGTATACAACGCTAAATTTATTGATTTATTTTTCCGAAACCCATATTGACATGGAGCAAATACTTTATTATTTTCGAAAAATGGGTAGAAACAATTATATATGTATTTCTCAAATATTTTAGAAAAGATAGTTATTAAAGCAATAGGTCTATAGTTACCAATAGAAGTTTTATCATCTTTTTTATGTACTGGTTTTACTACTGTTAATTTTAGTTTTTCAGGAAAGGTACCGTGTTCTATGCACAGGTTGATAATATAGCTTAGAGGAGGTGCAATTAAAGCTGCTACGTCCTTAACAATCTGTGTTGTAATTTCGTCATAACCTGTGCTATTTGTATTACGTAAAGAAATTATAATTTTAAGAATGTCTGGAGAAATTGTTGGTGGCATAAATATAGATTTGGTGTTAAATGTCAAGTTAGAAGAATTACTGCTTGTTGAGTCAGTGGAATTTGTACAGTCAGTATTTTTAATAATGTCAGCATAATAATTATTAAATGTATTTGTAATAGTCTTAGGATCAGTAAGGACCTCGTCATTGATTATCAATTTCTCAATACCTCGATCAGGGAAAACCTGCAGGAGGATACAGCTCGCCGAATTGTTAAACTTAAGTGACACTGGTGCCGATTCTCTTGTTCACAAACTAACGTAAATTTAAGTGCATCTTTCTCTTTCCATTTAATTAAGAAAAGGACAGAAGATAAAATATTAGTTAAGTCCTGTCAAATTTAGACACTCCATAGATAATTTAGACGCAATTTAAAAACATGGCGTCTAAATATACGTCAATTTTCATCAGGCGCTGTCTAATTTGACAGGATTAAACTAAAATGTATCTTCTGTCCTTTTCTTTATGAAATGGAAAGAGAAAGATGCACTTAACTTAAATTTACGTTAGTTTGTGCACAAGAGAATCGGCACCAATTTCTATAAAAACTCTCCTAATTTAAGCCAAAAAACCTGGTTCATATTCTATTTACTGTGAAATTAGATTTTTAGATGCTTTGTAATCAATAAATAGTTAGACAATTGAGTTGTTTACTTAGTGACGTCATAAGGGGTTTTGCCATACAAAGTCTATGGGAGAATATCGTTTTGACAGCTCATAAAAAGTACGTCAATTGATCATGGTGTAAAATACCGTAATGCACGTGGTTCGAGGCATTTGGGTGTGTTCTTTGGTAACCACTAACAATGGATTCCAATGATGTTATAATAAGTAAAAAAGTGTAGATAGGTTACCTAAACGAAATTCTATCTTCAAAAACGGCACACTAACGCACACATACATTACACGTCAAAGTAGGATGACATGATTGAAGTAGTGCGAGTGAAAAGGAGATAAACGTCAAATGTCAACGCGATACTCAGTATCATGTTTGTCAATTGGCAAACTTTTAATGTGCCACTTTTTGACTGCATATAACCTATCTACACTTTTTTACTTATAACATCATTGATGGATTCATAGAAATTCCTACCCAAGGGAGTTAAAAAGGGGATAAAAGTTTTTTTTTTTTGGGGAGTGGGAAATCATCCAATGACTGCTCTCGTCCTGTGTGCGGCGGGAGGGCGCGTCAGACTTTTAATGAGTAAAGCCCACTCATGTTCCTTCGGTTGCCCTTTATGTTCCGGGGTCACGGTAACTATTATAAACATTCCGCAACCCCGGCAGGCGTTGGCCCTGTTGGCCCTTCTCGTGCTGACTTCTCTTTGAGGCGCGTGTGGAACACTAACGCGCCGTCGACGCGGGCCTGGTCCTAGCCGGGCGGCGAGCTACCCATCGCTCGCCATCCGCAGAACCGCGCCCACGGTGGGGGGATGGAAGTATTGCCATTCACGCGGACAAAGCCGCGGGCGGTAGCTAGTGTTTTAATAACAGAACAACTGCCTATCAGACCACCGCAACCCAGTAACTGTGTCACAAATTCATTTAACCTTTCGTCGACCAAGCGACAGCCGGCTGTCGCGCTGCTATTGTCTTTTTATTGAGTCTCGAATCATGTGTGTTCGAAGGTAAGTAAATAAAAATTATATATTTACCTGTAACAACAGCCAACGCAATTAATAAAGCTGATATTTGCTTCTCCATGTTGACCGACTGATTAATCAATTTTTAATACCTAATTATCAAGACTTCTTATATAGGCATAGTTATCTGTTTGTAGGTAAGATAAAATAGATATAAAATAGATATTACTATAAGTAGGTGGATTAATTTTATCCTGAAACTATTCATTACTAGCTTCTGCCCGCGGCTTCGCTCGCGTTAGAAAGAGACAAAAAGTAGCCTATGTTACTCTCCATCCCTTCAACTATCTCCAATTAAAAAATCACATCAATCCGTCGCTCCGTTTTACTATGAAAGAAAGACATACAGACAGACAGACAGACAGACAGACAGACAGACACACTTTCCCATTTATAATATTTGTATGGATTATTCGACTCCCAAGATTTTTGTATCAATCATATTTTTTTCACTGTCTTGTAATGTAAGTTTTATTGTTGTAAAATGTGTTGTATCCGCTTATCATAGTGGGTTTCATTGGCATCAGAGTTCATATTTCAAGTACTAATCCGTACTAATATTATAAATGCGAAAGTAACTCTGTCTGTCTGTCTCTTCTTCACGCCTAAACCACTGAACCGATTCGAATGAAATTTGGTACATATATAGTCTGGGATCCGAGAAAGGACATAGGATAGTTTTCATCCCGGAAATCTCCCGGGAACTATTATTCCACTCGGTCGAAGTCGCGGCCTAAAGCTAAACATGTAAACAAACTTGAAAAAATATCTATACGCCACACAATGGTTTGTCCTGTGCGGGAGTTCAACCCATGATACGCCGATATGTGTGTTGTATGTTCTTTAAGAAAGAAAGAAAGAAAAACATTTTATGCACGCCTTGAAACTACAAAAATATTCAACTAAATCGCTTTTAAGTAAGGGGGCAGTCATTAGTTTGATAGATATCTATATACTAGCCCACTGTAAGACAGACAGACAGACACCTTGTTAGCACCCGTTCAGACAGGAAATACAAAAACAACATAATATTTTTGTCATATCTTTTAATTTCTATAATATCTTAGCTTCTTATTCTTTTTAGTCCATAGAGAAAGGAGGAGCAGCATTGGTTTGGAGGTAGAAGACACCTTCAGCTCTGAAAACATATAAAAATATACATAAAATATATAAAACTAGCGGCCCGTCCCAGCTTCGCACGGGTAGATATAAGATTACAATAAATATAGCCTAATTAGCGCCCATATTATTCGTGAAATTGCGAAAGAGAAAACTCGAAAACATGCGCTTCCCCAGACATAAGACTGAGCTAGATCGATTTCTCGACCCCGAAAACCCCCACATATCAAATTTCAGCGAAATCGTTAGGGTCGTTTCCGAGATCACATGCTTTTTTAAGCAATCAGCGCCATCTGCCGGGATGATTTGTGAATCTAAACCATACAGGGCGCCACTCAAACGCATACATTCATTTAAATCGGTCAAGCCGTTTAGGAGAAGTTCAATGACATACACACGCACAGCAGAACTATATATATAAAGATATACCGCTGTTCTCCACGGTTTAGTTACTACTCCGCTCCCGTCGATCAAAGCGTAAAGTTATATTGAAATCGTTTATTATGCAAGTAGGATCTTAAAACCACTTTTACAAATCATATTTTTTATAAATTAGCTGGAGCCGGCATTTCCTAGCTGTACCTTTGAGAAGAAATGCAGAAACAAACTCAGGGATTATCGTCTCTTTTTTAAAGTCCACACAATATATTATTATTATTATTTATTCATTCATAAAACAATTTTTACATTGTGTCGAATATACTTACAAACAAGGTTAAAAGTAATGTCAAAAGATTTTAAATTATATAATGTCAAAATAGAAATAAAAATAATAAAAGAGAAAAATTAGATTATTATAATTGAGGCATTAATTCCGATATATTATACAAACATTTTTCTAATAAAAAGGCTTTTAATTTTGTTTTAAACAAGTGCGTGTTATAAATTAGGACCTTTATCTCAGAAGGCAACTTATTAAATATCTCTACCGCTTGATACTTCGAACAATGCTCAACTATACTAAATTTTGGCGCTATTCGTTGCTTAAAAATGTTTCTTCGCGTGCTCTCTCTAATTTCACGTTCCTCTTGTGATTCAAAGTCATGTAGATACTTAGCGAAATAACTTAAGAGAACCAATATATATAGGCTAGGGACCGTTAATATTCCCAATTTTTTAAAGTAATCTCTGCATGAGACATGTTGTGCAACTTTGACTATTATCCTTATAGCTCGTTTCTGTAAGATGAATGCTCTCTGCCAGTTGTAACTGTAACTATTTCCCCAGAGCATGATGCTATACCTAATTCTGGACTCGACCAAAGCATAATATACAGCCTTCAACTGTTCTATGTTCAATTCATCCCTAAGGCTGCGGAGTGCATAACATGCCGACGATATGGATGATTCAATAACAGTGAGCTCCGGTTTCCAATTTAATAGCGAATCTATATTAATTCCTAAGAATTTAACCTTGTCCACTAAGACAATAGTGTCTCCACCTATTTGTATATCTAAGTTGTCATTTTGACGAGTCGTAGTCTTAAATAATATGAGGTTAGTTTTGCCTGTATTTAGCAATAAGTTATTGGCTGTAAACCATTCGTTAATTTTTTCTGTGATTATATTTATATTAAATGTCAATTTTTCTATGTCTTTTGCCCCAATTATTATGTTTGTATCATCTGCGAAAACAACAATATTTTCGTTCGGCTGAGTTTTATTCATGAAGTTTAATAAGTCATTTGTAAAAATAATATATAGTATAGGTCCTAAAAATAGTATAGTATATTCAACTAGCTTCTGCCCACGGCTTCGCTCGCGTTAGAAAGAGACAAAAAGTAGCCTATGTTACTCTCCATCCCTTCAACTATATCCACTTAAAAAATCACGTCAATTCGTCGCTCCGTTTTGCCGTGAATGAAAGACAAACATAGAGACAGACAGACAGACACTCTTTCCCATTTATAATATTAGTATGGATACTAGCTTGTGCCTGCGACTTCGTCTGCGTGAAATAATAGTTCCCGTTCCCGGGGGATTTCTGGGATGAAAACTACCCTATGTCCTTTCTCGGGTCCTTGACTTTATCTGGACCAAACATTCAAATCGGTTCAGTGGTTTAGGCGTGAAGAAAAGACAGACAGACAGACAGACAGAGAGAGTTACTCAGATTAGCGAGTTTATACAAACTCTTCAGCTTATATACTAGGTGAATGTTTAGTTTCGTACCACCCGCTAGGAGATGATTCTACCCATGAAAACAAACAACTTTTATTATGGAAGCAACTCTGAAATCTCGAAAAAAATATCAGCTGGTTTATACATTATAGTCCGAGGGCATTGAACTTTTCTTAGAAACAGCTGATATTTTTTTGCGATTTCAGAGTTGGTTCCATAACAAAAGTTGTTTGTTTTCATGGGTAGAATCATCTCCTAGCGGGTTGAGCAAGACCAGAAATACATCTTGTATAGTATAGACTAGCTTTCGCTCGTGGCTTCACCCGCGTCAATTTCGAAACTTCCATCCCCAATTTTAATCCCTTCAGGATTGGGGTGCTTGGACAGAAAACCTCCACGTGTGCCCGAGGGCTGGAGTTCGCTTATGGATTCTTCCGGGGCGAAGGCCAGTCCGAGGGACGGTGCACCCTGGGAGGTGGGCAACGACTCGTCATTGGGTACGTTGTGCCTGTGGGGTCTCGTTGCCCACTTGCCAATATTCTGTCGCGGAGGACTCCACCACCTGACCCTCTGAGTAGCAGAGGGCAGTGTGTGTTGGAGTCGGGGAACGGGCTCTGCGTGCACTCACCCTGCCGCAGAGCAGGCAGCTGGGGGTCGTCATCCCTAGCTGCCCCCGTTGATCTCGTAGCCCCGTAGTCTGTTACGGTCATGTCTCTGACTTTCGACGGGGGTCGAGGGCCTTGGCTTAACTGCCCGGGCCGCGAGGTAGACAACCTCTATAAAAAATTACCTCTAATACCAAGTTCTGGTGCGTGGCGAAGGTACGAATGGCTGAGGAGTAGTGTCGTCTGTTTTTGGACGGCGCATCAGTCTCTAGCGCACCCCCAGCCAGGGAACCGGTGGACCCTCTGGTTGGGTTATAAATGTACACTTGCCCAGGGACAGGGGGTTACCCTGGGTGTACCTTGTAGATCCCCCACACTCGTGGGACTTAAAATGGAAACTAAGACACTTAACCAAAATGAAGAGAGGAAGGAGAAAGCGCGGTCAGGGATCGACGCTAAAACGATCTTGAGCTCAGGGAGCTCGAGCACGGAGAGCTCGGACTCGGAGAGCTCCAAACGTGGAAGGGAGAGCCGCAACCGCAAGCGGACGATGTCGGAGGGCGCCTCGTCGTCCTCCGACAGCGAGGTTACGGCTCCGGCCCCCAAAATCCCTACCAGCAGGCGGGGTGCGGGCCGAGCAGGAGGAGGGGGGCGCAAGCTCCCCGCGCAGGAAGCTGCGCGGCGAGCCGAAAGGCTCGCCCTGGAAGGACGTCATCCCGGAGCGGCTGCAGTGCAGGCTCCGAGGGATGAGCCAGCCGCCGTGGGGAGCTCCAAGGAGGAGCGAGCGGCCGGGCTGGCAAAGGTGGTAGCAGATGCGTTGGCGATGGTGGCCCTCAAGCGCAAAAAGGGGTCCAAGGACGCGGCCATCGCGGAGGCCACCGCCTCGATAATGGCGGCGGCGGAGGAGGCCGACATGGCCGCAATGCGGGCGAACGTTGCCCGCCTAACTGCGGCCATGGAGGCCCTCCAAAAGGAAAACGCGGAGCTGCGGGCGGATCTGGCCAGGCTCCGGGGGGACGCGCCCCGAGGGGAGGAGCCTAAGGAGCGGGACTCCGCGCTCCAGGCCCTGGTCCAGGGCATGGCGGACCTCCAGCGCCGATTTTCGGTGCTGGAAGGAAGGACCCTCCGGCCCCCGCTCGCGGCCGATCGAGCGGTCTCGGCGACATCGGCAGCAAGGCCAGCGGCAACCTTTGCCGCTGTGGCCGCGGCTCCTGCGGTGAAGCGCGCCGCCGCCGCGCCCCAAACGCTGGCAGGGAAAAAGACTGCGCCGCCCAAAAAGGGAAAAGCGGCGCAGCAGCGAAGAGCAGCAGGGGCACCCGTGGCCAGTGCGGCTGCAGAACGTCCCCCGCCACCTCCCCCTTCTCCCCCGACTGCTGAAACTCCGGCTGAGCCCGGCTGGCAAGTCGCCGGGGAGAAAAAGAAGGCGGCCAAGGCGGCCAGGACCGCCAAAAAGCGGCAGCGGCAGCGGGAGCGCCGCAAGGCCAAGAGCCTCGCGGCCAAGCTCCGCGCGTCAAAAACGGCAGCGGTGGTCATCACCCTGCAGCCGGACGCTGAAAAGAGGGGCGTCACCTACGGGGCGGTCCTCGCGAAGGCCAAGGCGGCGGTGAACCTCGCCGAGATCGGCGTGACCGAAGGCCTGCGGCTCCGAGTTACTGCGACTGGAGCCCGCATGCTGGAGGTTCCAGGGGCAACCAGCGGCCCCGTCGCCGACGCCTTGGCTGAGAGGCTGCGGGCGGCACTCCAGGCGGATGAGGCCAGAGTGTCCAGGCCTACCATGCGCGCAGACATGCGCATCATAGGCCTGGACGACTCCGCCACTAGTGAGGAGATAGTGGCCGCCGTCGTCGAGGCGGGAAGTTGCGCGGCTGGCGATGTGCGCGTGGGAGCCATCCGCCTTGACCGCTCCGGGCTGGGAGCGGTCACTGTTAGCTGCCCCGTACAGGCGGCGAAGGCTATAGAGGGCCACGGCAGGCTGAAGGTGGGCTGGACCTCGGCGCAAGTGAAGCTGATGGAGCCCAGGCCTCTGCGGTGCTACAGGTGCCAGGTAGGGCACCATGTCGGTGTCCGCTGCACCGCGGAGGTGGACCGTAGCGGGGACTGCTTCCGCTGCGGTCAGCCCGGTCACAAGGCCGGCTCGTGCACTGCCGCGCCGCACTGCTACTTATGTGCGGCAGCTGGCAAGCCGGCTGATCACCGGGCTGGGGGCAGGGCTTGCGCCCCACCCGCCAAGACCAGAGGCAAGGGCAGAGGACCCTCTGCCGCCGCTGCCGCCGCTCCCGTTGCGGCCGCCGCTCCCGCTGCCGCCGCTGCTCCCGCTGCTGCCGCCGCTCCCGCCGTACCCGCCGCTGCCGCGCCTGCCGCTGCCGCCGCGACTACCGAGGCCGCAATGGAGTGCCAATAATGGCTCCATTGCGCCTCCTACAGGCGAACATAAACCACTGCGCCGCCGCTCAGGATCTGTTGCTCCAGAGCATGGCGCAGTGGTCGATCAATATCGCCGTGGTCTCCGAGCCGTACTTTGTCCCGCCCAGGGATTCTTGGGTGGAGGACCTGAGCGGCTCGGTGACCATCATTTCGTCGGCCGCCGCCGGTACCCCGACCCTCGAGGGTGTCAAGAGGGCACAGGGGTGCGTTGCGGCACGGTTCGGGGAGATCGCCGTGGTAGGCGTCTATCTCTCCCCGAGCCGATCCCTCGTCGAACTCCACAACTCCCTTATGGAGCTGAGCGTCGTCGTCGCCGGGTTCCGAACCCTCCCCGTGCTCGTTCTCGGGGACTTCAATGCCAAAAACTTGGCTTGGGGCTCCCGATACACTGACGCACGGGGCAGAATGGTGGAAGACTGGGCCCTAGAGGTAGGCCTAGTCGTGTTGAACCAGGGTACCGTCCCCACGTGTGTGCGGATGCGGGGTGAGTCGGTGGTGGACATCTCGTTCGCCAGCCCCGCTCTGTCACCGCGTGTCGTTGACTGGCGTGTAATGGAGGAGGTGGAGACGTTCTCCGACCACCGGTACATCCGGTTTGACGTCTCCGCCCAGACCTCCGCTGCGCCGGTCCGACGGACCCCAAGCGGTCCGCGTTGGGCGCTGAAGCAGCTGGACCGGGAGCTTCTCCTGGAAGCCTCGATAGTGCAGGCCTGGGTGTCATCACCGGACAGGCCTGCCGACATCAACGCCGAGGCTGGGTGGTTCCAGGAGGCCATGTCCGAGATCTGCGACATGGCAATGCCCCGGGTTCAGCCTGGAAGGGGTCAGCGCCAGGTGTACTGGTGGTCGCCGCAAATCGCGTCCCTACGCGAGGCGTGCGTGGCTGCGCGACGCCGGTACACCAGACACCGCAGGCTCCGTATCCGCCCTGTGGATGCGGATGCCATCGAGGCGGAGCTATATGAGGGGTACAGAGCTGCGAAGAAAGCCCTCCGACTGGAGGTAGTGCGGGCCAAATCTTCGGCCCGCCAGGAGATGCTGGGGACTCTGGACAGAGATCCGTGGGGGCGCCCCTACTTGGCGGTGCGGGGCAAGCTCCGCACCGCGGGCCCCCCCTGACGCAGAGTCTCCGGCCTCAGATCGTGGAGGGCGTGGTGAGCGCTCTGTTCCCTTCGCGGGGGGAGTTCACTCCCCCGCTCATGGCTCCGCCACCGGCGGTGTCCGATGCGGACCGCGACGGCGACGACGACGACGTTCCAGAAGTGACCGAGGTAGAGCTGGGAGCGGCGGTGCTAAGGCTTAGGGCCAAGAACACCGCCCCAGGACCCGACGGCCTACCAGGAAAGGCCTGGGTCTTGGCCTTAGGGGCTCTCGGGCCTCGACTAAGGGGGCTCTTTAGCGCATGCATGGAGGAGGGCCAGTTCCCACTTCGTTGGAAGACCGGGAAGCTGGTCCTTATTCCGAAGCCGGGGCGTCCTGCGGACTCTCCGTCCGCGTACCGGCCCATCGTTTTGCTCGACGAGGCGGGCAAGCTCTTGGAGAGAGTAATTGCGAGCCGTCTCGTCGAGCGGCTGATGCGGGTGGGGCCGGATCTAGCGGACGGCCAGTTCGGCTTTCGCAGAGGACGCTCCACGGTGGACGCCATCATGCGCGTGCGGGCCCTAACGACAGGGGATGCGGTGGCACGGGGCAGGGTCGTCTTGGCGGTGTCTCTTGACATCGCCAACGCCTTCAATACCCTGCCTTGGGGGTGCATAGCGGCCGCATTACGGTATCACCGAATGCCGGCCTACCTCTGTCGTGTGGTCGAGGCCTACCTGACGGACAGAGCCGTCATCTACCCCGGTCACGAGGGAGTGTGGAGTCGACGAGGGATGTCGTGCGGTGTTCCGCAGGGATCGGTCTTGGGGCCGCTCCTGTGGGACATCGGGTACGACTGGGTGCTGCGCGCCGACCTTCCCGAAGGCGTCAGCGTAGTGTGCTACGCTGACGACACGCTAGTCCTAGCGCAGGGAAGGTCGTTCCAGGCGGCGGCCGACTTAATGTCGAGTGGTGTTGCGACAGTCGTGGACAGGATCCGGCAACTGGGACTTGAGGTGGCCCTGCACAAGTCCGAGGCCATGTGTTTTCATGGCCCTCGGCACCGGCCACCTCCGGGTCTCAGATAACGGTAGGAGGGGTTCACATCGGTGTCGAGTCGACGATAAAGTACCTGGGACTTGTCCTCGACAACCGATGGAACTTCACGGAGCATTTCCGACGTTTGGGCCCCAAACTGGCGAGGGCTGGAGCTGCCCTCAAACGGCTCCTGCCCAATCTCGGTGGCCCAAACGCCTCCTGCCGGAGGCTCTACGCGGGGATCGTGCGGTCCATGGCCCTCTACGGGGCTCCGGTGTGGGCGCCCAACCTAGCCAAGGCTCCGGCCCGGCTTCTGAGGGCGTCCCAGAGGGTCATGGCGATTCGCATGGTGCGGGGATACCGCACGATCTCCTGCGAGGCGGCATGCCTCCTTGCCGGCACTCCGCCGTGGGATCTGGAGGCAACAGTCCTTGCACACACGTACGAGTGGCGCGTGGAAGTGCAACGCCGGGGCGAAGTCCTGCTGCCGCGGGTTATCGCGGCACGGCTCACGGAGCTCCGGCGAGATCTCAGGGAGGAGTGGAGACAGCGACTGTCGCAACCTAGTGCTGGGCACGCCGTGATAGCGGCGGTAAGACCCCTCTTTGAGGAGTGGCTGGAGAGGCGCCACGGCGCTCTCACGTTTCGCCTGACACAGGTCCTCACCGGACATGGTCAGTTCGGGAGGTTCCTGTGTCGGATTCAGGCGGAAGCGACGCCTGGGTGTCACCACTGCAGCAACGGTCGCCTGGAGGACACGGTCGAGCACACGGTGGAGGTGTGCCGCGCATGGGCGGACCATAGACGTGTCCTCGTAGAGGCGATCGGCGGCGGTGACCTCTCGCGCCCAGCGCTGGTTCAGGCCATGCTGCGGGGCGAGACGGAATGGGATGCCGTCGCCTCCTTCTGCGAAGCAGTTATGCTAGTGAAGGAAGCGGCGGCGCGCGAGAGGCAACGACGAGCCTCTCGCCCCGGACTAAGACCCAGGCGAAGACGTCGAGAGTCGCAAGACGACTACCGGCCACCGTAGGCGCGGTTCTGCGGATGGCGAGCGATGGGTAGCTCGCCGCCCGGCTAGGACCAGGACCGCGTAGACGGCGCGTTTTGTTCCACGCGCGCCTCAAAGAGAAGGAGTCAGCACAGGAAGGGGCCCAACAGGGCCAACGCCTGCCGGGGTTGCGGAATGTTATGTTTATAACTGTTACCGTGACCCTGGAACATAAAAGGCAATCGAAGGAACATGAGTGGGTTTTAGTCAGTAAGAGTCTGACTCACCCTCCCGCCGCACCCAGGACGGGAGCAGTCATTGGATGATTTCCCACTCACCAAAAAAAAAAAAAAAATCCCTTCAGGATTAGAATTTCCAAAAATCCTCACTTAGCGGATGCCTACGTCTAACATCTACCTGCATGCCAAATTTCAGCCCGATCCGTCCAGTGGTTTGGGCTGAGCGTTAATAGATCACTATGTCAGTCAGTCACCTTTGAGTTATATACAAGGTGAACTTTTGGTCCTGCACCACCCGCTAGGAGATGATTCTGCCCATGAAAACAAACAACTTTTATTATGGAATCAACTTTGAAATCTCGAAAAAAATATCAGCTGTTTCATATATTACGGTCGGAGGACATTGAACTTTTGTTAGGAACAGTTGATATTTTTTTCGCGATTTCAGAGTTGGTTCCATAACAAAAGTTGTTTGTTTTCATGGGTAAAATCATCTCCTAGCGGGTGGTACAGTACTAAAAATTCACCTAGTATATTTAGATAAAAGCCAATTAAATTTGTCCACCATTTACTTACCCGAATTTAGGCTTAATTCCGCCCATACGTAATGTTTCTGGTAAATTACAATCTCCAATGAGAGCAGCCTGAAAATCTTCACATCTCCGACCTGTGAAGCCCCCAGTATACAGAGATTCAGCAAAATAGAAGAAGCCTCTGTGAAAGAATACAGTATTAATAATAATATAATACCAGCCTGTAACAGCCCCACTGCACGGCAAAGACCTCTTCGTACAGAGAAGGCACAAGCATTGATCACCACGCGCACTCAAGGCGGTGCGGCGATTTCGGACTTATATTCACTATCTCTGGGGCCCTAGTCTGCTATTACAATCGTGTTTTAACGACCAGGGGGCGTACCACAAGCCCTTATAGCAGTATTACTTTGATATTACTTTCAGTGGGAAAGAGACGGCGCTAGACAACGTGTCTAACGCTGTTACTTGCACACTCCTGCAACAGGACTAAAACAAGGGGCTGTCATCGGCCGGATATTTGACAACTTTGACAGTTTGTGTATGGGAAATGTGTCAAAAGTTTGACGTTACACGTCAAAAATCGATCATTGAGACACGATTGTAATACCAGACTACGGCCGCTGGTCTTATTACCCGACTGCTGAAAGGAGGATAATGTTTTTCGAGCGAATGTTTACCAGCTTTTGCCCGCGGCTTCAATCGCGTTAGAAAGAGGCAAAAAGTAGCCTACGTCACTCTACATCCCTTCAACTCATCATCTCTCTAGCCTTTTCTCAACTATGTTGGGGTCGGCGTCCAGCCTAACCGGGTACAGCTGGATACCAGTGTTTTACGTGAAGCGACTGCCTATCTGACCTCCACAACCCAGTAACTGGACGACACGACACAACTCCATAGATAAAGAGCATTAAAGTCCGGAGTGAGGGCTTTTGACGTCACTGTTCAGTATAAATCGTGCCTAGTCGCGAATCCACGCGAAACTTTAACGTAAACTACATCGTAGTCATTTTACGTTTACGAAAAAAAGGAAAAATTCGTGACCAAATTTTTTTGATAATCTAATTGACGGACTTATTACTCTGTTCTCGTCGTCTCGCCTTCTGTATATACTTATATTTAAAAAAATATCCCTGTTTTTTCCTACTGCCTGAATTAAATAAAAAAAAACAATGTTTTATATCTTAAACCTTACCTCTCATGATCACAGCCCCCAGTAGAACAGCCTGGCATACCGTCCCCCCCATTGGGGTAGAAATCGACCACACCCAACGGCTCCAGGTAACCAGCAAACCCAACGTTGGTATGAATCACCTCTGTATAGTTCCCATCAGTCGGTCTGAACTTATCGTCGTTGTTTCCGAACCCTGGGGCGGATGGGTCCAGACCTGGGGCGGGGGAAGGTTAGATGAGATTTGGGCTAAAAACCCCTAACCATATACTAGGTTTTTTTTGGTCTTGCGCAACCCGCTAGATGATATAAAAACAAACAACTTTTATTATGGAACCAACTCTGAAATCTCCAAAAAAATATCAGCTGTTTCATACATTATGGTCGGGAGGGCATTGAACTTTTGTTAGATACAGCTGATTTTTTTTTCGAGTATTCAGAGTTGGTTGGAAACATCTCCTAGCGGGTTGTGCAAGACCAAAAATACACCTACTATACCAGTATATTTATTTTAACTTTGATCATGTGTTCAAAAGGGTTTACAGGATACCTGGTCCACGAAAAAACTGGCACCCGGGCGAGATGTCCACTTTTTAAAATGTGCATGGGTATATTATGTCCTGCCGGCCCTGAGGCTCGTTTTTTCGTAGACGAAATATCCCATGTTATATGGGATATTTGGTCTACGAAAAAACGAGCAAAGATCCTATATTAAACTACTACTACTAGTATTTTTATTTATTTTGGTTTGGTGTCACCACCTCTTCTTTACCGGTTTTCGATTTTGTTCCTTTGAATTATTTTAATGCTTGGAAAACCTGGCTGTCCATAGCAAACACCTTGTAAAAGTCTAGATTTTCGTCGCAAAGTTAGCCATTTCTATACATACCACAAGTCAGAAAAAAAATACAGTGTATAGTCTAATATATAAAGAAAAGACTTACACAAAAACAATTCACAAATAGGGTCTAGTACTACGAAAAAAAAATTGTTCAAAAAGCCCTAGAAAAAGGTTATCGTCTCGAAATTCTCAATTTTTTCAGCGACAACCATCATATATTTTTTATATCTATAACAAAGAAAATTATATAAACTAAAGATATACCTAAAAATTTTAAAACACAGAACTGTACTTATTTAAATACTAGCTTCTGCCCGCGGCTTCGCTCGCGTTAGAAAGAGACAAAAAGTAGCCTATGTTACTCTCCATCCCTTCAACTATCTCCACTTAAAAAATCACGTCAATCCGTAGCTCCGTTTTGCCGTGAAAGAAAGACAAACATACAGACAGACAGACAGACACACTTTCCCATTTATAATATTAGTATGGATTCAAATAAAACTACATCATTACTTACATTTTTGCGGATTTCCTAAAATATTTTCGACCTTATTTCTATTAATTCGATGCACCACCGCTAATAGCTACTTACCGGACCTTAACAGACGTACAGATGAGCACTAAAGTTATATTTCCGTTTTGATGATTACTTTCAGGCCTATGTGATTTTTATGAGGAGAAATAATTTATATTTTTTTTTATTTGTCCCTTATTGGTTCCGATTTTTTTCCTAAGGACACAATTATTCTCTAGTTTATCCACTTACTGGTAATATAATCCACGACACCACCGAGGTTTCTGCCCAGCGACCCAACCTGTTGTCCTCTAAGACTGACCCCAACCGCGTGGTAAGCTCTGGGATCAGCTCCCGTGACGCTGTTCAGCCAAGTGATGAACCTCGCTACTCCGGCACCTAAAAAAAAATCACAATTTCATCGTTCAATCTAAAGTCATCCATTTTTCTGTACTTTTAGGGCGTGCGCTGCGTTAAGCGGGCGTCCGTCGCGGGTGTCCGCGTGGCGTGCTGTTTCATGTAATCTCATAGAACAGCGTTGCGTGCAGCGGGTCGCCCGTCACACGCGGCGCGGGCGGCGGGTGCCCGCCTCGCGGGCGACGGGTCCGCGTGACGGAGCACGCGAGCGGAGATGTTTCTAGGAAACAGTACACTCGCGCAATCAAAATTGTACTGGCGGCGCGGCGCTGCGGGAGGCGGGAGACCGTCGCTCGCGGGCGTCCGTGACGGGTATTTGTCCGCGACGGAGCACGGCGCGGGTGCTCGCGACGAACACCCGCGACGGACGCCCGCTTAACGCAGCGCACGCCCTAATAGTACAGACGCCGCGCCGGAGCCGCACCGCAACGATTTTTTACATATAAAAATGAATGGTATGCCACACGGTACGTCCGGCACCGCTCCGGCGTCGCACCGCATGCACACCTGACAACGGCGCGAGGCAGACGAGGCAGGGAGGGGTGCAAGCAGTGCGGTGCCGCAGCGGCGCCGCAGCGGCACCGCTCAGTTGTTTATACGGCATAGGCAAAAGTGCTCGCTCGTTGATAATAATTACATATATATCATACGGTGCCGCAGCGGCGCCGTGCGACTCCGCACTGATCGTGTGGCCGCCACTGCGGCGCGGAGTAATGCGGTGCGGTGCGTTGCCGCACCGTGTGGCCTGGCGCTTACACAGTCCAAAAATACTGGACACATATTTTTTGCTTGATCAAATTAATAACAAAATACAAAGATAAAGAGCATCAAAGTTCCGGAGAGGGGGCTTGTGACGTCACTTCTCAGTAAAAATTATACAGAGGCGTGACGTTTCACGAAACTTCAACGCACTGTATTGTCGTCATTTTCTGTTTACGAAAAAAAAGAAAAAATACGTGTCCCAAATTTTTTGATTATCTAACTGACGGACTATTTACTTTTTTTTTGTCGTCTCGCCTATTATTAAGTGGGATGAATGACTCTAAAATCCTGAATGGGACGGTCGGGAATAATATTATTTTTGTTAATTCCCGTCCGTCCCTTGACGGGGACGAAGTCGGTGGGACGAACGAGGATACACCATAGACGGGGCTACGTACCTGATGCGATAGTGTTCCTGACAGCTGCCAAATAGTTGATGGTGCAGGCACCTGCACACCAGTCCACCACGATCACATTCATGTCTTCTGCTGCTAGGAACGCTGAGAAGAATAATAAAATATACTAGGTGAATTTTTAGTCCCGTACCAAACGCTAGGAGATGATTCTACCCATGAAAACAAACAACTTTTATTATGGAACCAACTCTGAAATCTCGAAAAAATATCAGCTGTTTCATATATTACGGTCGGAGGGCATTGAACTTTTGTTAGGAACAGCTGATATTGTTTTCGCGATTTCAGAGTTGGTTCCATAATAAAAGTTGTTTGTTTTCATGGGTAGAATCATCTCCTAGCGGGTGGTACGGGACTAAAAATTCACCTAGTATAAGTAGTTGCACATTATTGCTGCGGCCGAAAAATATAAATAAATAAATACTAGTTTTTGCCCGTTCGTCCGCGTGAATTAACAACTACGCAGAATTTTGATTTTTTCCCCTGTTCCCGGGGATTTCCGAGATGAAAACTATCCTATGTCCTTTCTCGGGTCCCAGACTATATCTGTACCAAATTTCATTCAAATCGGTTTTGTGGTTAAGGCGTGGAGATGAGACAGACAGATGAACAGACAGACAGACAGACAGTTACTTTCGCATTAATAATATTAGTATGGATTCTAGCCTCTAGGACAACATAACCGGTTGTCTTTCGTAAAACTGACATAGTCGTTACGGGTACCAGAAAGTCTGACCAGTCCAACCAAGAGGTATCGTGTCGCCCAGTTTCTGGGTTGTGGAGGTCTGATAGGCAGTCGCTTCACGTATAACACTGGTATCCAGCTGAATCCAGCGGCTGGAAGCCGACACCAATATAGTTGGGAAAAGGCCACCAATACAGTAGGGAGATGACGATCTTACCAGGAGTCAAAACCGCATTATAGTTATGTGTAGCGCTTCCTAACCACCCATGCACCAGGATAGCAGTTCTGTGCGACGGGTCGAAGTTAGAAGCCGACACCAGGGCTTCGTTACCAGGGACTAGCACTTGGCTTACTGAGGGGTTCTTCCTGTGAAACAAAAGAAGTATGTTGGTGTTATACATTGGTGCCGATTCTCTTGTGCACAAACTAACGTAAATTTAAGTTAGGTGCATCTTTCTCTTTCCTTTTAATTAAGAAAAGGACAGAAGATCAAATATTAGTTAAGTTCTGTCAAATTTAGACACTCCATAGATAATTTAGACGCAATTTAAAAACATGGCGTCTAAATATACGTCTATTTTCATCAAGCGCTGTCTAATTTGACAGGATTAAACTAAAATGTATCTTCTGTCCTTTTCTTTAAGTAATGGAAAGAGAAAGATGCACTTAACTTAAATTTACGTTAGTTTGTGCACAAGAGAATCGGCACCAATGTGTATTATTTTGGTCTTGATAAACCTGAATTCACCCATAAAAACAAACAACTTTTATTATGGAACTAACTCTGAAATCGCGAAAAAAATACCAGCTGTTTCTAGCAAAAGTTCCAAGCCCCCCCGACCACAATGTATGAAACAGCTGATATTTTTTTCGAGATTTCAGAGTTGGTTCCCTAATAAAAGTTGTTTGTTTTCATGGGTAGAACCATCTCCTAGCGGGTTGTGCAGGACCAAAAATACACCTGGTATATTGTTACCACATTTGAATTAGTTTAATTTAACTTTAACCAACCTTGTAAACAGATGATACACATTCTGAGTGTCAGGATTGTATCTGACGATTTCAGAGACATCTCTCACAGTCCCCCAGAGATCCACCAGTCGGGGCAGTCCGTCAGAGTCTCTCGTATACTGGTAACGTAGACCTGGAGACAGTTTCCTGATGATTGGGTCGTACGGAAGAGCTGAAATGAAGGTTTTAAGTCAAGTGATAATATTCTTTACTAGAACTCACAAAGAGTAATTGCGGGGAAAGCTGGAAGTTTCCCAATTAAAACAGAAATCAGGAAATCTGCAAGAGATTTAAATACATTTCGTAATTTCGTTGAATTCTCTAATATTACATCGTCGTTTGATGACCCTTTAGTTGGTACATTCATATTTTTTTGTAAATTGCTTTTTAGCTTTTAATCTCGGGATTCTTGTGATATTAAGTGGTCAACTTTTGAATTACCTATATTATATATAACATACTACTTTAACTTAACTTAAGAACTATGCTAGTAATATTACTTCTACTTAAAAAGTAAATGGGGGGAAGAACAAAACACCGCCTACCCTACGTGCAGACCTACCCAATGCCTCCAAATCGGACTATGGATATGATCTGGGGGCGTACCACAAGCCCTTAAGCAGTATACTTCGGTATTACTTTCAGTGGGAAAGAGACGGCGCTAGACAAAGTGTCTAACGCTGTCACTTGCACACTCCTGCAACAGGACTAAAACAATCTTACTTTAAACGTCATGGTAAGGGGGCAGCAATAACCCTCAAGTAGCTGTTGGGACTGCCCCTCACTCTACGCATCAGCGATGCTGCTCTCTTACGTATAATGGCATGGAAGCCATCCACTCGAGCTTTAGCAGAAAAAAAGAAAAATTTAAAATTATATATTTACCTGTAACAACAGCCAACGCAATTAATAAAGCAGCTATTTGCTTCTCCATGTTGACCGACTGATTAATCAGTTATTAATACCTAATTATCAAGACTTATATAGGCATAGTTATCTGTTTGTAGGTAAGATAAAACTAATATTACTTTAAGTAGGTGGTGGATTAATTTAATCCTGAAACTATTCATTATTATCCGACTCCCAAGACGACGGTATAACATGTACACTTAATGTTACAAAGAGGAAAGTTTTGATTGTTTGTTTGTTTGCAATAGGCTCCGTAATTACAGAACCGATTAGGATGTTGCGGAATGTTTATAATAGTTACCGTGACCCTGGAACATAAAGGGCAATCGAAGGAACACGAGTGGGTTTTAGTCAGTAAGAGTCTGACACGAAGGACGGGAGCAGTCATTGGATGATTTCCCACTGACAAAAAAAAAACCGATTAGGATTTTTTTTTACCAATATAAAGCTACGTTATCAGCGAGCAACATAGGCTATATTAACATCACGCTTTGACCAATAAGACCAGAGCAACAATGAGAAATGTGGCAAAAACGGGATACATATTCTGCTTTAATTCACAGGAGTGGAGCAGTTAACCAAAACAGAACGGCTAGCTGTATCATCATCATCTCCCGAGCCTTTTCCCAACTATGTTGAGGTCGGCTTCCAGTCTAACCGGATTCAGCTGGGTACCAGTGCTTTACGTGAAGCGACTGCCTATCAGACCTCCACAACCCAGTAACTGCGCGACATGATAAGTCTTGGTTAGACTGATTAGACTTTGCCAAATGCCACCAGCAAGTTTGTCACGACCATTCCACTATGATATGTGATAAATGTATTGCTTAAAAAGTTCCTAAATTTAAAGTCACATTTTAAAAAGTTTATTACAATTATGTTGATTAAAGATAGTATTATAATTTTAATAAATGTTGTCTTTTTCAAATTTTTATAATAAAAATAAAAGTATGTCATTAAAAAAATGTTTTATTGTACCTTTAAAATTGGAGTTAAATATTCCCCACGCGAACGTAAGTGTAACTATATGGACGCGAGTAATTTAGGGTTAAGACAATTCTGTTATGGAGTTCCAGTGCCTGGCTTTAGTGCTCCATAACTTTTTCCTCACCGCGATTTGGGACTTGTCGTCATAGAAGTATTTAAAGCATATGAAAAATCCTTTCTAATTGGTGCCCATTCTCTTAATTACAAACTAACATTTTAAGTTACGTGCATCTTTCCCTTCCCATTTCTTTAAGAAAAGGACAGGAGATAAGATTTTAGTTAAGTCCTGTCAAATTAAGACACTCCATAGATAATTTAGACACGATTTAAAACATGGCGACTAAAAATACGCCAATTTTATTCAGGCGCTGTCTAATTTGACAGGACTAAACAAATATGTGTCTTCTGTCCTTTTCTTAACGAAATGAAAAGAGAAAGATGCCCTTAACCTAAATTTAGGTTAGTTGTCGGCCAAAAATAACGTTTTCCTTTATAAAAAAACATAGTTAGTCTCTTAAGACATTTTCTTGTAAGTCTTGTAACTGCAACGGTTAAGCGAGTTCCAATTACTGCTTTGCTATAGGTTTCCACGATATATCATCACGTTACAACCAATAGGAGTAGAGCAGTAACCTAAAGACACTCCAATCTATATACCTATATAAAAGAAAGTCAAGTTAGTTACACATTTTATAACTCAAGAACGGAAGAACCGATTTGGCTGAGTTTCGAGGTGGGACAAGTTGCCCCCTAACCCGAAAATTGGTGGGGAGGTAGCTTAGGACCAGGGGACGGACAAAGAATACTTTTTTATCTTCTTTTTTTAGTAACCAGAAATCTGATATAACGCGGGTGAAACCGCGGGGGACAGCTAGTATCAGAATAAATAAAGACAGTAAGTTATATATAACTACTTTGTAGTCATCGGGATTAGATTTAGAATTAATCTTGTTAACGTTATCTCATTATCTTCTTATCTAAATTATATTTATTAATAAACATTATGTTATTAATAAACAGGTAAAATTATAATCAATTATTTATTATTTTTTAGTTCATTGTCAATTACATTTTCGTATTTTAGAGGTTTGAGGTTTATAGTTTTATAGTACCAAGTTTCTGGTATACCGCCGTTTACACGAATTTTATTTGCCCTAATTTCATTTGCCATAATAGTCAACAGCCATAATGTCATACGACATAATACTCATTTGCCCTACTCTCATTTGCCATATTAGTCACGTGCCAGAATCATTGTTTCCCATAAAGTCACTTACCATAACATCATTTGCCATAATCATTGTAAGCCATAATTATCACATGTCCTAATTATCACATGCCATAATTATGATATGCCATAACATAATTTGCCATCGACATCGGGTGTATAACGGTTGTTTATATCAAGAGAAATTGGATGCAATTGGGACTTTAGGGCACCCCGACTCGGACAGGTTAGGTTAGAAGGGGATGGCGGGGTCGTGTGAGCGAGCGAAGCGAGCGAATAGACCCCGCCATCCCCTTCGTGGTTATTTTTTTATAAACCACACAGAAGTAGGAGCCCCGCGAAGCGGGGCTCCGTCGACCTAGCCCACCATCAACCATGCACAGAAAAAAAAACCATTACGGGGCTTAAATATTTGTCTAATACTTGTTATGCCATTTAAATATTATGCCATTTAAATATTATGTCTATTAATTATTATGGCACATAAAAATATGGGAAACAATACTTATGGCATTCGTATCTTATGGTATCTAAAATTCGGGCAATTAAAAGTATGTCATATGTCTTTTAGGGCAAATGAAACATTCGGGCAAATGAAATTCGGGTAAATGAAATTCGGGAAAATGATGATTATGGCATATAATCTTCGGGCAAACAATAGACAACCCCAAGTTTCTCATCCTCCTTTAAAAATGGAGGATCCTCCGAGTCGATCGGTGCTGTGCCTGGGAATCGAATCCACGACCCCCGGCTTAGCGGTCAAGGCCACTAACCTCTAGACCTGTGGAGAATTAGAGATACCTACTTGCAACGGTAATATTTGTGGCTTTTTGAGAATCTGTTCCTATTAAATAAACTCCTTTTGGCTAAAAACAAGCAATACAGTGTCTTGGTTACTAATAGGCAGGGTTCCTTAATAACAAATGACACAAACATTAAAAGTTTTTTTTTGTTACAAATAACCTACTTCCTAAATAAACGTTTTATTTCATTATTTTCTTTTCTTTCAGACCTAAGAGCTTGAACCAAGTTCTTTCTCAGAGACATTTCTTCATCAATGTAATTCGAATCTTCTCGTATCTTTCGAAGAAGCTCAGCTTTCAGCTTCAATTGTTTCTCTATCTTCTTTGAATGAGCTTCTTTTAAAAGTTCTTTCATTTTCTCGTAGAGAGAAATTTTGTTATATGTTTTATTGTCTGTTTTATGACGATCGTCTCGTCTTTTGATAGATTTCGGTCGCATTTCTTTCTCTATTATGTCGATGTGGAATTTTCTGACTATTTTCTGATTTGGGTACGTTTCCTTAGTGCTGAAATTAAATGATAAAGTCAAATTTTAATAATACCAGCTTATTACTGACTCACTGCAGGGCAAAGGCCTCTTCTCATATAGAGAAGGCACGAGTATTGATCACCACGCGCGCTCAAGGCGGATTAGGAATTTCAAAGTCTTAAGTCCAGATTTCCTCTCGATGTTTTCCTTCACCGATGTCTGTGAAGTTCAAGATATACTTAGAAAGTTAATTGGGCATAAAGCGACTGCCTTTCAGACCTCCACAGTCCAATTACTGGGTAACACGATACCCCTTGGTTAGACTGGGCAGACTTTCTGGCTTCTGACTACCCGTAACGACTGTCAAAGTTCTACGAATGACAACCGGGACCAATGGCTTTACGTGCTTTCGGAGGCACGGGATGTTAGTGATGCTTTAGATGAACTTAGAATTTTACACATTGGTTGTAAATTCAAAGCATTTATTTTACTTAGACCATTAACAGGCACTTCTGAATTTATTGTCAAAGTGTCAGTCAGTTTGTCAGAAAGTTAAAGCTAGTTGCTTGTTCCAAAACGTAGATCTCTATGGAGAAGAACAAGCAAGAAACTTCATGGACACTCTTTTCAATCATCTTAGTTACAACATTGGTGTTGCTTCTTTACGTGAAAACAATGAAGGTAAGGAGCAATCTATATATATAAAACAAAGTCGGGTTTGTTACAACACTTATAACTCGAGATCGGCTAGACCAATTTTCATGGTTTTTGGTTCGTTGGATTTGTCCCCGCCCCGAATAGCAGAATACATCTTAAAAATAATGAAAAATCGACGAGAACATAATTATAAAATGTGAATCATTTTCCCCTATAGTTAATTCTAAATTCAATTAAAGATTGAAAATTAAGAGAACAATAGTACTAGGAGCGCAGTAATGTGAAGTGATAATGTGAGAAAATTTAAAATACTGAGATACTTAGTACTTAAATCAATCAAAAGTACTAGGCGCGCAGTTGTGTGAAGTGGTTAATAGAAAATGTGAGCGCGATTTTAAGAAAATATTATGTTTATGAAATAATATCCATCCATACTAATATTATAAATGGGAAAGTGTATCTGTCTGTCTGTCTGTTTGTCTTTCTTTCATGGCAAAACGGAGCGACGAATAAAATTGACGCGATTTTTTAAGTGTTGAAGGGATGGAGAGTAACATAGGCTACTTTTTGTCTCTTTTTAACGCGAGCGAAGCCGCGGGCAAAAGCTAGTATTTAAATAAAATAATTCTCAGAAATAAAAAAATTAACTATGGTAGCAAATATTACAAAATGAACAATAATGTAGACAGAATAAGTGTTGGAATCTGTGTAATTTCTAGTATTGTGGAATAATGTTGAAAAGAATTAAAACAGTAAAACAGCATATATGATGGTTGCTATATAATCAAGTAAGTACGAATGTTTTTTCATTGACATTACATATATTAAAAAGTACTTAGTACCAAAAGGTTTAATACCAAGTAGTTTTACAACATCCGCTCTTAATGGAAATAAAAAGACAAAGTAGTAATGCTAAACACAATAGAAAAAAAATAAACATTACTACCAGACTAAATAGATACAAAATATAAACCGACAAAAATAAATAGAAAATTATTCTACCTATTTATCAAACCCATATTAACAACGCACCTAAGATGTTTTACGCGCCTTAAGGGCTTAGTTAGAACGTCGGCTGTCATTTTATCCGTAGGTATAAATTTTATGTCTATAAGACCCTCCGTAACCTTTTCACGAATAAAATGATATCTCGTATCAATATGTTTAGTTCTATTGTGGTGGACTGGATTGAGCACAAGTTTCTGTGCACTTTGACTATCGTTGTATAGCAACACCCTACCAACAAAACCAGTAATGTCACACA